>JAFIDM010000004.1:63155814-63185268 GCA_023159025.1 Thereuonema tuberculata
CTTAATTAAATTCATTTTTGTCGATTTCCGGAAAAAAAGATGTAGATAAATCAAAACTTTCATTAGAAAAAAAAATTATTGAAAAAATCAAAGCAGTTATTGAATTTCGATTTAATAAAGCGTAAGATTTACTTGACAGTTCAGGCACAGTCTTGTGGTTAAGGCGCCGGCGAGGCTGATGTGTCTGAATGTGGGTTCCAATCCCAGGACTGGCATGGATGTTCTTCTTTCTTTACTATGTTTGTCTGCTTCTTCTTCCCTTTCTCTTCAGTTTCGAAGCCGTACCGTAATGGTTCCCTGAGAAGACAACGGAAAACCACCTCAGTATCTATTCCAAGATACATGGCAAAAAACTTCACGTCGCACTGAATATTAAAGAAAAAGAAATAAAGATAACTAGTTGCGACCCGTGAAATATTCACGGAAGTAAAACAAATTCCACATTTTTGAAAAACACAAGATTGAAAAAGATGTTCTAAGCTAATTTTTTTAGAAGCCATGACATCCACAACAGCCCATATGTAATTTGAATATCGGCTTATTTGTTAAAATAATATTATAATATTGTTAAAATAAAAAAAAATAAAAAATTGATTTACCACTTTCGTAGTAGCCAGCGCTGCGGTTTCTCATTATGAAACATAATGGCAACCTGCTGCCCTAAAAGAATAGGTTCGTCGAAATTGAGGCATTATTAACGGAAGTAAAACAAATGCCACATTTTTGAAATAATCTGAAATTTTTGAAGAACACAAGATTGAAAAAGATGTTCTAAGCTCATTTTTTAAAAGCCATGACTTCCGCAACAGCCCACACATAGTTTGAATGACTAACATAGTTTGAATGATTAAAAGCCAAATTTTGTTAAAGTAAAAGAAAATAAAAAATTGATTTACCAGTTTCAACAATAACAATAACGAATGTCCAACAGCCAATACCAATAATCCTGTCTGGTCAACAATGAGGGCACGTGCAACATCATTATCCCTACTTTGTTGAGTATTGAGAGAGCGGCGACACAGCCGAAATTATGTAAAAATCGAGGTTTTACAAACTCTCCGACAAATTTTGACGCATGAACTTCATGTATTTCAGTGTAAACTTCATTTATGTGGGAAAGAAAATCTCAATACGCTGATAATAATTGCTTAATCGCGATCCGTCGTGGTGAAGTGGAGAAAATAATAGAGACGCCATCTTTAAGAATGGGCGTGACGTCATGCCTGACGAATTCCAACGCTGCACTGTGATTGGTTATTTCAAATTACAAATTTACAAATTTACAAAGATCGTAAACTCTTGCCTATTAATGGGATGATTTACTTCCTCATAATCTTGATAATGATGAGAAAATGAGATAGAATCGAAAAATGTAATATCCTTTGGTGTTGATTGTTACTATAATACAATGCTATCTATTGTAACACTGGCCTGTCTTGTTACAAAGGAAAAGTAATCAAAAAATTTCATAATTTCAGAGACAAGTTAAATATACAAGTAGGGTTTCTAGTTTGCGCGTACGTTGAACTATTTACTAGTTAAAGTAAAAACAAAATAATAATAAAATCTTTTATGTGTGTTGCTAAAATGTAGTAATAAAAAAGGTTGCACACATGGAAAGACCCATTAAAATATATTTAAAAAGGCTAAAATTACAGCATGTTTCATCCCCGTACGTGGATGTGAAAATATATTTTAATGTGTTTTTCCATGCGTGTGATCTTTTTTATTACTAAAAACAAAATAATATTTTAAATATGAGATAGTCAGAGAACAACCGTGAATTTAAATTAAGAAAAGACATTTGGCTAATATAAAATCTCAGTACTGTCATTCTGTTAGCAGATGAATGAAGGTATCGCCGCTCCAGCAGAAGAGAACAATTGGTATACACTCGAATATGTTTTGAAACAGCTGCCTTTCTATGGAACTATGCTTTTAACAATAAATGTCATTCAAATATTTAGTTTTATACACTTCTGTTACTTTCTCCTCTATTGCTAAATTAATCTTGGTTTTACTCCCACTGTAAAATCGCTGATGTTAGCATTGGATACAAAATTATCACGTCTTTCCCTTGTTGCCTGACGTATGTGGTTTAGGATAAACTGGTTTCGCATGATGTGAGTAGAGCTGGTACTAAAACCTTTTAAAAAAGATCATTTCTGGATTAGAAAAAATTGCTCGAATATCACTGAGTGCAATATTTCATTCTCAAATTATTTCTTAGTAAATTAGTTCATTAGTCATTTTTTTCTCACTTGATTTAGCTCTGTTTAAAACAGTATTTTCCACTTTGATTCTGAATTAACGCTTGCAGGATCCTAGATGATGATTGTATCTTAATTATTACTATTCATCAAGTCATTAAAGGGAATTTACTGCGTAATGTAAACAATAAAAAATAACCCAAGTAAAACATGATTTTTTTTCAGTTTCTTAATGTCCTTAATACAAGATAATCCCAAATAAATCCAGATTATCTTCTTACCATTTTGATCATTTCTCGTCGAATCATCAACTTTTTTTTGTTCAAGACGAATTCAGTGTAGTTTTGAAAAATTATATTTTATATATTTGGCGTTTCTACATTTAAAAACACTTCCTTGAATTTAAACAGCTGTAGATTGTAAGCAATTGATAGAATTGTAGTGAAACATGTGATTATTTTTTTTTTTCTTTAGGAATTTTTTTTGTTAAGGAGGAATGTATTTTGTTTCCATTTTTTACTAAGTTCATTGTGGACGTATCCATATCTGAATGTATCGGAAATTCTTTTGGGCTGTTTTCTATTATTAGTTAAATAATAACTGGGACAACCTCTTCCTTCCTCCTTGTCTCAAATCATCCCAATTTCCCTCTTCTGATGGACAGTTGCTAATATTATCTCGAGTGCTTTGCAGGAAAGTTCGCGACTTGCTTGTGCTGGGGGAAAAAAAACCACTCAAACAGACACACACACGAACTAATAAACTCAGATTTTCATTCATGTCCCAAACAACGTAACAGCTCAAAATGCATTATTGGAATGAAGTTGGCCACCTTTGTACTTTGGTGGAATAGTTAATGTCCCGGGTCTTTTATGCGAAACAAGAAAAAGACAAACGTCTTAATATACAGGATGTTTCGCAAATGGTAGACAAAGCGAAAGGCCATTTTGAATCGAAAATGTTCTATGACATTTTTATTGTACGGGCCGTAGTTTTAGAGTTAGGAAATGAATGCTTTGGGAATGGTCCCTAATCAAAGAAAGCTCAGTTCACATTAGGAAGTGTAAGTAAATAAGGTAAAAGTTTATTACAAAAAGCAATCCGGATAACAAATGTCGTGACTGAAAACGTAGGTAGGATAATTGTAGACTGAAAACAAAAACCGTGCTAAGTGCCAAAATCTAAGAAAAACAGGAAAAACCTTTGTGAAAACTGATATTGGCTACAGTGAAAGTCTAACAATTGGCTAAAGATTGAACTACTTGCAGACTGAATATCATATAGCCCGGTTTTTACCGCACTGGCATAGGCACATAGACCATATTTTAGTAATAAAATGGAAATCGATTGTTGTGGCACTTAGCCCGGTTTTATTTTCAGTCTACAATTAATGAAAATGCTAAAATGGCCAGAACTGAGCTTTCTTTGATTAGGGACCATTCCCAAAGCATTCATTTCCTAATTCTAAAACTACGGCCCCTACAACAAAATGCCATAGAACATTTTCGACTCAAAATAGCTTTTGGAACCTGTATCTCTTCGCTTTGTCTACCATTTCCGAAATACCCTGTATTTATACGAGTGTTATTCTCAGCGTTATTCTCGTCAGAGGGTAAGGCATCGCAGAAGGTAAGACTCCTACAATTAGCAGTAGAACCTGTCGAATTTGTCCGACGTTCCTTTAATTCCCAGCTAATAAATTTGACAGAAGGTTGGATGAACCTTGAGATTCATTTGGAGAAGAATTATCAGTAAGAAAAATCTTCGAGTTCAGCCCGAGATTGAACCAGACTCTTTCAATCCTTACCATTTGATCTATTATCCCGCTTAAAATTTACATGAGATTCTCAATTCTGTATCTTTGAACGTTTGTAGTTAGTGACGATATTAGCCATCCATTCATTACTCAAGCATTAACGAAATAAATTGAGTTCAGGTGGAAATTGAAATTTTATAACATTGCATTTATTGTAATGATAAAGGACAGTGAAATTTATTGTGTTGTATGAGATCTGGCGCTATTGATTTGAATGTTATTCGTGTCAGAATATATTTGTCATAATCGTTGACGTGTAATAAATTTGAAAGGAAAATGTTATTCACAACAGCTACCGATCCATCAGACGCTTTGAAGATATAACAAACGTTCATTCGAAACATCGGGAAACTATCCAATCGTCAAAATTTTGTCGTTTAGACAAAAAAAAAAAAAGAAGCTAAGAGAAATTGTTTGATTATTGACATAAGAAGAATCGAAACTATTATAGGAAAAGTACTTGGTGCAAAACTTGAAGTCATGGATGTAGGATTTACTTTCGATGGAGAGGAATTTGGGCCAAAGGAAATCTTACCTTCCAACCAAAAAAACAATTTCGGACGGAGAGAGAGCAAACTTCCATCAGTCTACTGCCTAAAAATATACATTACAAAAAACGAGATCTCGGGGGTGTGCAGACCCTTTCCCACCCATAAGCTTGGAATTGAGATAGTTAGACAAATGTGATTAGATGTATAACTAACTTTAGTTCTCCTATTTCATTTGAACTCCATTTACGTCGTTCTTCTAATGCTTGAGGTGTACAGTTTTTAGTGTTACAGTACGATGTCATTTCTTGAATTTCGTACTTGAATAAATTAAAAGACAAACTACTTATGAGTTATTTTCGTCTTCCTGATTAATGCAAATAGGAAAGAATGAAACGTAGATGTAATTCTATCTGTATCTGACATTGTTGGTTCCGAATTGTTCGCAAAATTACACAAATAACCCATTTGCTGTATCCTACAATCCGATTGAACTCTGCTGGCAAATCTTTACATTTTCTTTCTGCGAGAGTAAAAATTATTCAAATTAAAAATGATTCATCAACAACAAGATACTAGGTTCGAATCCTCTTATCCTCTTCTCTCAAAAAACCTAATTTTTACATTATAATATGAATGTATTTTGTGTAGGTACAGGATGATTCAGAATAAAACTCCAATATAGTATTTGAAGACTAGTACAGTTCCATGTTACTATATATCCAAATCCTTAAAGGGAAAGAATTTTTTGAATTGAAAGAAGCAAAGACACACAAATAAATCCAAAAACAGGCCTTACATTAAGTAAGCGAGAAATCAAGAAACGTGAAAAATACGAAACATGGGAAATATCCTCCAGCGTCAATTCTTTTCTCTTCTTTCCCCATCTTTATATTCAGAAATGAGACATTGTCTGTCAGCCATTGGAGGGAGAATCTTCTTGAGAGACTGAATTCTTGGAATCTCAGATGTTTCATATAGAAACGAAATATATCGTTTTCTTGTACATTTATTGTAATAAAAGCTTTTCATTGTTTTAATTGGTTGATAATTAATTCTTTAAATTAAAAGTCTCCCATCCTTTGCAGGATTGAGTCCTCGTGTATGTTGATAACGATTTTTTTTTATTTGTAATGGTATCCAGAATGCTGTGATAATGTTACGACATTTCCTTATGAATCACCCCGTGTACTTGCGTGCGGAAATAAGCAAATAGCAATAACCTGAAATGTAGTGAGACTCTATTGAAAATTGTTGTCAGTAAAGGGATTGAAGATTAGGATTTTGGAAGATCTTACTTGAAAAAATTCTTACTTGGAAGATTCAAAAGTTAGGTGTGAATCAACCTTAGAGAATAAACTTAAAAGTTGTGATAGAAAATGTATGAAAACCTTATCAGAATTGATAGTGAACTCAATCATTGCTTAATTATAGAGAAGTTAGGAATTCACAAGGAATACGTGAGTAAACTGAGCTTTATTTGTTAAATGGCTGAAACTAGTTAGTTTCTTTTTTAGCCGTGGATTTCGAAGCCATTAACATAGAAAAGCGAAGTCCAGCGTTATAGTTGAAGACCATTTTACCATCAAAATTTTAAATTTATTATCCATTTTTATGTTGATTACGAAATATAAGAGAAAAGATCACTGTCATGAGCGAAGACTCAAATGACTGAACTGGTGTAAATATTAGAAAAAAAGTTTAATATTTTTTAAATTAGAACTTCAAAGAGGGGTGGTGGCAAAATGGAGTGCTACTATTTTTTTGGACTAGAAGACTTAACTAAGTTTATATTTTGGGAAAACAAAGCAATCCTTCGGGCTTCGGGTGATCATTGTCCCGAGGAACCAAAACATTTGTTAACATTTGATTGATTGATTGATTGTGGGGTGAATGTGGGTGGCAGGGAAGCCGAGCACCGCGACCTGCAGGTCTATTGTGCTGTTATCCCACGGAAATAAGGACAGACGGAGAGAAAGACTGAGAAAGTATGGTGGGAGAAGTGTAGGGAAACGGGAGAACCCCGAGAAAATCTGCCCAGCGTGGATCATCCACCATCACGAAACCCACATGAGAACCGAACTCCGGTGCTCAGAGGTGAGAGGCCAATGTCTTAATTAGGCTATATTTGCAGTTTTCGTCCTAAAACTAAAGCCATAAAACATAAAACATCTTAAGAATAATTTTGTTTTACGGTTTTCTATTTCAAGAATAACAACTGCTTTTAAATTTCTGGGTGTAATTAATTCCCGAATTTCAATTATTTTTGATATTTATGCTAACATCAATTTCAGTATTTTCTTTAGTTGAATTGCACTGAATTGAAGATATCTTTATTCACGATGAGATTAATTCAAGGATTCAATGATTCTTTGCATTAAGAATCTTCCTTCCAGAAATTTCCTTAATTGAATTTTTTTTTTCAGATTCAATTTGAATATTCGGAAAATAGAAATTTAATTTCAAAGCTATTAATTTATAGAGATGATTGAAGAATTTGTTTTTTCGTTTTGATTAAATAACGACAGTTTTAAGATTAAAATTTTTTTATTTATTAATCATTAATTTTCATTGCAATTATTCTTAAAATTTACTGCTTTTCTCCAACTTTTCTCCAAGCACGAAAGTAAGAGGAGTTCTTTCTGTCAATCTGTCCGTCCGTAAACTACCCCCCCCCACTATCTTAATTACAAGTCGAACACACTTAAGCCATAGTTTATTGGAACTATTATGACTTGTAGAGATGAGTAAAAATATGAGTTCGGTCTGTGATCACTTTTATGTTTCACAGCAAGTGACAGAAAATGAATTGGGTACGAATCGCATTCTACAGTACGAAACTAGTTTCTTGCCTTTTTTTCAACTAACCGAGTAAAGATTCCCTGATGAAGATTTATTTAATTTAAAATTTAATATCTTTTTTAAGAATACAGAAGGAGTTTTTATCATTGTCCATTGTACAATATGTGTATATACAGAATGTATATTGTATCATTATAAATATCCTAATTCTTCCATTGTTGTTGTTTTTCATAAGATAGCTATTATTACTTCCTGAATCGAAGAATATAACGAATGCTAAAAAAAATTGTAATACAAGACACTTTTCCACACTTTCAATTTATCTTTCGATTTTGTTTTCTTGTGTGAATTTTGCTGACAATTCGTTGCTGATTAAAGCATTTTCCTTATTAATATTCTTTCTTATGATTAAATAGTTACATTATCCTAGAGTAAGCATTTATTGGTTCATTCGAATTGCAAATTGCCAAAACTCATTCATTATTCATCCAAGATGTTTATCTTGCTTCAAATTCATGTTGACTTGAACGGAAAGGAAATGTAGCAGAAAAATCCCTCCATTCCATTCATGAGTGTAATTTCAAATTACAGACGACTTTGCAGTCAGTAGGCCTATTTAGGTTTCTCCCATTTGAAAAAAGATTTCAGTCATTTGATGATTAAAAAAACAGAATGAGATAAATTAAGTTAGTCAATTCTTTCTGTTTTTTCTTTCTTTGATGTCACTTGTGGAAAAATTCTTACTTTTTTGTTGTTGTTTTATTATCTCTCCATTTATTGCTACAAACATCATCGTCTGCATCCGCTTTTTTGGATTAGGCAGCGTAGGAGATTAAGGCTCCGACAACTATCAGCCGAACACTATGAGGTTGGAAGCTTAACTACGCTCCTTGTTTAAAACCCTCGCATTAATACCTACTTTTATCTTAGGGCTGGCGGAATTCTGAGACCTAAAAAAATACCGTTACTTAAAACAGATCCATGTATGCATCCCCACCTACACATTTATTCATTGATGGAGATACATGTTTAAAATTTTAATTTTTTACTTTAACCAACTATTTCAATTTTTAATTCAACAGTACATATATGTATGGTTTTACTTTCTATTGCTTGTTAGTTATTCAGCTTATAATGTATTTGCCAGAGAAACATAACGGTTCTGCTAATTATAAACTTCTGCTAATTACATTTATAATTAGTAGAACCACTAATTAGGCTTATCGTTAATTAAAGAATTGTCTTATAATTCTTAACTTTCTTGAAAATATTTTTTCCCCTTGTAAGTTATTTTTACTTTAATAAAATAGTAAAAACAAAAAAAAATCTTATATTCTAAAGCTCGATGATTCTAGAGACTATTCAGTGATCAGTTCTATAGTCGCATTGCTTTCCCTTCCCCGTGAATTGCTTTCATTTTACAGTAAGTCTCAATGAATAAAAAAAAAATCCCCGACCTTTTTTATATCGCGGAATGTACGTCATAAAAATCACCACTTTAAGAAATTTCGTTCAATGAAGATAATAGAAAAAATTATGGGGAAAAATTTGGTTGGACGCTTTGTACAAAACAAAATAAAATAAAAACAAAGAAATAAGGCAATGAAAAGACAAGGCCAAGTTTTAAAGTATTAGTACTTATTATTCCTTATAGATAACGAAATACTACATTTTAAAACAGCACCAAGGGAAGGTTTACCAAATACTTTTATGAAGAAAAATAGGACTTGGGAGAATTGTAGGATATGAGAACTGTAGAATAATACAAGTGGGATAACGTGGTAAAATAGAGAAGGAGAGATATGGTTCCTCCGGGGGTCACTATATTCACCTAATGATAGAGCGAACTCATCATAAATCATATTTTTAAACTAATGATACTTGGCGTTCCGATATTTTTAATCCTATTTATTTATCGCGTAGAAACAAATTTATGCTTTTCCTAAAATCAGAAACGAATCAAAGTAATTCAATACGATTTCGATTTGACTTGAAATACAAATTGAAGGCAGTGAAACATTAGTAGAAAACCAAAAAAAACATCGTAGATTGTTTATGTTCGGTGAATAAATATGACAGCTTTTCCTTTGACGATTTAAACGATTTGGCATCTTTTTGAGAAAATAGGCTTTAAGGTGGATAAGGAACTTCTAGTAAAAGAAATAAATTCAATTGACTGAGAATGGAAAACATTTCAAGTCTTCTGTTTATATGTTCGTCTGCTTGTCTATTTGTTGGAGGATCATGTTAAAACGAATAGACAGATTTCGTAAAATATAGTACATATTTTATTTAAGGTCCAACTTAAAATATGAACACCATAATTTCGGTTCCCCCTCCCTCTTCTACGTCACAAAATAGACCCCTAGCGCTGTCCCCTCTTAACAAATAATAGTTGAGTGTAGGCCTAGGAATTTCATTTGACACGAAATATCTTCATAATCACCTGGTTTCGAAAATTTGACCTTACTAAAGTGTCAAAGTGCTACAATTTAAACTTTGTTGAATTTAAACAATGTTGATTTTTTTTTTTGTCTTTTTTAATGATAATTAATTAACAAACGAAAACTTAAGTAGTGAATTGTTGTTATTGTTCTTTTGTTTTGCGAGTTTTGCCCGAGGGATGGCGCTGAGGTCAAAATGAAATGAATGCTTTTATCGTTCAATCGACTAAAGCAATGTAGTGACCACTTTTACCAAAGATAAATATCCAACAAGCAAAATAAACGCTTGATCAAATGTTAATGTTGGTAATGTATTTTCATTTGAAAACTTTTTCTTTGAAAGAGCGTTTTAATTAGAGCTAATGCTTTACTTGTGGTTGATCCAATATTTACCATTACATTCCAGTTTCAAAGCAAACAAAACTTGGAAATAATAGTTTGTCATAAAGTTGATCATCAAATTCACACAAGATTTAAAGGAAACTCAACAACAGGAATTAAGTGGAATTCAAGCCGTGGTTTTTCGTATCATAGAAATGAATTTTTGTTTTTTTAGGCCTAGATTAACATGAAACGGATTTTTATTATATCTTCTAAAGTATTCTTATTTAAACCAAACATGATCTCGGATCGCGAATCAAATACGGAATCGTTTTATTCATCAACAACTGCCTGGAGTCCTTCTCAGCCTCCTATCCACCATTGTTAACAAGATATTTATGCAGGTAGTTTTTGTATTCGATCACGTTAAATTTTAATTTTCAATATTTGTTAATAGTAACTAGGCCCCCCCCCCCCGTTTATAGATTTTACAAATAGTTCTCTCATTATCCATTTCGATACTATTTGATTAGAGATTATCGATGATAAAACGATACAACCTCATCACGCAAATGAAATTTATTTAAAATATATTTAATGACCGCAAAGTTTAAGAAAGAATGTTACGTCTTTCCTTTCTCAAACTATAAAATGTAACAATTTTCATAAACAACAGAAAGACGAATATAAACCTGCTTTTACAATACTTGCTGTATGGAAATATACAATCAATCCGCGCTTTTAAATAACAACCAATATACATTCCTAGCCTTATTTACTGTTATCAATTTGGTTGGGTGATTCTTTGAATTTACAGTAAATTGAATTTACAGTAAATAAGGTTAGGAATTTATATTGTTTGTTACTTAAGAGCACGGATAATCCTAAGAAGAATCGATTCCAATAAAAGCGGTTATGATTTATTGAATAGTTGAGCAAATAGTGATATGTTATTCCTTTTTGAATGAACTCATTATTTGATAGCGCGCGCCATTGTTGACGGAGAAAACGCAACATTATGAAGTTCAACAATGCTCATTTTGCATTTGTCGACTTCCTCGCAACAATGAAAACTGAACACCCGTTTTCCATTGTTGCACTACCATTGTGAATATTGGAAATCACAACTATTGCGCCTTTTACTTCCTCGCAATAATGAAACAGGAATACCCGTTTTCCATTGTTGCACTGTGCCGGACAGACAGAGAAATAAAAGATTTTAGTAATATATAGATTGCACTAGTAATTTAGTTGCGGTAAAAGAGAGCTAATTGTTAGAAAAGTAACGAAGAAATCGGAGACAGATGATTGGGATTCATTTGTCTTTTGTTGTCACTGATTCCTTCTTCCTTTGAACTGTTTTAAGAGAGCTTTGAAAAGCTATTCAATGAATAGATTTAGAACAAAGGATAAACTATGTTCACATTAACTAACGTGGATACAATAAATTATTGTATCATGATGAATCGAAAATAATGAATCATCATAAAGAAAACCAATTTCTTGGACAGAAAAGTTTCTTTGTTAATTACTTTTCTTTGATCCTGATAAGATTCCAATCATTTGAGAGCTAAGATGTTAATCATTTGAGAGAGCTAAGTTAATAAGTTATTGATTTTAGTGCTTATTAATATTACTAGTGTTTTATTATTGACATTCACTTGATTATGTCTTTGTATTGAACTCCTTCTCTCCAAAGCTGTTTTTTTCCCCTTTTTTTTTATTATATTTGTATTTCTTTCTATTTTTTCACTTTCTCAGTGTTTTTTTCTACATTATTGTTAAAGAAAGGAAAATCAGTCAAGGCTCTTAGCACTATTCTTCCAGTGCTCTTCTGTTATTGGACCATGTCTCTGCATTGTTCTTCTGTTTATTAATGAAATCCATTTCTTCCTTATTCCTATCTATTCTAGAGTCTATTCCTATTTCTTATCAAGAAGATTCTATTTCCCATAAAATCACTATTTGGAAATACAGATAATTACCCTAACATTAAGACCAACAAACTTTTACTTTTAATCTTCAGTAAACCCTTAAACGTTTTGGATTTAGCGTCCTTTAATCCTAATCAACAGAAGATTACTCGTAATTAATGTATATTCCACTCATGAATATGGTACTGAACTGTAGCAACAAAAAGCTACAATCCAAGTTCAAAGCCATTTGTATTACATTAATATTTAAACTAATTAATTCAATAAGTAAAATTATTGAAAATATTGATTTCTTAATCTTGATTGGATTGACTTTCTTTGACTCTTCTTAAGCCTCCTCCATGTCTACTCTTGCTTTGATTGGAAGAGAAATACATTCTGGACTTAAGCCAAACCAAATACTTGAATAAAACATAAGAATTCTCGTTTTCTTTCCTCTCCAATTTGGAAATTGGTTCAGTCTTGAGTGGCTCTCTTTTATATTTTCATTTGCATCTTTTACATCTGATAGTTAGTCTTAACGGATATCCTACATTGGAAGCAGAGCTCGTCTGATTAAAATAGTCGCAGAAATTAGAGCTAAAAAAAGTATTTATTTATTTATTTATTTTATTTGGTTTTTGTATTTTAAAAAAAGTACAAATTTCCGTATAAAGCATTGTACATGTAAATACAAAGCGACCGTTTGCACAAAACATTAGAAACAAGTTACAAGTTTCGAAAACCGCTACAGGTTTTCATTCATCATTGTAAGTTTATAATATCAAAACAATAATCAAATAAATTATCTAGCATCGTTTTGATGAAGTAACAATATAAATAGTCAAAAAATGAAACAGAACGAAGTTTGGAGAAAGGTCCTCCCAAAGAAGGAGTGCAATGACTTACCAATGATAAATATTTGGAAAATCGCTAAAACGGGGTTCAAATTGTGAACAGAAGGAAAGATACTTCGAAACAGGGAGTTTCTTGTTTTCAAGTCGAACTACAGTTCAGGTTACGAGGACGGTCGAAGTTGGAGCTTATGTACTAAGTTATCTTCGTAAGGGTGAAGGCCTCTTCGAGTATTTTTGTATGTATTTGAATAAATATTCAGTTGTGTTTGATTTGAAGGAACAGAATTGTTAATGTATTTTTTTGCGAAATATTGAAGATTGTTATTCGACGAAGATTGTTTTTGTTAGTCTTTGATTGTGAAAAAGAGCCACTGGGATTCACATGTTGGAGTTATCTCTGCACTATACCAAAGTTTAACGAATTTGAAACATATTTTTATCTACTTGTACTTTAATTTACTGATAAAAAAAACCTAATGAATAGTGACATATAAAGAAATTCCTCTTTCTCTTACATCACTATCTTTAATTGTTGTTTGTTTGTTTGTTTTTTTGTTGATAATGAATCTTGTTTTAAAGATCCCACATTTATTTATTTATTTTCTCTGGCTCTTCTCTCATTGCGTCACACACATACACACACACACACACACACACACACACACTCACACACACACACAGAGGGAGTAATAACAGATATTTAACAACCGTGGCCACAACAAGAGATATTTAAGATATTTAGTCCCCGTGGCTTAACGGATAAGACCTCTGATTTCGGGTCAGAAGGTTTGTAGGTTCGATTCCTATCGTGGATGTTTCATTAAAAAAATTATTTCTAACTTTTCACAGGAAATTAAGATTATTTTCCAAACACAAAAAAATGCTTCTTAGACCATATTAAATAACTTCTTTTAATAACACATTAAAGCTCCTTACATCACATAGGCAATATTTCGTAAGCCTAATCGGCCTGACTTTTCAAGCCTTTTTTTGAAAAACTTCCTGATTGAAGAGAGTTTGTTATGAAATTATTGAAGATTTATTTTAAATTACTCGAAGAATGAACAATGGACATTTATGTGAACATAATTAGTAGCATGATTCACGTTTTTTATTTGTTAGCACGTTTTGAGATTCTTGTTTGTTTATATTTTATTTTTTTAATTTATTTTTTTCTGATGTTGGTGTTTGGGAAGGAGAGAAATGGTTCTCTCTTCCCAGGAAGTTTTTAAAAAAAACGCTTGAAAAGTAAGGCCGATTAGGCTTACGAAATATTGCCTGTGTGATGTGAGGAGATTTAATGTGTTATTAAAAGAAGTTACAAAGAAATGCGTTACGGAAGTGCCTTAGACACAGACAGAACTGGAAAACTCTTTTAAATTATGTCCATTGTTGAAATAACTAATTTTAATTTTTGTAATGTTTAAATACAGTTATTCGTTGAGATTGGTAGGCCAATATATTTTCTTCAGATTGTAGTCGCATTTTTTCAAGGACTCTTTTTATAACACAGCATTTCATTAGGGGTTAGAATTAAGTAGGAAATTCTCTAAATCTATAAATGTTTAAAAAGTATTAATTTTGAAAAGTTCTACTAAATACACAGAAACTGAGTAGAAGAAGGGATCTGTACTAACGAACTTATAGAAGTACAAAGAAAAAGCTTGTTCTCTTATCGCAAGATAAGATAGTGTAGTACATTAGGAGAAATGGAAGTACTTAAATGCTACATTAAATACTATATAAAAAAAAAAGTTATAAAACATTTTGAAAAGGATACAGAAAAGAAAGTGAATCAATCCTATGTTCTTGAAGAAACTCATCGAATCAGCATGGAGTAAGCAACAAGAGATGGCGATTTGAAATGCAAGGGAGGGTAAAGTAGTGATGTAACAAGAAGCTGCGAAGTAGGACCATGGAGGAACGATATATTCTACAGCTTGTCTCTTAATTCTACAGACATTGTGAAATATCTAACAATGGTCAATTGTCATCAAAGAAATAGTGATAATTTAAAGCAGGGAGATTATTGAAGCCAATCAAAGTAATTATTTAAAAGTATTTTCTATTTCAACATTAAATGTGTCTTTTTCAAGTAGGGGATGCTTTTCTTTTGTATGATGTTACATCTCCTCACTTCATTATTTTATTCCATTGGTGAAACGTCGTTGTTCCTTTACTGAAACGTTTTTCTTTTCTGTAAGTCATAAAAAAAAAACACTTTTAGAGTTAGATAACATTTAATCTTCTCAAGTAACAATCAAACTAATTAATTTTCTCGTAGGGTATTTTGAGCATTACTCAAAGATACGGGGATGTTCCTTCGAGTTTTGGGATTGGCAGAATCGTTACAAAGTGTGGAGGTAAAGCAGGATTAAAAAATAACTATAAATGGAAAATGAAACAAAAACAGTAATACATTGAAAGTGAATAAAAAACAAAATAAATCGGAAAAAATGTTACCTGACCTTTCGGTTAAGTCTGATTAATATCATGAGGAATGAGATGAGATGACTTCATCTCTCTTCATTTCCTCACTTTTAACAAGGTAATTAATGCTTTTAGACATGTCAAAAGCAAAGCGGTCCCATAATATACACAATTGTATAAACAAAATAATTAAAAGCAAGAGCATATAAATGCAAGACCGTTCCTTTATGTTTTACAGGCAAGCTGGGGCCGCTAATACAGTGCTTAGTGCATCATTTGGATATGTTAAAGAATTTATGAAACAGTACGTTTGTAAATATTGCCTGTTGGCAATTGTTAGTATTGTTGTGTATGAAGCATCAGTATTATTACTGTTAATTCTTGTCATTATTACTAACACTGCTTTGGAAAACGTTAATTTTGTGGGGTCAGAGAGTGGTCCTACAGGTCTGATTTTTTTTTTTACGTGGTCACCTACTTTTTGATGCTGAATACAATGGTGAAGGTTTCATTCTAATATCTCTAACCATTTGGCCGCTACAGAGTGTGACATACAGTGTGACAGACACAAAAGCAATAGCGGTTCCTATATTAACTGTAACATGGGACCGCTAAAAATATTACCATTTTCTTTTAATTTTCCATTATTTTTTGCATCTTAATTTTCTCCTTTTTCGTTATCTACAAGTATTAACTAATTTCAAGTTAACCCACTGCACATTACACTTACTTATCTATAATCTAAAAGGGAAATTTGTGAATATGTGTATGTCTGTCTGTTCATAATGCTTAGCATGCTTCCCAACATGCTACAAACTTAAAATTTGGCATGCAGGTAGGTCCCATACTATAGACAATGTAAAAAGTATAAAAATAAACTTTTATATGGGTGGGGGATGACCAGAAGGGTGTGGCGGCAACCCTCAATACACCTCAGTTAAGAGGTATGCAATGCTTTTCCCTGCCATTTCGAAGTGATCTTACAATTTCAATTTCTTTCTCATCCACATAATTGTGATTTAGAATATAACATTCATTGGTAATGATTTCGTTATTTTTTCCAACTGGGGAAGTTTAGAAATGATAGGGGTGGGGAGAAGGCCACAAAGGGCTAGAAAGTCGTATATTCTCCGATCTCGATATTAATTTGCTAAATAAATAAAGCGTTTTTTTTACGTCATACGCAATGCTTCCGGAGCGAAGCGACGGTAGCCGGCTAGTTACCTATAAAATAATGATAGTTTGAATTATTTAACGGCTCTTAACTCCCTGAATATATTAAATAATATGTTGCAGGCGATTCACTGCAGTCTTTATTTCCAAATTTACTGGTCAAAGATAAAAAAATTTTAATGATTATTCTTTTGCTGTTGTCGTTAATTACGTCTCTCGCAATGAATAGAGAAAGTATCGAAAAATATTTGAGAAGATTGAAAGGAACTAGACGGTTACCCGTCGCTTCCTTCCGGAAACCTCGCATATGTAATTGAAAACAACATATTACATTATATTTTTTGTTTTTAAAAAAAAACTAAATTAATGTTTAAATCCTAAAAAATACATGCAATACAATATTGAAATTCATTTGGAACAGTCGGAAATTTGAGCAGTTGAATTGACCATGCAACCATTATCCTGTTGCCTTGGCAACGGACGTACGAACTTTCAATGTTGCGTAATTCAATTGTTGCGCACCTACATACACACTGTTTTTTGTTTTAATAATATAAATTGCAGAAACAAACTGTAAATACCCATAGGGGTAGATCTAAGCTGTAATAAGCTTTCATTCAATGTTTTCCAAATCTAAGAATAGACCCACGATCAGCAAAAGAGTAGACAATTGCTGAAACTAATTTTTTTAGTTGGCTAATTTGTCTACAACAAATAAGAAGAAAATAGAAAGAATAGTTGAAATACGATTTAATTCGTCATGAAATAAACTATTTAGAAAGTATTGATTCGTTTCAACCTCCAATCAACATTGTTTTCTTCTCTGTGCTGGTTTCACTGAATTAACATTTATTAAAATATATTTATTATGAAACTTCGTTTGTCTGTGTACATCAATGCAAGGAATTTGTATTTCTTTTTTTTTTCCATCTTTGTTGTTTATTTCGTAAATGTAACAGTTATCTCTGTTACAAGTGCTGAGATTACATAGTACATTCTACAAATTCTCACTAAAATCATTAGTAGATAAATTCAGTCGTACGTTTTTAGGCATAAACAATCCCCAAAAGATTCTTCTCGAACTCCTTCCAGAAGTCGAGTCACGCCTTGATGAGTTGCGAATGTCTTTTATGGTGACAATGAATACGTCAGCAGCTAAATGATGATACGAAACAAGAAGGATTGATGAAATGACTACAGAAAAACCACAAGAAAACTTGCTTACAGCTCAAAATCTACCTCCACGAAATGTATTTAAGTCGGTATCTTAAGTTAAAAACCCAAGAAAATGCTTACAGCTCAAAAGATACTGACTTAAATACATTTCGTGAGTTAGATTAAGTTTCAGTCACTGTCTTACATTTGTTGCCATCGACTATTTTTGAAGAATAAATTTTAATTTATTTATATAGAAGGGAGTCGAAAATTCAGTAAGAAAGTTTAGATGTTCGGATATAAAGAAGTTTAGAGATACATTAACAAGATCATTTATTTATTGGTCTCTAGAATTTTTCTTTATATTAGTTGGAAAATAAAGTCGGAAAGCATATAAAAAGAAATGAAGAAGTGTTGAAGGCTATAGCTCTTATCTAAACCAGATAAATAAACTTCTATAACAAACAGAAATTAATGAAAATATAGAAAAAGAATGGGAGAATATAAAGTATGTAAACACAGCAGCAGCTAAAGCAATAAAGAAAAAGAATAAGATAGGTAATAAAAAAGGGCTGGAGAATATGGAATGATGAAATAGCACAAGCACTTAAAGAGAAAAGAAGAGAAGAGAGAAGAAGAAAAATAGATGAAATCAAAGAAATATATAAAGAAAAGGGAAAACGATCAAAAAAAGCATTATGAAACAAACAAATGACAATCCTGGGAGATATTTATAAGTAATACAGAACACGACATTCACGGCAGACATTCTGCAGCTTATAAAATATAGGAATAAAAACTTTAAAAAAAATACTGCAAATTTAAACATCATATCTAAACAACAATATCATACTGTTTCAAACAAGAACAGCAAGTAGAACATAGGTACCTGCTCTGACGTTGATTGCGAAGTATACCTGCTCTGATCCTATAACAATCCAAGAGCTTAATAATTTCTCTAAACCGAATAAAAAATCGAAAGAGTCAAGATGGAATAAATGCAGGGAATTGTTTAAATGTGGCAGCATCCGCCTTCAACTTAAATTACTGCATTTTTGTAACGTTCTGGGAATACCACGACTGGTCAACAGCCCAAGTTGTGTCCATCCCCAAGAAAGGAAACTGAAATGATTGTAATAACTCTAGAGGTATAAGTCTACCGCTTATAAGATCTGTGCGAGAATAGTCAACCAACGTCTCCAAAAACATTGCGAAAACCTCATTCCTGACGAACAGAACGGTTTTTAGGAAAAATCGATCTTGTACTGACGGCATTTTTACATTAAAACAAATCATTGAAAGATACACAGAGTTCAACGAAGACACACTCATCGCTTTTGTAGATTTTGCGAAAGCTTTTGACTACTATGGAATATATGGATACTCAAGGCAGCTTATAAGAACTATACAAAGAATATATATATATTAGGACAAATATAACTGTCGAAAATAATTCCAAAAATATTAGAAGCAACAGATTTTAATCAGGCGTTCGACAAAGGCGCCTATCTTTCACCTAGCTATCTATCACCTACTCTTTTTAATATCTTTATTCATAACTTCCTAATCATTTGACTTCATGATCAATCTTTAATAAGATCAAGATAATGAAAATGGTTTTCAAAGATTAGTTTTTAAAACTTCATCAACCATTTGAAGAATACAACAATAAGATCTTACAATGAAAACAAAAGTAATGTCTTTTAGATCAGAACCTATACGTACAAAAATAATGGTAAACAAATAAAAATGTAGAACAGATTAGACCTTTTTCATCGATTAGCAAATGACTTTAGCTACGATTAATACCAGGATATTGAAAAGAAGCTGCGCTATTTCCAGAGTATTTGTGGAACTATAAATAGAATACTTAGAAATAAGACAGAAAAAGAGAAAAATATGAAGTAAAGTGTTAGTAGCTACTTCCATTATGGTAGCGAAATATGGATAACAAGGAGAAAACAAGAAAATGAAATTTCTTCGACAGATAAAAGGATGCACGAAAATATGAGAAATGTTGAAGATCTGTAATAGAAATGAAAAATAAAAGATTCAGAGCGAAATGGGGAGAACATCTAGAGAGAATTCCAGAAACATGACAACCAAAACAAGTATGGAATGTAAGATTGTAGGAATAAGGTTTAGAGACAGACCTAGGAAACAGATACTGAAACAATGACTCTGTTGGGACACGCACTGCAAAGGACAAAGTTAATTTTAGTTCATTTATAAGCTTTTAAACAATTGATTGTTATTGATGATGTTGACCTTATCAATAGTTGTATCAAATTTTAAAAGCTTTTTTTTTTAATATATATATATATCGACTTTAATTTTTTTTCTTGAATCGTTGGTTTGGCCAGTAATTAGCCACAGGACAATGTCACGATCTTTGTACTTCACCCACAGTTTGATGTCATCTGCTTTGAATCAAAAATCATTGATTACGGCCACAGCTTTTAATTATTGTCGGAATCCTGACCTCTTTCCATCACAATTTGACATTTATGGTGGTCAAACATTAATTGATAAACATCTGAATCATTATTTGACTTTAGACTCAACTAATGGTTGCTGTTATCCGAACATAATCTGTTATTATCAACAATGATGCTGTGGCACTTCATTTTTCACCGCAGGAGATCTGCTGGCAGGATATTAAGAACAAAACTTATCTTAACCTCTTATCCCTCGAAACAACCTTCTTAAATATTTGTCGGAAAGATTGAAAATTAAAAAAAAAAAATAAAAAAAAATCAGCTAAAAAACAAATACATCGGACATCTTTAACAAGGAGAACTCGGAACAATACATTCCAGAAAGCTGAAATGTTAGGAATATCTTATTGTTTTTAATATACATTGAACCAAAACGAACGAAACTTAGGATAAAACTGCCGTCAAATTCTGCAGATCCAACTGACCTGAAATTTTGGAGTTAATTATGATTAAAATACTCAATAACATAATTATGACTTTACAAAAAAATCTCTCTTTATTTTTGGTACCTACAGATCGAACATGAAGAGATAATAAGCTTGGAGCCAAAACCATAAAGTTCTGATCAAGATAACGGAAAAACCTATTTGAAGATGAAACTTTCATAAACGCCTAAAACGCTTTAAAAAGAAGATTCTATTGATTTTGATTACATGCACCAGTAGGTAAGAAGGTAAATAAACAGCTCTCTTTGAGTGAACATTTGTGGGTTTTTTTGTTGCTGTTTTTTTCAACTTTTGATGTGATCTTAGAAAGTTGGGAAGCTAACTACATCTTGACTAAATCTGTGTGAATTTATATAAATGAAGTGTTTTTACGGCAATGAATTTGAAATGCTTCCATTAATGTACTAAAAAGTAAATCGAACTCTTTTTAAATATACCCTGTTTGATACAGTACATTTTACTTGGAATGTGTAATTTATGGAAATAAACAAATGAGTAAATTCTCTTGAATGAGGAAGATTTAGTAGATGATTGTTTACAGACACTGTTTATGGAAAGACTGACTCTTAAAAATCAGGGGGGGGGGGATGTCACTCTGTTTCCTACTTTCCAAATTTCTTATCTTCTTTTGGCGACCTGTAATGATGACTCTGGCTGATGAACTCCAATAACCGCGAAACAATTCACTTGAGAACAAATTATCTTTTTTTATTTGTCATTGCTAAATGTTCTGAACTTTATTTTTGTTTGTATTTCATTCACTTTTGAATCCTGATATCATTGAGAATTTGTTTTCTGTCCTAGTATTGAAATTATTAGTTAAATTCATACCTTTTTCTTGTCTTCCTTGTTTGTATTTATATCCATTAAATCCAACCCCATTGAAATCATTTTCTGTTATCATTGTAATTAGAAATGACGTTAATGGATATAAAAGTCAGGATATTTCCATTGAAAGAAATTACGACGTAGAGAATTTATTTTCGGGTTTGGACAAACTTTTAAGTTTTTACTAAACTTTCTATGTACTTTTTTCTCTGTTGTTCTGCGCTGGTTGTCTTAACTCTTAACAAATCATAAATTTCTATCAAGTAGACTGTCTTAACTGAAAATATTTATCAAATACTTTTAAGGATAATAATAAAATGTATCTAATCTGAGATAATGTATTAATCCATCACTATATCTTTCTATCAGGTTGTAAAGAAAGTTTCCGGAAAATTCTAACGTGGTTTTTAGGAACGTAATATACTGGTAGCAATCAGTGATGCCAACTTTTCTCAAGTGCTGCTGTGCGTGAGAGATAATGTGTTGGGATATTCACAGAAACTGATGAAATAGGTACATTATGCTTCGTCTGATGAGAATCGGCTGCAATGCTACTAAACAGCCGTTGCTTTGCATGAACTGGAAAGACAATGTTTCTTGACGAAAAGTGGATAATGTAAGTGAGTGTTAAGCACAAAAAGTCTTGGATAAAGAATGGGAAACCGCACGTAGGTCGCTAAGGCATCCCTGCAAGGAAAGAAAGTGATGCTGAGTTATTGGTAGGTGATACACTAAAGAAAACCATCACAGAGGATACGTATCCATCCACCAGTTGGAAACTGTCCACACTGCACTGCAAGAAAAGCGTCCAGCGTTAATTAATTGAGATAATGTTCCATCAGGATAACGCACTTCCAAATATAGCTTTATGGATACAGCAAAAAATTACAGGAGCTTGGATGAGAAATATCGTCTACCCACACAAATTCTCCAGGTCTTGCCCTATTTTACTTTCATCTCTTCCGATCTTTTTCTGACTGGAAAGAACTTTGCTAATAAGGACGAGGTGAAACCATGCCTTGATGATTTTCTTTACTTCCCGAAGGCCGAACTTCTATCGAAAGGGGTATTTCCATTCAGAGCAGTGGAACAACATTAACAGCTTCAATGGTGACTATCTGGACGATGTTGTAAAACGGATGTGCCTGTTTGTAGCAGATGCTTTGGATTCCCGGGAACTTTCTTTACAACCTAATACCTGTCTATCTATGTTTTACTATTTCGAAAGGGAGGCTTTTTTTCTACAGTATTTTCAATGCAAATAATAATAATCTAAAAGTATAATCTTTACATCAATAATTATGCGTATATAGTTACAAATATATAATTGATTGAGCATTGGAATATAACTATTCATTTGAGCATTTTTCTTTTTGTTTATTTTGTTCACGCAAAAACGACTAGACGGTTTCATTTAGTATTTATGGTCAAACTTAAAATATGATGTATTTTAGCTCCCGCTCTCTGTCTCTCAAAATTGACCTCCCCATCGCTGCGTACTCAGTCCTCACTCGGCAGTGAATACATGGACACATTTCTAATAATAATATACATATTAATTACACTTTTAGATTATTAATTTTAAGTAAAATAGAAATATAGGAAAAATATTCATAAACGTATAATTTATGTTGTATATTAAACTTAGCCAAAGTAAATAAATATTAACCTTGTTTGTAGAAATTTCATTTACTCTACTAAAATTTTTACGTGCGCTGATAGATATAGTTCAGAATTCAACCTGAACACAAGCATAAAAAGTTAAAAACACTCTAAAAAGTTAAAACATAAAAAGTCCGAAAGGAGGCGAAAGCTTTGGACTTTTTATGTTTTAACTTTTTAGTATGTTAGCGTTTTTAACTTTTTATGCTTGTGTGCAGGCTGAACTCTGAACGAAATTTCATTTACTTAATAATTTTTAATAAGTAATGGTTAGGTGAAATATCAATGCATCTAACAAATTAAGACTTATGAAGGATAATTGTAAAGGGTTTTTCATTAGAAGTATTATGTAAGTAAATAGTTACACAGCAAATTTTCGATAAATTGAATGATTGCAAAGATTTCAATTAATCAATTGCAATTTAGAATTCAGAAATTATAGAATATAAGAATAATAATTAACTTATATTACTAAACTTATGATAAGCCAGACAGTGATATAAAATGGCTTATATATAAAACTATATATATATACAACAACCATTCAACTTACCGAAAATTTGCTGTGTAACTATTTATATATATATAATTAATTAATTAATTACAATATTTACAATGAAACACTATTCAAGTATTAATTTTGTAATTACTTGAAATTTTGTAATGTCCTTATCCTTTCTAATATCCCAACTTTTATATCAGACTTAGTAATGTAGCATTGATTGTATGAGTACATCTTTATTCTCTTTTCCTAATTCGAATCAAATAAAAAAAGCATTATTTATTTTATTAGCGCTTATTAAATAAATGAAAATACATTAAACATTTTTGAGTTAAAACTTAATACTTACTGTTTTGCTTTAACTTATTATTAATATGATATAATAGCACATAATGAATAGATTACATATTTAATTTGAACTATTTGATTACATATTTAATTTGAACTATTTGATATTAAATCAGTTATTTAACAAATTCTAATAAAATGACTTTAAATTATTATTATTATTTACATTTAAACGTTACCGTATATAAAACTTTAGCATAATTAAAGTGATTACATTTTATGAGTAGTATAATTATAGGACGATTTAGGATTGAAAATAAAGGAAAAAATTAAAGTGAGCACTTAGCTGAAACATTTCATTTATATTTATGTTTGCATTTTTTTAATTTTTCCCAATTTGGTCGAAAAATCGTATGATAATAGCAGTGTTTACAACTCTTATCACTGTGTAGATATCTCGGTTGGTTATTACAATCTATGCTTGGGGGAGGCTTTAAATTTAGCATTTAAATGATTAGGTTTAATCGCATCTCATGACTCTAATCACTCTACTATAGATTCTCATTATCAATAATCTATAAACCTATCAACTGCTTTGATAAATAAATCGATTTGATTAAAACTAGGTTAAATTTGTTCTAGTTTTACAGAGTGACTAAATTGGATTACAGAGAGATTTCAATTAAATACCCATCCACTCCCACACCCCTGACACCCAAAAATAGAACGATGATAATGACCTCTAACCCCTTCACCAGAATTGTAATAAAAGTTTTTAATGTGTTCGACGAAGTCAGAGGAAGAATTTGGATATTAAATAAAAAAATAAATAAATATTGTAGAAAATTAAAAAAAATCATAAAAAAATTTAATTCAAATTTTAGCTTAAAAATTAAACTTAAAGAACTTTAAGTTTAAAAATATGTGCATATTTTTTTTTCAATAAGTTTTACAAAAAAATTTAAATTATGTATTCTTTTTAAAGACACTTTTTTTTTTTTACATTAAAATTTTTAAGTATAAATCTAGGAGTATTTCGTGGAGTTTTATATCCTTTTCAGCGGTGATCGTTAATCTAACATTAAATCTTGAATAACTCAATTCATTAATCTAATTTTAGGGGTTTAGGGGTTTTACAGTGACTGCTCTCCGCTGATCGGCAATTTACCGAGAAACAGCTGTTCGGAGATGTCACTACTGCACTGATAAACACTAGGTCCACCTTTTAATGAATTTAAAATAA
This sequence comes from Thereuonema tuberculata, assembly GCA_023159025.1. NCBI lineage: Eukaryota > Metazoa > Arthropoda > Chilopoda > Scutigeromorpha > Scutigeridae > Thereuonema > Thereuonema tuberculata. Next base: position 63,180,891 of record JAFIDM010000004.1, read on the forward strand.
TAAATCAACATACACGCTCTAAACTTGAAAAAAATAACAATTTAAACAAACAAAGAAACTACAATTCAAACAAAACAAACCTAATCAAACCAACTCAGAGATATTAATTAAAAGAAAACTTCAAAGATATTCAATTTGGACAATTTCTTTAATAATGCTTTTGCATTAAGTGCCGCACGAAGCACGTTTTATTGTTAATTTTTTTGATTATTATCTTTATTTTATTTTGTAAAACGCTTGAGGAAGGAGGAACTGTTGAAGCTCTCTGAAATGTTGCATTCTTTTGTAGAAGAGATGTAACAAATGAGTATGGTATAAACCTACACAAAGTTTAATTTGTCTTTTAATTTGTTGTTATTCCCCATAAATTTCTTAAACATTCCGAAAGAAATTTCACTTACTTTCAATGATTTTTCTTTATTAATACATTTACATCAATTGATGAAGCAGGATTCTAAAAGTAATCTTTCAGTATCCTCATAAGATTCATATAGTATTTCGATCAGTGGATCCGGATTGTGGTTTAAACTAAGGCAGTGACCTGCCCAGTCAGAAATTCTTTCTTATTACTTCTATACGCTCTGGTATGTTCGTCAACCCGTTCCTTTAATGACCTCCCAGTGTTTCCAATATAGATTTCCCCACAATTTCTATATTTTAAAGCGTAAATAACTCCCATTTTATATTTAACCTTAGTTTAAACCACGATATTTGTTTGTTTAAATTTTTATTTTTTCACGTTTAGGTCGTGTATGTTGATTTATCATTTTAAATTGTATTTGATATTTATTTTCACGTTGAGAAGGAGAAAGATAGTTTCTTTTCTTTTCTTTCTATTTTGTACACCTTGATAAAGATTCTTGGAAAACGAATCGAAATATTGGTGAAGTTTTGGTTTAGTGTTCTTGTTTACTTTGAAGTATTTGAAGTTTGATGAAAAAATAGTTTGAATTTTAATAAATACCAATTATTTCAATTAAAATTGAAGACGTTATTATTTTAATGAAGATCGTATATAATAAAGCTATCCAACTTGCTTAAAAAAACAAGTGTTAAGAATACAATACTTAATAAAATAAATATTATATTCAAAAGAATAATTTCGATCGAATTATATCGTACAGTATAGATATGTGGTTATATATTAATTATACATAGTTATAAAAAGCTGATGTTTAAACTACAATCCTTCTGTGGTTTTAAGTCCTGGTAACAGATTATATTTAACTCAAATAAGTTGCAATTGAAAACTTAAAGTTAAAGTAAAACATAAGTATTTTTATTGTAACAAAAAAAAAGTGACTTTTTTTTTTATTCTCCCATTTCGAGACTTTGTTAAAATGAAAATTTCGGTTTTGTCAGATCTTCATTTTACATTATTATTGAATGTAACGAAGTGGAAAATATTTAAGAGGAATATTAATACATTAAGAAACAGAATACATTAATATAAATAGAAAACAAGAGCGAATCCATCATTTACCTTAAGTAGTACCACATGTAAAGCGAACGCCATCAACCATGAACACACTATTACATAATACTTTTCCGGAACATTTAAAAAGACGAATAACGGAAATATAAAAATTTATAGCCCTAATACAACTATAAATATTCTAGTTGTATTCTAAATCAATCTCTAGGTCCAAGCAGCCTATTTAGATCACGACGTCCCATCCTCAGTAATCAACCTGTTGTCTTCTGACCTTTCCGAATCTTAGCCAACAAAAGCTGATCCTAAAACCCAAAAAAAAATAAATAAATAAATAAACCATTCAGAACAAGCACTCACAAATCTTGTAAAATTGTCAAGTAAATATTAATAGATTCTAGTTCAATCTGCAATTCAGAGAACGTTATTAAACAAAGATGACAATTGTATTTTGTAAACATAATTACGAAATCTAACTTGAAGTCGTAAGAGAAAATAATCCGCAAACAACATTGAAATGATTTTTTTAATTTTTTCAATTACCAAATTCCCATCAGAAAGATAAAAACAATTAACAGAAATAGTCAATATTAATTAGCTTTTATGTTGTTTGAGATTCTTTTCGAGAATTCAAATTATTAATTTATTTAAAACTCGGCCTAATTGGCTTCCATCAAATACACCTGCTTAGTAGTATTTGTTTTAATATTTTAGATTAATTAGACTCGGATTTTTCCTCTTATTATTAAAATTTGTTGATCATAGAAATTACCTTTCTGAAAAACTACAAAATTATTAATTGTAATATTTTCTAATCGATATGTAAGTTAATTAAGGGAATAATAATTTAATAGTGTCTGTTTCTCCAGTGGCACCCCACGAAAGGAAATGAAAAACAAAAAACACTTCATTTAATTCTGAGAATGTGTTTAAAACTTTTAGATAAATGACAAAACTGATATTTTCTTCTATTTGAAATATTGCATTGTGGTATTGGACCCTAATTAAGCTATTAAAATAGATCCAAAGGTTCTCAATGGTACCATTGAATCAAAAGTACTGAAATTGGATGAAACTATTAGTTCATTGTCTCATTCCATGATGTTTCCACGAAATTTTATTCTTGGGAACTGACCTCGACAACTGAAATTCTAACAAAACATACGTTCAAAACCAAATAATTTTGTTACCACTGCATCCATTTTAATGAAATTTGGCATACTTACTCAGTTGTTTACGCTAATTTCGAAACTTAAAACCATTTTTGCCGTAGAAGCTTCGTTCACAAGTTAGCACAGTATTTAGATTACATTTACTTTATATTTGATATTTTTAATAATAAATGATTTTTCAGATTTTTTTACGCCTATCGTCCGACAGGCTTTGCTGCTAGTTGGAATATATATTGGGTGAGTGCGAAAGTTCTACCCATTTTTGGATTAGCAATGTTAAGACTTATTCTTTATTATATTTTTAAATAGCACAGACTGACTTATTTTTCCCCCAACTAAAATACATACATAGGTATGGTTGAATACAATTTCCTAAGTTAGAGCTGTTTTCTATGTTAGAATTATTATTCAAAAATAATAGATTCAGTCGTATTTTTAAAAATTTAAATAAAATTCTACATAAAAACTGATTAGTAAATTTTGATTTAGACATGATACAAGAAATCCTTCATTTAATCCCTAGTGCAGTAGTTCTCAAACTTTTGCAATGTTGTCTTTTAAACGCATCTTTTTTACCGCCATGTGCATATTTCGTAATTCGGACGTGATGCAGCCAAGAGAAGGCGTTTATGGTAAAAGGACAAAGAGAGCAGATAAACAGAATAGAATAAAAAAATCATGGTCTTTTTTTCCTGATTTTTTTTTAAAAAATATTAAAAAATATTAAAAAATCATAGTCAATCTGTCTTTTTATTACATCTCTGTGAACCGCCTGAAACAACACAATAAACCACTAGTGGTAATACAGTTTGAAAAACCCTGCCCTAGTGTATTTTAATCTTTTCCATGAATCCAGTAACAAATTCCAATTAAAATTGTAAAATTTATTCTTTTACTGAATTCTCATTAAAATTGAAATTGATTAAATTTTAATAATTTTACAATTTTCCTCTGCTTCATTTATTAAATCTTTGTAATTAGTGATATTGATTAGATTTATAGAATTCAATCAATATTAGAAAAATAAATAAATTCATTAAAATATAGACTAGATTAATTCAATAAAATGTAGTGGCAAAATTATAGAATTACGAGGAATTATTATTGGCGAACTAATTGCTGAGATTTTGAATTAGAAATTATATTAACCACAATTATAATTGACAATCAAATGCAGTGTATTTTTTTTAACCAATTTTGTTCAAGAAAGCTAGGCTTATAAAAAACAGTATGTCTGCATGTTTGTTTTCTTCTTATGTTTGAATTACTGAATGGATATTTTCGAAATTTCGCGTAAAAGTAGTTGTGAACAAGATGTAGTTATCTTTTGTATTTGAAACGTCTACACTGTGGAGAAATTTAGCGCGTGACAAAATTCCTGCACAAAAACATTAGAAAATGAAACAATTTTTACTGAACTTGTAACCATTCTAATCCATTTTGCCTGAATTGAGTTTGATTAAAAATAATTGGATTTAACTAAATCCGAATTGAATCTATATTCAACAAAGGTAAATTTGAAATTAGATTGTGTTTTAAAAGCATTTTAATTTAAAAATAATTTAAGAATTTAAATAATAAGGGTTAAGATCTAAGTGCTTACTAGATTATATGTCATAACAACAGTTTCAAAGCTTTGTTGACGATCATCAGCTGAGAGTAATCACAAGTAAACAGCGAGGCCGCAATACGAGGTCATTCGAATTAATCGTGAACAGCAATATGGCAACTCCAAATAAGGCCAGCACATGAATTTTTCTTGTTTTGTTTTTAA
>JAFIDM010000004.1:63185278-63196925 GCA_023159025.1 Thereuonema tuberculata
TCAAAGACTAGGGGCATCAAAGATTAGGCTGCAAAACATTCCGTCTGCAACAAAGGAATTATTAAATAGAGAATCCTCAAACTCATGCGAATACTCATGTCTGTGATATTGGAAATGATCTACTACGTAATATCGCTGATTGTTGACAACCTAAATATTGTAATAGAGTTTTAGTTTTAATGTTCTTGTATTGGAGCGAAAAAGATGTATTTAGGAAAACGCAAATTTTTACCTCTAACTAAATTGCATAGATATTTTTAATATTTTTGAAGGAAATAGTGACCGCTCAATAACTAAAAACAAGAACAAAATGTGGAATACAAATCCCTGGGCAGAACTCCCGCTACCTCAAGGTATTTGACCACAAAAGAAAAATAAATAAAATAACAAACCCTTTAAAGAGTAAAAGGAAAGCAATTTATTCATATAAGAATGCCTTTTTTTAATATTTATTTATTAAAGTCAAACATTATCTGTTTTTCTCTTTCTAGGAAATAAACAATTTTTATAATCAAAGTAATTAAAAATATAATAACTACAATAGTTAATTACTTTCTGATCATAACGGAACAGTTAGTCCTTTTTAAATTCTAAACTCTTTCAGTTGCTATCATTCAGCATCTCTTTCATTTCGTAAGTTTTTATTGGAGATTTCGTTATGAAACCTCTCGCCATGCTCGTCGCCAGGATTAGCTGGAAAAAAAGTTCAATTTTATGAACATGTCACATCGCATATTTCTGTAAGTTTCAGCAAATTTTCTAGATAATTTCTTGCTTACCGTTCCCTAAGAAAATTATGAATAACTTGTTTAAATGTTTCGTAAGATATCTCTGTAATAATTCCTAATTTGAATTCAACGACTTCTTTGATTTAGGATTTACTGGTTTATGGAAATATCTGCTACAAATATTGAAATGTTCTTCCACCAAAGCCTTTATAAAATTCTTCAAGCCAAACTTGATATTAGACATGGATGTAAAACATTTTTTGGACATGATGCTAGTGGTTCATGTAAGACACTCCTTCCTCCAGATTGATATTTGTTCATGTTTAGGTCATTCTATCACAGAATCATGATAGAATATTTAATGAAAAATATTTTATCTTATTTATTTCCTATTTTTTTATTTGCTAAATAAGTTTTAGCAAAAAAGAAATATTGCAAGCAAGTTTCTTGGAATAAAACCTTTCCACCGAAGACATGAAGATAGAAAATTGTTCAAAATTTCCATCCAATAACCGGAAAACTATTTCAGTATATTTTAAACATTCGATTATCTGACAAATCGATTATCTAAACTTTGTCAACCACAAATTATCTTGGATGAATTCCATTGAATTCGTTTAGTTGAGACAAACTTTGATCGATAAAATCGAAACCAAATGGAATTAATCTTTGCTGCTAAAGAGGAACAAGACTGGGTTTTTTTCTCAAAATGATCGTCCAGACTTTTTCAATCCTTGGTGCTTCTCAAGAAATTAATGAACCTTAACCATTTTAATGAACCCCTATTTACCAAATGGCAGGGAAAAAAAAACACATTCAGCAAAAGGTTGTATTTATGCAAACTTCCAACTCAGAGATCTTCCTCCAGTTCATTACATTCCTCCAGTTTCCTAACATAAAAAATAAACTATATTTTGTAGAAAGACTTTCAGTAAATGTACTACACTTTATTGATTCATACACAAACAAGTAAATTTTTATTCTATATTTATTTATTTATTTTCTTTCCTCCAAGACCGTACTTTGTGTTCCCTCCTTTTTTCTTTGGACAAATGAAAGCTTTTTCTTGGGAATTGGCAGTCATATTGATTGGAACAGAAGCGAACCAAATTTTGTATTTCGTAAGTTTTTCATGTAGGTCCCTGTTGAGAAATTTTCGCGTGAAGACGGAAAAAAAAAATCCATAGAAAAAGCATTAAAAATGAAACAATGAAATTTACCTTCTCAATCCATTATCATCTTAAAGAATCAAAACAAGTCAGCACCTGCTTAAAAAACGAAAATTGCCTTTCTGATTTAATCCATTATCATCTCTTCGTGGTTTTGATAGGACTAAAATTAATTTGGATTTAAACAACTATTTGGATTTAAATTTTTATTGTTACTTACCAATTACAATAAAAATTTAACATTCCTGTTAAAAATAAACAACAAACCAAGGCGGCACCAAGGGTAAACAAAAAATTTCACCTCTGAGCTGTCATATAAAGGCATTAATCATTATACTTAAAAAAATATATAAGAGATTAAACAGTAATGATTGAGACCAAGTGTTCACTAGATGACATCTCAGAACGGCCGTTTCACTCTTTATTGGCGATCATCAGCTGAGAGTAATCATCAGTAAACAGGAGGTCCCAATACGGAGGCCATTAGAATTAATCGTGTAATGTGGCATCTCAAAAATTAAAATAAAACAATAATTACACTTTAAAAATAAATCAGGAAAGATTCCTTTGCTGGTCTCCGCCAGCCTCAGTGACTTTCTTTAAGCATAAAAAGAAATTCATTATAAGTCAAAAATTATATAAAAAACAAAGGTTGAGGCCTCATTATTTAGGCTACTGATGACTCGTGTTGCAAACTTATTATTTGCTATGTTATTATTATTATCTCAGGATGTAAAATAATCTGATGAAGTCTGACATTGAAATGCAACCGAAATATTGTATTTTTCATATGTATATGTATAGGAGAAAGTATATTGAAAGATTTGAATTTCTTAACCATGTTTATCTGTGTGAATTGTTCTGTATATTTAGATAGATTTAAAAAATACAGGAACAAATAATACATGACAGAAACCCCATAAGAAAAAAAGACTTCAGGGTCTTGTTTGTGTGGAGATACCATAGTTACAATAGAAAGGCTATTGATTTATTTATCTCATTCGTATAAATAACTTCCTAAACAATTTTTGGAAAATAAAATATTAGTAGACTACAAATATTTTCCAGTCATATGCATCATCTTAAACAGTCCATTTTCTACATAAAAACATAACGTCTTCAAGGGAAAATTTCGAAGATTTTTATCACTTCATTTTAATATACTCTCTGTTACAAAGAATAACTCCAAAAATAACAACTACTTCACAGATATCGTCTACGCCAAGAAATATTATTAACTATAATAATATTCTTGTTATTTTAACTGATTCTGTTTGTGTAAAGTTATTTCACAATTCATTGTTTTTTATTTGTGCTGATTTATTAGCATGAGAAAGTATTTTACAATTTTTCATTATTAATTCTATTGAATTTTTATTGAATTGTATTTTTTTTTGATATTGTCAGTTCGAATAACAATGAATATTATTAGTCTATAGTTAATATCGTTGTATGATATGTGTAAAGTAATTGTTTAAAGTTATTCTTTACTGCTGACAGACTTTCCTTCCTTTTATCGAATTTGGCCAACAAGGGACCACGTAACTAGCTCAACCTGACAACGTCAGTGTGAGGCTAGTGAAATTCAAGAAAGGGGGGACGAGAATTATACTCCGTCCAGGATAACCCTGAGATAGTAAGTCCCAGGTGGGAAACGGACGAAACACAGAAGAAGAGAGAAACAGCCACCACCGGGATTCGAACCCGGGTACTGGCGCATCGGCCACAACGGCAGCCCGCCGGCTAAACCGCACGGCCACTGACAGACTTTATTTTATTTTATTTTATTTTATTGATAAGTTGACAGAATAAGCGACAATAAACTTCTCTTAAAGAAGTTAAATTCCAAAAAAAAAATCATATTTTTCAAAGTTCTTGTTGTGCATAAAGATAACTATCACAATAAATAAACTAAGATAATAAAGAATTCTGCACTAAATTGAAGAATGTTAATAGCATTGTGACATTGGTTTGTACAAAACAATACTTATCGAAAACAAACACACGGACCTCCAAAGCATTAACATTTGATTTGCTTTGACTTAAGTAAAGACTAATCCTTATTTCCTTACTCTGTTAGAAAAGCGAGGCTTATGAAATCTGTCTGTTCGTATGTCTGTTTAATACTTTTCAACCACTGAAGGGATCTTTTTAAAACTTGCCATGAATATTTATGGACTTAAAAAAGATCCCACTTTTTAGAATCTTTTCCAAATGGGTCCTTGACTGAAAATTAGCGCGAGAAGAAAACCTCCTAGAACAGCAGTAGATACGAACCAATAATGAACATCAATCCATTTATTGTGTAAACGGATTTACGCTCCCTTTGATATGATTAAAATTAAACGACTTTATTCTTCTTCTTCTTCATCATCATCAAATTTATTCATAATTTCATCTATTCATACATAATTTACATATAAAATATTCCGCTACAATATACTCTTCACAATATTTCGTCTTTCTACGCGAAAGACTTCTTCAGGTGTCAATGTGAAATTCATTCTCTTCCTACAATTTTCCATTAGGATTACAAAATGAACCAATATTTGAAAAAACAACAAACATTAACAAAATATAAACATGATATGTAATACATAATATACATTGATCAATTGTTTCATTCCACTATTATGGAAGCTTTTGTTTAGCTATTATATTTTTACAATATAATCTTCACAATATTGATATATGTTTATCATATGTTTATATGTCTTTCGCATATTGTGATGAACTTATCTTAAGTTGTTTTCAAAGCTTAACAAGTGACTTAAAGATCTTTATTATTATAGTTTGCAGATTTGTTGTTTTAAGAGGATGTCGAAGTAACTTTGGTGTCGTTCATAGTTTATTCTTATGGTTATTCCCATCGTTGAACTCGAATCAACCTAGTGTATGGGTGGGTTGATTAGAATCATTTACCCTCATAATTGTCGATTGAATCCGTTTGTTAACCGGCCTATATCAAAGGACCAATATTTACCTTTGCTGCTTTCGGTTGGCTAAATTCGACTCATTAATTAATCGCTTTTTAAAGATCAAAGGATAATTACAAATTCGATGGATTATCTCAACCGTTCACTGACTCTAATGAGATAATTTCTCTTTAAATAATTTACACTAAATGAAGTTTCGTCTCCAACTTTCCATCTTTCCAATGAGTCACAGGATTATCATTCAATACGTATCTGTTTGTAGTGAGGATCAAAACTATTGGAACAACTACAGAATGAGCAGATATTTGTATATGACAAGATGGACGAAGTGTCTACAGAAAGTAGGGGTTGTTGATGAGAACCTAGCGCAGTATATTGGGAACTAGTGATAAAAGCGTCGCCTTATCACTAGAGGGCTTTGTTTTCCAACCAAAAAACAAAATCAAAAGGTAGTCCTATTTTCCAACTAAAAAAAGAAACTATTTTGCAACATCCTTTCACATTGTCTTTCGGAGTCTTTGCCCCAGTGAGGGTTGGGGGTTCTAATCTCCGCTGTTGTACTCTCAAAAACTTGAAAAGAAAGAAAAAAAGCAAAGAAGAAAGTATGGTCAAAGTATTATATAGTGATAGTTTACTTTTTGGTTGGATGGGCTGAGAAATTATTTTTGTTTTTGTTTTTGAGATAATGTTCTTTCATTGAAAATTCGAAAGCGCTGAATCTGGGTGACTACAACTGACAACAGTAATGGTTTAAGTTTGACAGGTTGAAACCTCCCTTGAAATTCTTATCATTTATTCAGGACCTCAAGTAGTTTTTGTATACCAAATTTTAGCTGCCGATACTGAAAGGGTGCAAAAAAAAAAAAAATGCTAAAGTTACAAGAAATAGTGATGTGACGCTTTGTGAGCCAGACGCATGCATCACAATCTTTCGCTGCCGAGCGACACTCAAAGCCAAACACACAGCGGAGAAAACGGCGCAGCTTAATACTTAATTTATAAAATAATAATAATAATAATATAATTACTCTTTAGAAACTAAAAGCAATGGCCACATTTGTATTTTAAAAGAAAGATTTTACATAAAAAAAGAAAAAGTATTTTACAATTAAAATTTATGTAATGCTAACTCTCTAAGTATTGGCATATTATAAATATTAGATATAATTGCAAATCAAAATACAGTATTTTTATTTGTATGTTGTTTTATTTATAATCTATTCATTGGCCTACTACTTTTCATCCATATGGCGATTACAAACATATCCTAAAAGGAACTTATACCCAGCTGTCGAGAATATTGTATAAATTAAGTTAACACTATAAATTATCAGATAGGTATAAAGCAGGGGTGCACATCGGGCGGCCCGCCAGTATATTTCCGCGGCCTTGTAATGTCAAAAATAAAAATTAAATTTTATCCTTTACATTGCTGCCAACAGATTTATTGAGAAATGTCATAACTTACAACAGCAACAGTCTCAGACTTAACTATGGGAATGTTGGTATGAATCACAACTACACATTATTTGATAATTTGAAGTTTATGTAAGTTACTTTTATTCTGGCCGCGCGGTTGGCGTTGTCGCTATGACATCGGCCTCTCACCTCTGAGTACCGGTTTCGGTTCTCATGTGGGTTTCGTGATGGTGGACGATCCGCGCTGGGCAGGTTTTCTCGAGGTTCTCCCGTTTCCCCTGCACTTCTCCCACCATACTTTCTCAGTCTTTCTCTCCATCTGTCCATATTTCCGTGGGATAGTACAATAGACCTCCGGTCGCAGTGCTTGGCTTCTCTGACATCCACATTCATTACTGTGAGAAATTTGGTTTAATATTTGAATTACGAGTACACTTTCATGCTCACATTTAGAGTTCTTATTTAGTTGTTCAAACGTTCTTAACTTTCCATGTCACGAAGCACATGTTGCTCCGTCGCTGGCTACTTTTGGAACTGACACTGGCTCTTCGTTCCCGACAATTCAATCACCTTATGTGTGCGAGCTGTGATGCCACGCGCTTTCAATTGTTGGCTTGTGTTCTTTGCAGCTACCACCAATCCTGTGTCATTTGTCACACATGAAATCAGGGATTTAAAATAATATTTCACTTTTAAATTATTTCATCACAATTACATAACATAACATACTTTTATTTTTAATTATTATTATAAATGGCACTGTCAAACCATTAATTAGTAAGGCATTTATGTAAATTGCATTCATTTATAATAACACCTTTTAAATCATTAATTAGTGAGATATATATCGGGGGGTTGGAGGATCAGACCCATCAGAACAATAAAAATATTGGCCCTCACACTTTCTAAGGTCGTGCATCCCATGCATGCTTTCAATGTTTCTTCTATCTGCCTGTGTTATACAATTGATCAAAACTCATGAGGATTTTGAATATTTGCATATTGATGTATTCACGAAGCTTTCTTTTTAAATGCACATATTTTAACGTATAGGTATTTACATACGCTGAACCTAACTACGCATAAAAGTCTTATTGATAGTATAGAATCAAAAATTATCTTACAAACTTATAAGTGAGTGAGTTTCCCTTACTTTTCTTCATTCCACAGTTATTTTCGATGATTATTTAATTGTTGATTATTTTTATTGACAGGTGAATTATTATTTTATTTATTAATTTACAAGGGAAGTGTTTCAATAAACAGCAATATAAAACATTATCTTACTGCAGGAGAGAAGTTGTTGAAATCCATCCATATTTTGGTCTGTTAAGGGAATAATGAAAAATCACGTGAGAAGATTTTTTTTAGAACAGCCTTTGGCTATTTAGGAAGAATCTCCTGTCAAGGGATTGAATAAATAAATAAATAAATATTACTTTTTATGTTTTATATGTATATATTTTTTATGTTTTATATATACAAGAACGATGGATAGATTTTTGTTTTGTTTAAGGGATTATTTCCTGTGTGATTCTAAGTATTTGTGATTATTTTATTGTGTCATAAACGTAATGCCTATTCATTCGTGTTTATGGAAAATATACATTTAAACCGCATTAAAATTGTCATTAAATATCCGTTTGTATCTGAATAGACAAATCCAATGCTTTGAGCGCAAGTGCAAGTGAGGTCTGTTGCAGAGGGTGGGGGGACAATCAACTAACCTGACTACGTGGGAGAGATCTGGACTGTAGAATTTTCCATCCAATCGACTAAAAGATGAATTGTCTAATTGAATGATTAACTCTTTAAATGGATGCAAAAATCCTTTTTTTATTAAAAGCTTTTATTAACTCACTCTGTCTGATTTCCTGGTCAAATCTTGTAATCAACTTTTAAGTCACTTCCCATCGGTCAATCATCTCTTGAAATTTTCCACACTTGCTTATTTCCGATGACAGTACAATTATATAGAATAAAATACTGATATGTTAACATATTAACATTTTTTTTATTAATACACTCCGCCAGGGCAACATATCCTTCCGTGTGCCGTTGCGTTTTTCGAATTTATTTTTTTTTTTTTTAAATTTAATTATTTTTTCTTCGTGGTTTTTATTGTTGATGTGTCTTGAAATCAAAAGATAGAAATTCCATTTATAGAAAATACTTTAAAATAAATCTGGATTTTAATAGCCTTAGTCTTACTTGAATTTTAAATTATTAGGAATTCAGAGGGAATTTTTTTTTTTTTTTTTTAAATTTTGAAAATAAGTGAAAATTTGTTAAAATCTTGATTTTTTTTTAAACATATTAGTGTATTACGTATTTTATTTAATGCTTGTAACACCCGTTTGGTCGCGCTGGTGTGGTCGAGCGGTCTCAGGCGTCGGTCTGTCGTGAGATCAATGTGCCAGCGCCCGGGTTCAAATCCCGGTAGCGAGCATGGATGTTTCAAAAATTTCCTTTCCTGTGTTGTAGCCTCTTCTTCACTTTCTCTTCGGTCTGACGTCATTCCTTAATGGCGTCCTGGGGAAGGCAACGGGAAACCACCCCAGTATCTTTCCCTTGTAATTCTAGGGAGTCTGCTAGGGGTTCGCCGTCTTGGGAACACTAGCGCTCCCTGGAGCACGGATGCTTCGGCAACGAAGCTCGCACTTCGGTGCGAACCGACCACACACACACAACACCCGTTTAGAAACATCGGAAAGAAAAAAAAAAAAGTTAAAAACAATTTTTTTTTTTGAACACAGTTGTAATTCATGTCTTCTAGCTAGCATAATGTTATTTCAAAAACTATTTATCCTAGTAAATTGAAAGTTTTAAAGCAGATAGGATTGATTTCTATTACTTTGAGTATAAATTAGATTCATTACTGGAGGTTGCCAAAATATATTGCAGTGTTTATATTACGTTGAAATTGCAATGGTAATAAATGTGATTAATTTTATTTAAATTTGATTAGACTCCTAAGAACGAAAACTATCAATGTAGGTATCTCCGAAAAGTGCTTAAATTTACTAAAAAAAAATAATAAATAAAAAAACCCACAAATAACAAAAAAAAAAATTAAAATTTCCTATTTCTGACCTTAACGCAACTATTTCGATCTTTTCATGTTCGTGTTCAAAAGTTGGGGCGCCAACTGTCTTTATTTATTTTTTTTATTTCGGAATCTTAATTCTGAATCTTATTGATGTTATAATCCTTTTTTCTAGAATCTCGAGACAGAAATAACAGTTGAACTTTAAATATAACGTGAATGCAGTTTCTTTTAATCGTTGTTGACATTAGAAGTGAATGAGCTTCCGAATGCGTCTCCTTAGTAACTTATTACTTTATTTATTACAAAATAAATAATGGAACGGTTCTAATAACAGTGGTAATGTATTCTGGGAGAGTTGACTGAAGAGGAAGGGAGTAGGTGTATTAGAGGGCGTTTATTTTCATCGCAGAAGATTTTCATAATTGACAACAAAGGATTTGATCCGTTAAATATAAAGGAAGTAACGTCATTGCACTTGCATTTATTATGCTAATAAATCATTGAAAAAAGCAGCTTCCGGGATGATTGTTACAGAGCTAGTATCGAAGCCAGAACTGCAACCTTTTATGCGAAAGATAGAAGATATATATTGGATTGTGAAAAGATTCTGAAGGTCAAATCCAATAGTGATAACGATAATGATTATGATACTGGAAACGTAAACAAGATTTCGAAATACCGACCCATTAAATGAATAAACATTGACCTCTGTTCCTGGACCTACGTTTTATCAAATGCTTAGCGTTGGTTGATGATTACAAATTAAGAGTTTGTCTAGGATGTCATTCATTAACTGAGACACCGTTGTTCCAGTGTTAAAGTTTATCCTTTCGGAGCAACGAAGTATAGGCTCCCAACGATGCTCAACCATAGGTACGAAGTTGGGATTGATGTACCAGTCCGACGCTCTCCCGCCGTCAAGTCTTCATTTTATAGAGAAAATTGTTGTATTGTAGGTTGGGACTGAGACTGAGCGAACATTTATAAACATTTCTTACCTTAATAGTTGTTGGTTTCTTTTGGAAATTTACTTGTAATTAATGTATTTCTTTAGGTTTTTATTCCTACGTGTTTAATATGAGCAAGGAAGCATTGAGTGTTAATAAGAAATTTAGAGTTAGACGTACAGTAGGTTGATTTGGGCTTAGTGATGACCTTCAGAAGGCTGCGTTCAAGTTATGACGTATATTTTTATTCCTGATATTTTTCTGTCTAATCTATATTATTAAAATCTTTTATGTCTTCTGTCTGTCTGGCGCAATTTTCTGTGCGAATGGAAAATAGAAATAATTTTTATAATGAAATTTCCGCGACGGGATTTGAACCTGCAACCTTCTGATCCGAAGTCGGGTGTGTTACCCATTAGGCCATAGGGACTACAACTCTTTTTATATTGTTTTTTGATTTATATCTCCGCAATTGTTGTGTTGTTGTTGTGCCCCAATGTTAGTGCAACAATGGAAAACGGTTTTTCATTTTTTATTGTCACGAGGAAGTCGATAAATTCAAAATGAGCATTATTGAACTTCAAAATAATGCGTTAACTGCTTTCTTTGGAATCGAGTGTTGTTAGATTATCTTAAATTTTATTTTCTTCTTATTATTACTTTTAATAATTGAACTGTACCTTATTAATATATTTTTGTAAAAACAACTAAACTTATTGATTCACGTGTTTTTGAAATTTGTTTAAGCTTCCAACTATTTTGTTTTGTTGTACTTATTCCAATTTTATTATGCTTGAAAAAGAGATGGCTTGAAAAGAGTCTTCAAAACTTCAAAATATTGCTTTAACCCCTTTCATTGGAATCGATTATTCTTGGATTATCTCATATAAACCATCGTTTTATCATCGATAATCAATTAGTATCGAAATGGACAACGAGAGAAAGGATGAGATCTTTTCAAAGAACTGTTAATAATGTCGTAATCTCGGCCATTCTTGAATACAGGTAAAATTTGTCTGAAGTCTCCGCCAAAGAGGAAAATTTGTCTAGATTCACAAGTCATCAGAATTTGGTTATCTTCACTCGAAAGAATAGTCACAATCAATTCGTCGCCAGGAGTATCGTATATAAGCTATGATCTTCATTTAACATCTATATCAACCAACGTCCATCTAAATAAATCTCTTCTTCAAATATCTATAACGAACAATCTGTACACGGGAGATGGCCTAGTTTATTAATAATAAAGATGAAGAGAGAAATTAGATTTAAACGAAGAAGAAGAAATTGATTTTTAATCCTGTCATTAATAGTAATTCTAAAAATAAGCAATTGAAATAATATAAGAATTATTGTAAATTCAACTTTAACGTTTGGAATGAATATTTATCAAAACCCC
>JAFIDM010000004.1:63210045-63221560 GCA_023159025.1 Thereuonema tuberculata
TTTCATTGTAAAAATTATTTCTATTTTCCATTCTCTCAGAAAATTGCGCCGGACAGACACACAGACACACAGACAGAAAGAAAGACAGACAGACAGAGAAATAAAAGATTTTAGTAATATAGATTCTGGAAGATAGGAAAATGGTAAATGATTGGTAACACATCGTTCACTCAGACTTTTGGATGATTCGAATAAACAGGAAGTGATGCAGATAGAAATGAAATGAGATTGATTCAAACCATAGAAACGGAATTGAAGTCAGCGTCTACCGGAAGGAGATTTTCTAGCAAAACAGGTTCTGTGGATTACTGCCGACAAGGGAGAGCCACAATTATTACGTAAGCTTAAAACAGATACGTAGAAAAGTTAACCTCTTAGAACAGGAATTCTTAACCTTTTTACGATTGCAGACTGTTCAACCAGAAAGTCATTATTTGGTATCATTTGATTATAATGATCGTAGCTGTATAGCCAAAAAAAAATTATATCCTTTTTCTAATCCTCTATCCACATCATTTGGTTCCCATATCACTAAAGGGTGTAGTTAAGAACCCCTGTCTGAAAAACACTACATCGGTTGCTTCGAGAATAAGCAGAAGTGTGATAAGACTTCCGCTAAAAAAAAATTTGCTTACATCTATTAAGTTGTTTTCCAGAATCCGTTCCATTGGCTTTTTTTGACTCTTAATAAAAATCTGAGGGGAAAAGATTATTTGTGGAAAAAAAATTCAATTTATAATTTTTTTTAATCTCATCAATTCAATGCTGAAATTTTTTTTAATATTTTTAACTCTTCACAATTGCATCCATTCACTATTTTCTTGACTTTAATTCTTTAATAATCACTAAATCACTGAGACTTTTTTAATCCTTCCATAAATTCTTCAAAACTATTTTGTATGTTAATCTCTCCAAAACCAAAGATTGACTCATGCATGTTCTGTTTCAACATCACTTGGCTGTAAAACTATGTAAGGTGTATCAAAACTGTCTGTCAAATGGGAAATAGGAAGCACCAAGACATTTACATCTAAGAACATATGTCCACTGATGGCAAATTCCGGGCTTGTGTGTTTAGTACGCACATTTCTCACATCTTTGCGCATGTAACGTGCCATTAGGACACATGTTCATCAACAACTATTCACCGTCAATGTTTGGACAGGTGTTGTCTATGGCAAACTGAATGGGCCGTACCTTCTGCTTCTCCGACTGCAGATTTATCGGGTATTTCTTGAAGAAACATTGCCGAGACTGTAGGAAGATATTTCCTTGGATGTTTACAGACGATTTCAACGCGACCGGAGGGGGGGGGGGAGACCAGCATATTTGAGGAATGATTTGCAGGATTATTTGAATGCCACTTTTGCAGACCTACAGATAGGCCTGGAAGGACCCTTCGCCTGGCCACCAACATCACCCGATTTAACATGTATTGATTTCTTCCTCTGGAAATAAGAAGAACCTCATGTAAGAGACTCCCACTGACTCACATGCGCCACAAAAATCCCTTTCGCCACTGCAACTCTTCCTGAAATGCTAAGAATCTTTCAAAATGTGAAACAATCAATGCTTCGACGCTGTCCTGCTTATAACTTTGATCCCCTTCTTAGAATACAACATGTATTCCATTCGTTTAGTTTTGTCTTTTCCATATTTTCTCTGTAGCCGTTTGCAGCGCAGCTAAATAGCGCCATCTACCATCAAAGGTTCATTCATGCATGCATTCGTAGACGAAAAAGATCTGTCTTAGTGCACACTATCTCACACTAAGTGTATACAGAGAGTTTTGATATACAGACATGAAATACACAGAGTTTAAGTCATGAGATAAAATATATACTTGTCATTTCAATAATAAAATCTGGAATTATTTCTTCCCTATGTTCGACAGTAACCAATAAAGATTTAACTTCTGCAGTCAAACCAAAAGTTCCTGAATGAATTTAAAGGTTAGTTCTATTTTTTTTTTAAAGTCGATGAAAACGACACAAAAAGTCTTCGCTTATTTCTAAGTTTTTCAAACAGTGGGTTATAAAGCTACCTATGGCAACCAAAAGCTGTTTTTAAAAGTCTATTCTATAGATTTCGAAGTTAGTGTGAGGTGAGGTGAAGCAGGGCTCCTTTAAATTCGCCCATGATCCATTAGTTTTCTGGAAATGTCTTATATTTCTAATCTAACCTTGGATTCTCTTCATAAATTCTAAGTTTTTTTAACTTATTGTTCAAATGAAATGTCTTCTAAATACATCTATAGGAAATTTGTGTCACTGGATTTGGCTGTGAATCTACTGAGACATCTCTTTCTTTCAAGAGCTGTAACAGCTGGATGATCTCATTGACAACCAACGTCTTCTTTTTAAGAAGAAAAATCGAAATTCAAATTCCACTCCAATGACTAAAAGAGGAACCAAAAGAGAAAAAACAACCCACAACAACCCTATCCAATTCTGCTTCTTAGAAGCAAGAAAACCAGACACATAATAAGAAGCAAAAGAAAAGATAAAAGAGAAAAACCCTCCAAATCTGAAGATGGTGGAAGACAAGGAAATGGTAAGTAGAGGCTTCATTCTTTTTTCGGTAGAAAAAGATAAGAAGTAGAAAGTGGGAAAGAGAATGGAACGCTGTGAAGATCTCAGACGTCACCAACGTCACTAGAAGATCATAATTTCGGGTGGGGTTGGTTCTACTTGAAGATGGTGGGAGTGTATTCTGGAAGCGGGATGCGACAAAGGAACGAGTAATTGGAAGGCTGCCATCGGCCATGCACACGAGCCAATGGACCCCAACCAAAAAGACGGAAGTGGTCTCATTAGGCAGGAAAAGAAGATGAGCGCCTCTAGTGCCTGCTAATAGAAACACTTGGGGTGCAGAAGAGTGGAATAGGAGAAAAGGAAACCAATTGACGGAAGAGAAGGAGAAAAAAAGGAGAAAAATAAAACACGGTTCACTTAAGGAAAGCCAAGAAAAAGGTTTATTAGAGACTGAGGCTTCTTAATCTCAACGGAATGGAAAACAATAAAAGTTAATTAAAAAAATATAAAATGATTCTAAATTTTTCCTAATTCGCAGTAATTTTATAAAATGTCTAAATCAGTAATTTAGTTGCTGAAAACTAAAACAATGTCATTCTATTATTCATTGGTAAATGTATTAAAAAACATCGATAATTTAAAATACAAAAAGAGTATTTTCACAGAATGTGCGAATAAAAAAAAAAGGATGTTTTTATTCTTCTTTCCTTTTTTTACTTTTAAGTTTCACGACAAAGTTTTCAAATCTTGAAAAGTTTTGACAAGACCTTGTAATCTTCTAAAGCTAACCTTGTAATTCATTTTCTAAAGAAAGACCTCTGTCTTTTACTCACACTTTAGCGAACGCAGAAAAGGAATGAAATTTCAGAGATCTATTTGACCAGAATATTCTATTTCTTTCTGTGATGAGAACATAATTCCCTCACAAAGTTTACAGAACGAACTATTTCAACTAATAGTTGAACCAATTAAATTTATAAAATATTTATCAAATATAATTTGTTTCAACTAATTAAATTATAAAGTTATATGTCATTTTCCATTTCATTTGTTTTTCATTAACTTACTTAAGCATATTACATCCTATACCATACTTAATGTTATTCATCATTAATCATCAAACTATTAAATAGATTAAATGAATAATGGGATCTAATTAAACTACCCCAATACAAAAGAAGTCACAAAAATATAACATCTCTCATTCAATCAATGGCATTAATTGAATTGAGGAAAAAAAAATTTAACGTGTCGTAATTAATGTAAAGTATTAACGTATCATATCTCTCATTTCGTACTTGTTAAGACAATCCTAGTTATCACTATTATAAAAATATTTAATATTTTAAATTTGGATTTAAATGCTAATGATAATTAGCGATAAGATTATCAATTGTTATGTACCTTTTTATTTCCGTTATCTAACTTATTCTTAATTTTTATATCAATTTCAAGAACCTATTGATATGAATTTATTAATTTCCAAGGGTTTTAACTGTAGTTTTAAACTGAAGTAAAATAAAAAAAAAGGCAAATTGTTTCTGATGAAGTTTTTTTACAATGTTTATTTTTATGTGTTAGTTAGATTCTTATCTCAGTAACTATTTCTTCTTTAATTAATCTTGAAATTAAAGTGTTTATTTTAATTCCATTCTGCCAGTGTCAGGAAAAACCTATTAAATAATTGGAATACGAAGAATGATTTCGATGGTTTTTTTTTTTTTTTTTTCATTTGTAGTATTTAGTAATACTATGGAGAAATGTTCAACTAATACTAAGGAATAACAGTTAAGTGAATGGAACATAGGTGGCTACAATAAGTTTGGAACATTACTGAAATAATCTAAATTTATTTCCAGTTTTGAAAGTTCATGTAGTTTTATTTATTTATTAAATATACTGTAAAACCTCGTTAAGTTGTCACCCGGATAAGTCGTCGTTTTCCTTTGGTCCCGACAAGGTCTCATAGACAATAATGTAAAATAACCCTCTTTTACTCGTCACCAAATTTAATTCTACTCCGGATAACTCGTCACCCTCAAAAATGGCGAAAAGCATCTTTATTCTCAATTTTGCCTGCTATCTTTTCAGCCCCGCCCCTTCACTTTAAGAAAGCCTAGCCTTTACGGGGAATTTTCACGTGGGAAATTCACTTGGGAAATTACAAAATTCTCGCTGCGACTCTTGTCAAGAGTAGACGTTTTTCTTGACCGCTACTGAGTGTGATTTTATTTCATAGCGAGTTAAGTCCCGAAAATTTAAAAGCGATCGAAATTGTTTTTCTTCCTCCAAATGTAACTGCACTTCTTCAGTCTTTAGATCAAGGGATAATTCTTGACTTTAAACGAAAGTACAAAAAAAATGCTTGTAAAGGACATGATAAAAACCTTGGATAGGAACGAAAAGCTAGAAGCTTCGGTTTTAGATACGATTAACTATGTGCACAAAAGTTGGAGTTCCATTTCATTAGAAAGTGTTTCGAATTGTTACCAGTAATCAGCACATTCATCAATCAACACTGGATTATTTTAATGCCAGTAAAAGAAAATACAATGTGGTAAGTATAAATTTTATTTATTTATTTTTTTTTTTTTTATTTTCCACTCATTCATTTGCATGTATTGATTGCTGAAAATCTTGTTTTTCTCACCGAATCCTACAGCAGTTCATAAAAATAATGTATTTCAGTGTTGTTTTTTTTTTTTTTCAAAAGTGCCCACTCCGCTAAGTCGTCATTCCGCTTAAGTCGTCAAAAATGTTCGGTCTCTTGAGTGACGACTTAACGAGGTTTTACTGTATGTGGTACGAAATCAATAGTAGGCTTATTACAGAGTAACATTGGAAAATGAATGGGGAGTTACAATGACCCTCCGTACATCCAAAAAAGGAAGAAACAAAAACAAACAAACAAAAAAAACAAAAACAAAAGGAGGTTGAAGATATCTTAACCTGTCGTCTCTCTTAATCATTGCAAATTCCTCAGTACGCCCACGCAGGGTATTTAAACAAACTGCATGAAAATAGATGATAAATGCAGAAGGAAAATATATCAGTATTTGGAAGAAAGGAGTTTAGAAAAATAAATTCCTCTGTAATACAAACATTCCGTCTTCCTGACAAAGATTGTGAAATACTCCGTTCATACGAATATTAAAATGCAATTAATTTAAGCCTAAAAGCAATCGTTTATATACACCTAAACACCTATGTAATTTATATACATTTTATACGTTTTATTCCTGTCTAAATTAATCCAAAATTACCCAGTTTATGGAGAGAAGATCTCGTGTTGTGCTGCTGATCAAGGCTATATCTTTTCTGTATTACATTTAGTACATTCGTTTTTTGAGTGTTGATGTAATGGTCTGTTCTTCTGTAGGAAGTTCTGAAATAATGACTTCCTTCAAGTCTCGATCGTTTACTTAGGAGTCACTTGAAGAAATCCACACAGTTAAGCTTCTCTTTCTTCTTTGTGAAAATGTTTCTTGCAGTAAGATTTTTTTAAAATTATTTTATTACTAAAACAATAAAAATACCAATCTGATCAACATCAATCGATTAATTACACAAGATATTTTAAATTAGATGAGTACAAGAAAAACTGAAATACTGATTATGTATTTTTCAATTCAATTAATTTATTGATTTGTTAAATTTAAATTAGGCCTAACCCAAAAACAAAAATGGCCTAACATATCCTTTATTACACGTTATTATAAAAAGTTATGTTATGTTAAAAAGTGTCAAAAAGAAAACAAATTTATCCCAACTTAGAAGCTGTGGTAGAAATGAATGAAATTGAGAAGATCTCGTGCAAAGCAGAAGACAGTTAAGGTCTCCTAGTGATAATGTCTTTGTCTGATGATGGCCATTCACAGAACAGAGAGAGATTTAAACGTGTCCCTTGAGATGTTCTTGAGAAGGACGAGTCTTTGTTTCTCTGCCAGCAAAATCCTTCTTCCTGTCATTATTTCCAAGGTCCCAACGTACATTTCTCCCAAGTTTTTCAATAAAGCTTTTGATACTTTCCAGGCTTTTTCCCAGAAATTTCCACCTACTGTTAAGAGAAGTTGTTTCCACTTCGAGAAGAATTAGAAACAGTCAAGAAAAAAAAAATTCAGGGTTCCCGTCATTAATTTTTGAAGATATTTGTTAAAACAGCTAATTAACAACGGGTTGGAATTGAACGAAACTTAGAAATGGATAAAACAGTGAAACAACGAGATTATTTAAATCATCACAAAGGAAAGATAGTGATTGGCTGTCAACGCCTGCAGAAACAAAAAAAGACATTAGTAAGTTGAAATGTACATAAATTGGCACTTTTCCATTATCCGGTCGCCATATTGAAATTCCTTCATTAGAACGTAAGGGTAACTGAATCACTAAAATATTTGTCAGTTGATTGTCATTGAAGCCATTTCCTTTCGAATCTCTAAATATTTTTGGGATTCTAGTGCCTTTATGGGCTGTTCTAGTGAAGGACTTTCAATGCGGCGCGGCGTCTGGATAATGAAAAAGTACCTTAAATACTAAACACAGTAATGGGTATTTAAATTAAAAGCAAGGATAACCGACAGAAAACAACGGATGACTGTTACTTCTCATAATGTAACTAGAATTCTATTAAAAAGGGCTGCTGGTTCTGTTCTAAAAGCAAAGCACTTAAGAAATATAAGTGAAAACTTAAAAAGAGCAAGAAACTAGATTTCCTGAACACTCAGAAATTGGAATTCGAATCATGTTTGTAATAAAAGAAACAAAATCCAATCAAAACGAATGATTTTAGGATTGATAATGATTATAATAAATAACGAAATCAGTGGGTGGTTTTAGCCTATTTTCTTACTTTCTAATAGGAAAAGTAATACTAATACAAATTTGCGTTCTAACTCCATTACCAATCGTTCAGTAATCTGAACGATAATAATTGTATTGGCTCTGCAAGTAGTAATACAATTAACTAGCAATAATAATATTCCTAGTAGTTGTAATAGTATTTAGTAGCAGTTGTCCATTAATTGCTGTATTGATTAACTGTGAGATACACCTACGCTTGCATCATATCTATTTTTTTTTCTTTTCGTAAATTGTTCTTTCATCTGTCAAAACAAAAAAGAAATAAAATAATAAAAAAATTGAGTAAAAATAGTTCCATGACGTGCGGTTCTCATTACCAGTGGTGGGTTACTGAATTAAATTAAGAAATACTGGTATAAACAATACATAATTAAATACCTAGAAGACGAACGAGGAAAATAGAAATAGAATCAGGTGTGACATTAATATTGTAGTGTTAAAATATTGTCATGAAGTAAATCACTATCATTGACAAATCATTATCACACGCGATCACAAATAATCCAACGCCAGTAAATATTCGATATTCGCCAGGAAAGGAAAAGGAATCACAGACGAATTCATCAATTCCCATCACATACAAAGAAATTAGGATTTCTTTTTTTTTTTTGCTAATCAATTGAAGGATGAGACATAAGTAGTCTTTTCACAACAAGGCATTGAAAAACAAGTGAATATAATTTTGTGCTAAAAACATAAATTTAAGGGCGACCCATAATAATAAAAAAATTTACAAATAATAATAATAAAAAAGGAAGTACA
Organism: Thereuonema tuberculata; assembly: GCA_023159025.1. Lineage (NCBI taxonomy): Eukaryota > Metazoa > Arthropoda > Chilopoda > Scutigeromorpha > Scutigeridae > Thereuonema > Thereuonema tuberculata. The sequence goes on from JAFIDM010000004.1 coordinate 63,218,202, forward strand.
TTAATGTAAGGAAAAATAAAATAAAAACAAACAAACACGCGGACATTGAGAAAAAAACAAACCACAGTAGATATACGGATTCGACCTGACAACCTCCTGCATATGTGAGTCCGATATGAGACCCATCAAGCTATAGCTGACAATTGAAATGAAATGGTTGCATTTCTAACATTTAAGCTAATTCCCAAATATCTGTTGGGTCTTCTAAATTTGAATAAAACATTTTAGCATTTCATTAAAGAACAAAAGACGACCAATATGTTTTGTTTCCCCAATTCCCTTATTTTGAAGAACGATTGTCAGAGATAATTCAGGAATATTATTTATTTCAATACTGAAACCATGAAACAATTGAAAAGAAAGGTTGCAATTAAAAGTATTAACTTATAATTCGTAGTAGTTTTTAGAAAGTTTTAAGTTTTAATATTTTATTATTTAACTTGGTTTCAAATAAGGTAATTATTGTAGCTAAGGCAAGTAAATAAGCTTTATTTAAATTTTGTGACTTCATAATCAAACAGAAAGACACTGTCCTATTTAAATATTTGACAAAGAAAGTCTTACTTTTTAACTTTAGTCCGCCTGTTATTCTGAATCCTTTACTTTTTCTACATCTTCAATGAATGGGAAAGGCTTTTACTTGATACATCATTTTTAAATTGTTATTCCTGTCAAAATCTAATACAGTAAAACCCCGTTATTACGCTCGTCAAGGGACCGTGACCTACAAGCGTAATAAGCGGGATAGCGCTATAAACGGGGAATGATTTATATGATGGGGAAACATTTAGACAGCATTTTACAGGAAAGATACTTGATTCTGAAATAGATATAGTGCAAATGTGAGCTTATTTCCTATTAAAAAAATCTTTGATTGTGGTTTGCCGTGTGTGTATGCTACTGTTATAAATTATGACATTTTCAATGCGGTTCAAGAAACTATTAACATCAATTGATATTCCACTAGGAGCAATACAAATATATTTTCGGAGCAGTTTTAGTGCACTGCCCGCTATTTCACGCGCCTTTTCTTGAATGATTGGGTCACTTAATGGCACTGATGCATCACGGGACTGATGAATCCATTCAATTAGAATTTCCTCGGCATCTTCACATTTTCCACACTACTTTTTTACGTTTGCAACCATCCTTCGCTGAATTGATAATTTCATTCTTATTTTTTATTATTGTTCTCAGACTGGATCAGGGAATTCTTAGATTCTGCGAAAACCTTCTGATTTAGTGTAGAATTCTCGTCGTACTTACGAAGAATTTGCAATTTTTCACTTATAGAAAGGGATTTCCGCTTCGACATTTTGCACTAACTTACTGTATCACAGACCCGCACTTCAAAGAGTTCAAAGATTCCCTCCTACCAGGGAAAGAAAAGATTCGTTACAGTGTTACATTTCTTTTCGATACAAAATTTCCGATATAAAAAAGCGCTACAAGCGGGATTTGAAGCGTTATAAGAGGGTAAAAGTATACAGAGTTATACTGTATAGAAAATTCCAGGGACCGCATGAAAGGAGCGTAAAGAACGGGATAGTGCTATAAGCGGGAGCGTAATAACGGGGTTTTACTGTAAATACTTTATCACAAACGTTTATAAAATACAACAAGAATGGAGATCAAACAAATTAGAATTTCACGGTTTTTTTTTTTTGTTTTTTTTTTGAAACTTAAAGTTGTTAGGAACCAACCACACTTCAAGTAGAATAGAAACAATTAAGAAAAGAAACCACAATAATTCTTTTGTAAATGATATCATCTCCCTACTCAGAACGAAAGAAGATTACAACAGCCTTGTTGATTCCATTCTCATCACTGAAGATAATCCCTACGAAAGTACTATATTATTTCTATGAAAGCTTTTATTTGTCTAATCAGGTGGGTTTTTTTTAAGAGATGATTAAGTCTCAGATTTCTGAGGCTGTCAAATGGATTCCAATGATTTTGGGGTAATACTTTCTTTCTATTAGGTCATCAAACAGTGAATAGTAATAATGAGGTACTGAACAGAGATCCATTAAATCTAAGATGAACTTTTAAAATTGTTAGGCTTTCTAAAACTTACTTTCTAAAAGTTTAATTAAAGATTAAATACTATATTACTAATAAACAATTATTCTAATACAGAAAACACAAGAAACACAAATTCTTCACCAAACATTGCTATATTTCTCAGAAAGTTGCTGTTTCTGTTTCTTAAGGCTTAGTTTCAAAGCAAAATAGACACAAACCTAGAATAATTTAAACAAACAAAGATAGGTAATAATGTTTACAATCAGAAAAAGCAACTTTCTGCGAAATATAGCAATGTTTTGTGAAGAATTTGTGTTTCTGTGTTTTTTTTTTTCATTATAACTAGTCGGCTACCCGTCGCTTCGCTCCGGAAGCCTCCCTTATGTAACGGAAAACAATTTTTTATTTATTAAAAAAAAACACACACACACACACACACACACACACACACAAATTACATCAAGGAAACTAAAACTAAAATTTTTTAAAAGCTTTTTTTTTAATTTAATTTTTGATGTCTATATTCTCTCAATCTACGACTGCTTTTAGAACCACCTTGTAAATCATATATCTATGATATATTTTTATTTTTTACAGAGATTAGAATGTAGGCCTAGTGGTCTAATGGCTAAGACGTCTAACTTCTGAGCAGTATTCTACCTAATAGAAATAGTGCATCTTTCTTTCTTGACTATCTTTTTTTTTTTATTCCTATTGATACTTTTCAGTGGTTTTCGAGTTAGAAATATTGATGGTTTCTGAGTTACAGATAGTGATTTTTCAGTATTCTATCTAATAGAAGTATCGCATCATTCTTTTTTGACTCTCATTTTAATTATAATTGTCACTTTTCAGTGACGTTTGAGTTACATTTATTGATGGTTTTTGAGTTGCAAATAGTGATTTTTTCGGTGTTCCACCTCAAAAAAAGAGTGCTTCTCTCTTTCTTGACTCTGTTTTCTTTACTCCAACATCTGGCGTGTACACCCACATATTTTTCAATATCACATAGGATTTGGTTAAGTAAGAATATTTAAAATATTGCAACGTTTCGGCAATTATCGTTCTAATTGTCAGTTTCGAATTACAAATAAACTGACTGATGTGAAATAAATAAACAATCTTGAGATTCAAAAAAAAGATTGAATACATTCCTTATTGATGGGGGAAAGGAAAGGAGATATACGTCAAAAGACCATATGAAGAGAGTTGTAGTCCCTATGGCCTAATGGATAAGGCATCTGACTTCGGATCAGAAGGTTGCAGGTTCGATTCCTGTCGCGGATGTTTCATTGTAAAAATTATTTCTATTTTCCATTCTCTCAGAAAATTGC
>JAFIDM010000004.1:63232416-63243113 GCA_023159025.1 Thereuonema tuberculata
AACAAGACATGGTAAAATTAAATTCAAACAAAGCTATGAAATTTCATGGAATTAATAAATTAACCCAGTGAGTATTATTAAATTATCAATATGGAATATATTGGATTATTGTTTGTATTTGTATAAGTAAAATTTTTATTTAAAGTAAGTTTTTATTATGTGTTAGTTACATATTTTGTTAAATAAGTTAATGCTTAACGTTATCCTATTTTGTTATTTAGATTGTTATTTTATTTGGAGCTTGAAAAAGGAAAGTCGAATATTCTTTCTGAAAACTTGTGCCATAAATCATATTTTAAATACTTTATTTATGTTTTAAGGGTGATGTGATGTTATTTATGAATTGATAGCCTAAACTTTGCTTAATTAACTTTGCAAGCTATTTGTTTTCCTCCTAATAATCACAGAATGGAGCTTTTTGAAATTTTTGAATAGAAGTAAAAGGTCTTTTGAAATTGGATATCATATGGATATTTCCTTAAACTCTTATTATATCCACAAAATAAAACGGCCAAACACACGTTAAACCTCATCTACTCTTATTGTATCTTTATAATTTTTTTTAATCTTTTACATTTTATAAGAAAAAGAAATTTCTGAAAGAAAAGTCTCTCCCCCCAAAAAAAGATTTTAGAAAGAAAACAATTGTAGTAAAACAATGAATTTCTATTAATAACCAACAATGGAATGAATGGCACGTGCATCTTTGTTTATTTTTTATTTATTGGTGAAAGTGAAAATTTTAATGAATTTAAAATTATTCTAGATTTTGTGTTGACCCCATTTCTCCTTTAATCCTAGTTTGGATTTCGTAAATGCGGTTTGGAACAAAGACAGTTTATCGGATTAAAAGATAATTACCTGTTTATCCGAAAACTGAAGAGTATCTTAATGAGTTTACCAATTATGATGAAATATCGAATTTAGCTACTTTGTAATTAAAGGCAGTTCTCACAAAAGCAATGAATGCCAATTAATAGTTCAAATTGTTTAAATTAGAACAGGCTAAAATTACTGAAATTCGCCCCCGACGTCACTAATTTCCAGACGACCCAAGCTGATCCAATTTCATTAACTTTGTTAATAGGAAACGGGAAAAAAAAAAAAAATTACAATCGCGAATTCACAATAAATTACATCATAGATTACGCTTGAGTTAATGAGATTTATAATATAGATTAATAATTCTGGCAAAGAAGAAATAAGTTTTTCTGCCTAAAATACACGAGTGCTTGGTGTCTTGTACGACGGTTAAAACACATTGTTTACATACTGTAGGTAGAGCTTTTACGTTTGGCTATTACTTGACCTCTGACGAATTATTTAATAAATAATAAAATATTCCTAAAACAATTTGAAGCTCTTTTTTAAGTCGTGAAAATAACGAACGAAAAGTACCCTCTGTTTAAATCATAAAGACATGTTCGTGATGCTAAGAAATTCATTAAATCTTCAAATACTTAATTAAGTTGTCTAAATCTAAGTAATTTTAATCATATTAAAGCTCGCGGAGATATTAAGAAGATTACAAAGCTCATTTGTTTAAGATTTCAATAGAAATCTGTAGGTTAAATTCAAGTGATTTTAAATTTTCAAATTTTTATCACCTTCTTAGGCTAATTTATCGACAAACGAAAGAACATAAAATGTAGTAAACTATGTTAACTTAAATAATATAAAACTTGTCCTTAAATTTACATGCCAAGTTTCAACAAGATTCCTGCAGCTGTTGAAAATTGAGCGGGAACCCACACGCGCACAGACTGACTGATTTTTTTTTTTATGATCTTCAGTTTTCACGCAAACAATTGGAATTTTCAATTAATTATCATTAATTACAGAATTGCTACTAAGTAAACGAAAAATTGCACAGTTGAATTGAATTGAACAATTGATTGAGGGTCATTTGTAAACTAAATAAATAAAGAAAGAAATACCTCAAAATATTTAAATTGCTGAGCCAACTTCCGAATAGCGCATTGTGTAAATCCACCCCTCAAAAAAAAAAGAAGAGTCGTCCCAAAAAAAGACTAATAACAATCAATAACAAACGAACAACAATCCTTGCGTTTAGATACAGTTGCAATAATAATGGGTGAGACCAAGTTGTTTACTAAGTTGTCTAGGAGTGATGTCCTAGAACAGCTGTTTCACGCTAATATGGCGATCATCAACTAGGAGCAATCACCAGTAAAAAGCGAGGTCTCGATACACAGGCTAACAGGAAATATCCACATTGATTCCGATGATAGATACAAGTCCAACTTCTCGAAAAATTGCTGTAACCTTTCTAGTCCTTGAAATTCTAAATCTTTCTCCCTAAAGAAAGAATTTCCTTAATGAAAATGTGTGATATTGGACGTACAGTGGAAACTCGCTTAACCGTCACCTTCGAAACTCGATTAACCAAATAGACGGATAACAGAAATTTCGCAATAAACATGTACAGTAACGAAATTTCAATGCTGGTTCGGGACGAAAGGCAAACAGTAAATTAATACAAAGAAAAATCTATCAGTAACAAATAGATATCGTCAAACACCAAACAAATAATAATAATAATAGAAAAATAAAACAGTAATCCTACTAGATAATAAGGTTTATATGTTGAAGCTGTAATCAGTCATCTTCTGTTTCTTCGAGGCTCGAGCTTTTTTTCGCGGCAATGTCCCGTATTTTACAGAGAAGTAGGTTTTGCGATAGATGACGGATAACAGAGAGTGACGGTTAATCGAGTTTCCACTGTCTGTGTTTTATTGTAATCATTTTCCCCAATCGATAATCTGATTTTTTTAAATATTTGCATCCCTGGACCAAAGGAAATGCCTGTCCTTCATCATGAATCGAATCCAGTGTTACCATTTGAACAACTGGATCATGTTGTAATAGCTGAAATGTAATATATGTCTGTTATCTTTAGTATGGAATATATTAGTAAAGAGTTCCTGAGAGACCTTACAGCCTACTTTCCTTATAATGTTTTATAATGTTGTAATCTTGTTTTATTATTTTAGTTATTTTTTTTTTAATTCGTGGAAAAACGGCGCCGACGAAAGTTGTCCATTTATTTTTAATTTATAATATCTGTTGAACAGGAACAGTAGAAATTTTTCATTTTCTAAAAAAAAAAAAAAATCAATTGTCTATTTAAAATAAATAAGATTAATTTTAATCATTTCAAATTAGCGAATCTTTAAGTGATTAATATCTGATTGTTGAAGGAAAGAAACCTATTTCTTTTTTTGTACTGCTTTTCCATGTGCATTTTTTTTCTCGTTTTTCTGATTTCGCGCAAGCCCCCCCCCCCCGCCCCCCCTTGGGAACATTTCAAATATAAAAGTGAAATCGTCTCTAGTCATTAAATATGCATACCAAGTTAGAAGAAGATCTATTCAGTGGTTCACAGACCAGCTGATTTGATGAGATTTACTTTTCTAACAAATTAAGCTAAAAAATAAAAGCAAATGAGAAGAAATTGGAACGAATTTTATTGAAATAGATTGCGTTGAAACAGAAGCCAAATACGCAGATGCTTCCTCTGAAAGAAAATAGATCTTGTCTAAAAAATGAGATCAGCAGGGGAATTATTCAAATATCGAATAATTGGGCGAACATCGTCTCGAACATTCCATCGTAAAAATCAGAGCTAATATAGATAGTAAACAAAATAATTGGAAATTCGTCATCAAGTTGATAATTGACAAATATTGAATCCAATTAGAATCTGAAATTAACAAGAAAATCAGAAAACAAATTAGCAGACAATTTCCAATAAAAACTAATTACAAACTGAATTAATAAACAGTTTGAATTAATAAACAAAGGGAAAAACTCAAGAAAAATCATCTTTCAATTTAATGGAGGAAATAAATGGATTCCTCATTTCTCAGGAATTCTGAATGAAAACTGCTTTGCAATAAATTATTCAGTTTTAAATTATTTGAAATGAGAAAATCAAACAGAGCAGCATTTCCTGCTTAAATTAATATTCTTTCAAAAAATATATGAGCTTGATTTAATTTCAGTTCGTTGGTAATCATAAAAATCTTTCATTTATTTTTCCTTTGATGAAAATGATTTGTACGAGTATTTTTATAAAGGAATACAAGATTTCTGATATTGTGCTGGTGTTTGTCGGAGAGTCGTGTGAGATGGAAAAACAACAAGTTCTGGAACTGAACTGAATTAATTTATCAAACGAAAAACATGGATTTTTATAGTTTAAACATAATTTGATTTGATTGGCAAAGTAATTAAAAATATATATAATGACTGGATAAAAACATAACGAACTTATATTAATGAACTGATTCAACGACTGCAACGGAAAAGAATTTAAAAATAAACAGAACATCACACTAAAAAAATATACACTATTTAAGAAATATGCACTATTTACGGAGAAATAGACACTATTTACAGAGAAATAGACACTATTTATAGAGCAATATACACCATTTACATAGAAATATACATTATTTATGGAGAAAGCTGCATAACATCTAACTATATAAAAAGACAAGACCTGACTCACTCATTCACTGATAGATCAATGTCCGCCCAAACCGTTGGACCTAGAAAGCTGAAATTTTGCACAGAGATTCCCTTTATGGTGTAGACAAGGAATAAGGCCGGATTTTTCCAAATTCCCATGGATTCGCGAATAACGAGGGTTTATTGTCGATTTAAAGGTTTCTTATTTCCGTAACTATAATTAGTAGAGACTTCACATTTGGCATGTAAGTAGGTAATTATAATCACTAAATTAAACCCTTTTCGGGATTTTTCGAAATTCCCACGGGTTCGGGAATAACGAGGGTTTATTTTTGCTTGACAGTTTTCTTATTTCCATAACTATGATTAGTAGAGACTTCAAATTTGGCATGTAAGTAGGTAATTATAATCACTGAAACCCTTTTTTCCGGATTTTTCGAAATTCCCACGGGATAGGATAAAAACCTTTGCTTTAAGTTATAAAGCTGAAATATTGCTTCCGTTACTATTGTTAGGTTTTAGGAGTTGTTATCGTGACAATGAGAACTACACAAATATTGTTATGCAACAGTTAGAGCCAAACTATTGTTCTGCACAATAGCGCTACATATGCACCGATGGTGACAATGGGAACTATACAAATAGTATTGTGCAACAATTGCAACTAAAATATTGTTGTGCATAATAGCGATGGTTTTTCGGATTAGATATTAAGATCAGATGATTTTTTACGAACTAGGAAAGGTTTGAAGTGATAGGGTTATGACGGTACAAAATTCGAATTAGGGGTGAACACTGGGAGGACGGTGAATAGATGGGCGAACATGGTTCAAAGATCATCAAAAAAAAAAAACTAACGGAGAGGTTTGTGAAGAGAAGTTTGTGATGTTTTGTGATATAATAAATTAGTTTAATGGTTCAAAGATACTTCTATAGATTTTCGGGATAGATATAGATTTGTAATGAGATGAGACCTTTTGAGTTGCTGTTGTTTTTTGTTTTGTTTGTACCAACCGGGAAAGTTCCAAGTGATTTCGCAATTGCAATTTCTTTATCATCCACATTAGAACATTTGTTTTTTGTAACCCGAGGGAAGAACGGGTCTTTGGCTAGTTTATTAATAAAAATGATTCAGTCCAATTCACATAAAAGGTTTTAGAGGGGGAAAGCCCTTTATGTGCATTGGGTTGAATCATTTTTATTGATACACTATTTATATTCAGAAGTTATTTTTGTATGCATTACTTTTAAAAAAAAAAAAATATTAAAAAAAAAATCTTCTTATTGTTATGTTTTCAAGATATTTTTATTGTTTTTCTCATTTCCTGTTTTTCTATTCGTATTCACAGATCAAAGATCAATTTTTAAGGATTTTACTCTTCCTTCATCTTTAGGTTTATTTTCCTTTTTTTTCTTTCTATTTCTTTCATTACATATTCTGAGTTGTTTTTTCTTTTTTCCTATTTATTTCTGACTGTTCTTATCGTAATTTCCTTCTTTCATTTCTTGATATCTTTAGACAACATCTAAAATAAGATTTTTTTTTTTTTCAAACGAAATCTTATGTGATTTGGAAGAAAAAAGAATTCGTCAAGACTTAATATCCGTAATTCACGCCAAACAAATAAAAATATCCAAAAGCCTTGAGGCTAAACTGAAAATCAGAAATTGATTGTTTGTAATCATAACAAAATCACTTCTTTTATTGAAAGAAAACCAAAAATTCCATTTTTTATATCATTAATTGTAGTATTAATATTAATATCTCTATTACAACTGTCTGAGAAGCGGTCGAATAGATACTAAACTGAAGTTTGCAAGATATTTAATTCCTTTTACATTATTTCCCTAAGGGTATTGTTTGAAATTCATATTCAGTGTAATTAATAACCATACAATTAAATATTAACAACACGCTTTAGTGTATATTTCTCTAATGTATATTCGTGAATTTTTAATTATTGCTTTTAAATATTATTTTTCAGGAACATTTTAAATTGACTTTTCTTGCTCTGTTTTTACTTTCAGTCATATTCTTGTGCAATTTGTCGAACTCTTAAGTTGAGAGTAAAAGTTAACTGATGTGAGAGGCTGCAATTAATACAGGAACCGCTTTCTTTCTTCGTCGTTAACGAGATTCAGGACTTCCTTGTGGTGGAATTCAGACGGTTTCTTGAAGGTGTCACCACCTGGGATTCGGCTGCCTGAGTAATTAAAGTGGTGTAATGGTGTTCTCACAGGAGGGTTACCTGCCCAATTACCAAGGTTATTGTAGAGTTAATGAGAACATTATCAAACTATTTGGAGACCATCGACCACCTAAGCACCCCACCGCCACTAGTCTTTGGTAAACAACCCCCTCACGTCTTATGATTCTAAAGAAGGGTTTTTCGGTCAAAACATCCACTTTGGCAGCCGTGATTTACGAAAACGTCAAATACTAAAGTATTTAATCCCGTTAAGAGTATTTTCAAGATTAAGAAAATAAGAATATTAAAAATCAGTTGATTTGTTCGTGTGTGTATGTGTGGGTGTATATAGAGGTCGTCACCTAATGACTTTTGAACTAGTGTAGGCATTGTCTTGAAACTTTTCAACAGACGAACTATCGTGTTTAAACAATTCTTTCTGCGTGGGTTTCTCTTGTGAAATTCGCTCTTGAACGTGAAAAAATTTTCCTTGAAAACTATTTGAACAATTGATTACTATCAAAGTCTGACAACATATTTCAATCCACGTGCTTTGATGTCCTTGGAGTTAGACAACTTAATTAGTTTAGATTTAATTAATTTTCAAGAGATGAAGATACTTTTTATATTTTTGACAGATGTTCTGATTTACAAATTCGCGGATGTTTTTCCTTACGACTCTAAAAAAGCCCATGGAAATAAAAAAAGAAATATCATAAAAACGGAAAGATTTCAAAGAAATTAGCCATTATGTTCTTTCATGAACTTCTTTGTAATTCTCATTGATATTTCTTCTGAGGAAATTATCGAGAGATGGAAAATTTTGAAATCCTTATAACTCATCTCCTATTTCGAAATTTCATGTCAAATGTTCAGACCTAATTAATCCGATCAGAGGAAGCTGAAATAAAAGCACTTTGGATCTGAGAGGTTCCATTTTGAATTTAGCAGCAAATGACGTCACTGACTGAGTATTTCTTGTAGATGTACTCGTGATGAAACAATAGTAAAATTTCTTTTATTGACTTAGTAACAATGGGAAATTCTGATAGATCTTGTAACTGTGATCCTAGTTATTACTGGAATATAAAATTGTGTTTGGGGGAAATTGCGGATAAAGATTTACCACAATCCACCTCTTCTAAAAAAAAAAATATATTGAAATGGATTTTCGACGGTGTTAGCTTGATATAAATAACAATCGGATATTTAGTCAATAATGATGATGTTGTCCGGCTCAGCTTTCTGTGGACCATTTTTACAATGATATTGACGTATGCTTCTTTAATGTTAGGGCGCCTAAACAATGAATAATGCTAATTAAAATTAATTGTTAGTGTGATCTAATATAATATGATTGTTATCCGCTTAATAATACACCTATCTAACGGATTGGGTAGCTTTGTTTTATTTTAATCGTTAATCGCAATGGATATATAAATAATGTTTTTAATCATTACGGAAATGAAGTCCTATCTCTCTTTTTATTTACTTATATTATTAATAGGCAAAAATTGTACGGATCTTTGTAACTTTGTAAATTTGTACATTTGTAAGCAGAGTCGGAGAAATAACTAATCACAGTGCAGCGTTGGTACACGTCAGGCGTGACGTCACGCCCATGTTTAACCATGGCGTCTCTAATATTCGTCCCACTTCACGCGATGGATCGCGATTATACAATTATTATCAGCGTATTGAGATTTTCTTTCCCACGTAAATGAAGTTTACACTGAAATGCATGAAGTTCGTCAAAATTTATCAGAATTTTTTAAAACCTCGATTTTTACATAATTTCAGCTGTGTAGCCGCTCGCTAACTACTCAACGAAGTAGGGAAACACGTGCCGTCATTGTTGCCCAGACAGGATTATTGGTATTGGCTGTTGGACATTCATTATTGTTATTGTTATTGTTGAAACTGGTAAATCAATTTTTTATTTTCTTTTATTTTAACAAAATTTGGCTTAGTCATTATGTGTGGGCTGTTGCGGAAGTCATGGCTTTTAAAAAATGAGCTTAGAACATCTTTTTCAATCTTGTGTTTTTCAATAATTTCAGGGTATTTCAAAAATGTGGCATTTCTTTTACTTCCGTTAATATTGCCTCAATTTCGACGAACCTATTCTTTTAGGGCAGCAGGTTGCCATTATGTTTCATAATGAGAAACCGCAGCGCTGGCTACAACGAAAGTGGTAAATCAATTTTTTCTTCTTTTATTTTAACAGTATTACAACATTATTTTAACAAATAAGCCGATATTCAAATTACATGTGGGCTGTTATGGAAGTCATAGCTTCTAAAAAATTAGCTTAGAACATCTTTTTCAATCTTGTGTTTTTCAAAAATGTGGAATGTGTTTTACTTCCGTGAATATTTCACGGGTCGCAACTGGTAAAATTATAATCAGCGAATCAATTTATTAGAAATTGTCGATAATGTTTATAAAACTCCAGTTCTGGAACATGACTTTATTAAAAGAAAAATTGCCAACATTAGAGTGGTATACGTCCTATAGGTTAACAAATTAGTTTACAAGTAATATCTTATTTATAAAACAATGTAATGTTTTCAATTGAAAATTTCTGAGTTGTTTATTTTCGTTAAATAATATATTATTAAAAAAATATAAGTAGAATAGAATTCCTTCACCATCATTCGCCAAATGAAATCACCTAATAATAATAATATTTCGTGAACCTATTAAACAATTCTTCCATCTAACTAATTTACATCGTAATTTAATGTTTTCTGGAATGAATATCAAATGCTACTTCGCTAATATTTGCATTGCGAATGGGAAAGCGCTACGAATGATAAAAAGTTTTACAATACAAGAGTAATAAATAGTGTATTTCATTTAATTGTATAAAAATTTATAGATTTTTTTAAAGTAAGAAATGACTTTATTATTACCGTTGATCTATTGTTTTAAATTCATGTAGCAAAACTTATATTTCCAAAAACAAAAAACTGAAATTAATGAAGAATTTTGTGTTTAAAATCTGTTAAGGATCTCCGAAATGAATTTGGTTGAATGAATAAGTCGTGATAAGAGTATAAATAATTTGCGATGTTAAAAAATGATCTGATTTTGCTAATTTCCGTCTCCCGAATATTTGGCATCAATGATTATCTGACTTATTAGACATCAATCAAATGGACCCCTGATGGAAGAATCTACAACACGAATATGCCAATGGTTTTCAGATGCTAATATTTCTACATTTAAAGTAAAACAGAACAGCTTTTGAACTTAAGGATTTCAAAACATCAGGAAAAAAAAAAAAGAATAGAGTTATAATTAATTAAAATTTGTATTATTAATTTTGCCACTTTCGAGATGGGATCGAATTTTACACTACTTACGTTATTACAAGGATACGTAAAATGTCTGGATAAGAGAGAAAAGTTGCCCAGTTTTTACAGAAAATGGGAGAACCTAGAGAAAACAGCTCATTTAAGTGAAATGTTGATAATCACACAATCTATTTTATTTATTTATTTATTTATTTTTTTCGTTTTTGCAAATAATTTTAATTGAAAAAAAACCCGCAAAAATATATGAAATCAAGAATTAAATTAAGTTTTTAATTAATAAATATGTAAAACTCTTGCAGCAATGGCTGACGAGAGAAGCGAGCAGGCTGAAACACCAAGTACGTTGCCTGAGGTGGGGTTCCTAGCAGTTGGTTTAATTCTCATAGACAGGGTGGGACGAACGTCCTTTGACCTCTGCTCTTTTAGCTTCTTTTGTTTGACAACGATTAATTTAAAAGCGTGGATTTTATGCGGGTGAGGGAGGTCCGTCCGTGATAAGCCTTCCAACGTCGCTGACTTTTGTTTTCCATGACAATGGTGTCGGACGCCCCAGCGACCCCAGTGGCGACACCGAACAATATGGGGGTGATGCCTCCAGATTGCTGATTTATCGGCGACTGGACAAACTGTTGTTTGCTTCCCCTTCCCTCCTCGTTCGAGTGGACCCGACCATCGAATTAAAAACGCCAGGAGA
>JAFIDM010000004.1:63243123-63280503 GCA_023159025.1 Thereuonema tuberculata
CTAAATAATAAATAAATTTGCAAGTTTTAATTAATATTAATTCGTGTAAACTATATATATTCACAAATTAAATTAGATATATTTAATTAATATAACAATATTTATTAAAATATAAAAATATTGACAAATAGTGTGTATATCTTCGAAATTTAATACATTGGAAATGCAATTATAAAATTGTAAAAAACTAATAAATAGTTTAGAATAAAAAAAGCCAGAATACGTTATTATTTTTTAACAATACAATGTGTTTTACTGTGATTTCATTATCCTAATATGATTGCTCATTATTGTAGATTAATAGGAAGTAAATGAAAGCGATGCAGTCATGGTTTTCAAAGATGTTTTTTAAGGGAAAGTAATCTTTTCCGATTCTGTTGGGTTTTTTTTTTAAAAAAGTCTTTCCTGATGTCTTCTAAATGAAAGATAATTGCTCAGATTTCGAGGGATTTCCATTTATTTAGTAGGATCTTTTTAAATGACGTAATTCGGCGCTTTATTTTTCAGATATAACGCTTGAAATCCATTTTTTCCCATTAAAACACTATTTTTCTATAACTCCAGTTTATCTTTCATAAATATGCACTGAGTGGTTACTGTCTCATTCTTTTTTTCTTCTTTAGTGCAGGTTTTTTTCTAGTGTCAGTCATGTAAATCACATCTTCTCTGCAGTTTCTTTTTCTGCAGACATATCGTAGACATTGGTATTGTAGTTGCTGAGATAAGACATCGTTAACAATTTTTAAGTCCAGGGGAAAGATAATCAGGTCTCTTGTCTTAACTAAATATTAATTCTTTCGTGACACTTCAGTGAGCTCTTTGCTGAAGTATTTTGAATGATCAAGGTAATATAAATTATTTTCTGCATTTATACATTTTTTTCAATAGAATTATAGATGTAAAGTATTTTTTACCACTCTAACTGTAGTTTGGTATCATCCTGTATCTCTACTTTAATTGCATTACTTTTCGTTGAACCTTTTAGCTTCATTATTTCAATGTTTTAATTGTGTCATCAATTATAAACTATTAAATGCATAAATATATTATTCTGCAAACACAATATGGATGAGATTAGAAGTCACTGCCTCGAGCAAAATTGTTCATTCTTCCTTTGGGCTGTGATTTTATTTTTCTCACTGAACTTTAAGGGCTCAGAGGCCCCCAACACACAAAATAAAAAGCATCACGTGATTCAGTTGACAATCCGGCGTCGCTTAGTGTAACTGCGGCCTCGAAATCGTCGTCTCCACCCGCGCAGTCTCTTGTTCAAGCGACAATTTATGTTTTTCACGGTTCTTGAAAATTGAGGGACCTGGCGTCGTAAGGGCCTTTTTGGACCCTTTTCAGAACAAAGCTAACTTAATAGAAATAAATCAAAGAAACAAATGAAAAAAAGGCAATATAAATCATTGATTTTCAAATCGAAATACATTTAAAATTTAAAACACTTTCAGTTAATATTTTCAATTCAAATTTTACTCTTTAACATGTAAACTTATTTAACTATTTATAGAGACAATTAAACATTTATCAAAATTTGTAATAACAGTATTTCAGTAATTACGAGATGTAATTGAACTTTTTTGATTAATATAAATTGTTTGTGTTAGTAGAGATTAAGATTAATAAATCAGTCAAAGAAATATATAAAGACAACAATATTAGATTGGCCTATTATAGAGCTAATAAATTAATAAAACAGAGATCTTTTATGGGCTTTTAAATTAGCAGACAATGTCTTAGCTATTCCTAAGAAATTGAGATTACCAGATAACTGTATAAGAGAGCTGATCAAATCTCTCTTCAAAATAGGAGAGATGCATGTGTGTACATCCTCTCCTAATGTTTGAATCGCTGAAGGATTTTCTTCAAACTTGACATGCACATTTCAGTCATTTGCAATGTATTGAAATTTTTTTTTTTTTTATTTTAAATTTCTTTCTGAAAAGATTCTTATTGAGAAATAAACGCGTGAAGAAAGAAAAAGAATTCATAGAAAAGCATTCAACTAAAACAGAGATAACTAATAAGTTTAAATTTAAAATCGGACAGGGATTGAAGGAAGTAACTTTTCAGTTCTTTCTAAGATCTTTTTTGTTGTATCATTTGGTCCTGCCTCTGTTTCCTTATATCCACATTCTAACAAACTTAGATACAATTGTTTAATTATCTATTTCTGTTCCAACTGCTTTTATTCTAGTAGATAAAAAAAAATCCACTATTAATAAAGGACACAATAATGATATTTTCATATTCAGAAAATCCTCTTAGCGATTTAAAACTGAAGTTAATTTTATCAGCTGAATTAATAAACTGGCATTTATAAGAAGCATTAATTTATTATATACATTCGCTTTAAAAAAGTCTAAAACATACATTCATTTTATGTTTATGTTTATTTGTTTTTTCTATTCTTCTAGTTTCAATTTTGATGTAATTTTGATATAATGATAACATATACTATACTTGTACATTTGATTATTACGATTGTATTATCTTTAATTTAATAATTAAAGATAATACAATTAGTTATCGTAACTCCTCAAATAATAATTATATTATACTAGTATTATATCATAGAAATAATATATTAACGTAATTGTAAAATAATCATTTCTGTTTATTTTCTGTAATAATTAATATCAAAAGAATCCTCAGAATCTGTATACATTCAATTAAGAGGAAACCAGTAGGAAAAAAGAACAGTTAAAAAATTTATCATAAAATCCTAAACTATACAATAAACGCAAAATAAATAAAAATCACAAAAACCAATAAAAATGTTAAAATTTAGAATTGTTCGAAAGTAATTTTGTTTACGAAAATAATCGTATCTGTATATCGTACTAGCAGGAGTCTGTTACTGATGCTGGAAAACAAAACCGCTCCATTCAAGCCTTGTTTCCAAAGATTGGTAACATCCTAAGTGTTTTATTTGAATAGAAATTACAATATATAACTCAGTCTATTCTCTTAGTTGTAACCTATTAATACTAAATGAAAACATAAATATCCAAATAGTAGTTATTATTTTGAGTAGCAGAAGATGAATTTTTGAAGTTCTTTTGGAAGGTGAAGTAGTTGTGATAGTTTTAAACTGAGAGTTCCTTATTATAAATTGGATCTACAGTCTTACATCGCAAAGTAAAATTTACGATATTGATTATCCTTCCACATACTAAAATATTAAAATATTAATTCTCTTTATTTATAAGAAATTCTCATTTTTTTTTCTCTCTGTGTCATAGTGGAATCTCTTCAGCAACTTTTCAACAATTTCATTCTCATGTATCGCAGTTCCCTCTTCCTCCACAGACAGTTAGGCGAGGTCATAGGTAACCGTGGATTTCCCTGTTCAAAAAATTGGAACCATTTATATAAATAATTCTGCCTCAAGCCATCCAACCAAAAAAAGTAAATACACACTGGCATCTTCGCGGACGAGAACCTAGACCAAAAACAGAAGTAGATTGCTTTATTAAAAACTGCCCTGTCCACAATGTCATTCTCCATACTATTTTAATTTACGATTTCTTTATTTTTCTAACTTTCATTTTTTTAAAATCTTGGTGAACGATGAATCCTTTCCTGAAACTATGGATTTTCTGTAAAAGTTGAGACACTGCTTGTAAATTAATTAATTTTTCACAATAGATTTAAGAAATTAATTGTTTAGTTTTGAATAAAATATTTTTTCTACAAAATCACATTTTGCATTCTACCTCTAGCTAGCTGTGGATTATTGATGGTTGGTTAAAGCGGACAAAGACGTATGCTTTCTTTCTCTTGGGTCGACAGAATGAATAATTATAATTGAAATTCATTCTTACCGTGATTGAACAGAAAGAAAAGGTAGGTCATTGTATTATAATAACAGTAGAATATACTTAGAAATAGGAGAACAAAGGTCTTTTCTTGTTTTACTAATACGAAGCATTGGATACGAAAACAGCAGGAGAAAAAATGAAAGAAAGAAATCATATAGTTTAAAATGTTTTTATAATTTTTTTTTTTTAAAAAAAAAGTGTTTTGCTGTTTTGTTTTGTTTTTGTTTGTTTTTTTTTTTTTGTTACCAGACAAAATAAAACGTGAAATAATCATCACAACAAGATCTGGAGATAAAAACCTTTTTAAAATTTGACGATATTTGATCCTATTAAGAAAGCTGCTAAGTTGAATACTAATGATACAGCATAGGATTACAAAGAACTTAACCCAGGACCCTTTTGTAGAGTAGGGGTTGAATGGAGCAGCTGCATTTAATAAACCCCCTCTTTTATACTGAAAAGTAAGCAATAATGAAGAACCCTGGTTTTTAAGAGTTAATCCCTTTTGGAACAGATGGACTTAACTTCTTTGTCTTATCTTAATCTGTTCCTGGGCGAATTTAAACTTGTTTGTTCACCTGTCTTCGTCTCACTGACTTTTTAACCAGACTCTTTTTCTGCCATCGACCCTCGAATAGGGACAACTGTTACAGATATTCTGCCGAATGATTGTTGCTTCTAGTTTATATATATACAGAAGCTCGGTTATAACGCGATCTTTCGGATCCAAGATTTCGAAGATCGCGGTATGACCGAACTTTTATTACTTCGCGACGTCAAATGTCGTATATCGCACCCTATTATCGCCCACACGATTCCAAATCGATTTAAAAAGATCATTTCGCGATTACCTAAATCATTCAGAGCTATGTGAGGAAATTTAATATTTATAAATACATAAATCATTACGTTTTCAACACTTTGATGGGTTATATTAGCCAAAATCGATTTGGCACCGCCATCTTGGCATCTTGTAAAAATGACGAGTCGCGTGGATCGAAACTAGTTATTCATACGCCTATTAGATTACATAGGCCTCTTTACTGGTTGGTCATTGGCAGAAAAATAGATCTCGATATTCATTTTGGTTAAACGAAAAAGTCCGCGATTCTGGTATTTTTTTAAAAATATAATATTGTAATTGGACGCATTTACGTGATATTAGGGTGGGTATAGAGTCTCAATTACTGTAAATAATAAGGAAACAAGCATATTAATTTACACCTTTGATTTGATTTTAGGCGAAAAAATGGTAAATTTTGCAATTTTACAATTATATACCTCTTCCAAAATAGAAGGGGTCCCAGACTAAATCGTGTTAGATCCGAATTCGCGATATAAACAACCACGTTATAATCGAGCTTCAGTGTATTATATATTAATTACTTTAACGTGGCTTTTATTTTATGTAAATAAAGAATATAATCAGGTGTCCAGTGATTGAGGGGAGGGAGACCATCATTAACCTTCTTCTATTTCATATCGTTTAAGATAAGTAGAATTAAAACTTTTCAAAAAAATCCGTCCGGTCGTTTTAGGGTAATACGTACCAACAAAGAAGAAAAATATTCTTGTTGAATAAGATTTCGGAGTCAATAATTCAAATATCTAAAAAAAATAAAAAAATAAAAAGGTCATTGATATGGTTTAGAAAAACCAAAAATGTGTAGAATTCGGAAAGATATGCTAAAATCTAATTTGTTTTTCGGAAACAACATCGCGTGTTGTTAGATATTTGAATTCTCTACTTGTACATTCAATTGACTTATGTTTTCTGTGTATTTCAGGTGTTTAATCAATAATTTGGTTAATTTTTCTTCACGGTCTGTTGATTGTTGTGGGTCACTGATGTTTCTGTTTTTTATCAATGATGAATATCTCCCCCCACCATAATTACGAAGCCATGTGACTCATGGGGTAGTTCATTAAGCAACATAAATTATTCTTTAGGTTCAATTTAGTTAGAAACTTAGAAAAAAAAAATCTCGTTGTAAAAGAACAAATATATTTATATCTAAAATGCTTAGAAAGTTTTTCCACATACAGGTATCTAAAATGTGGAAAGAGATTTAAATAGTGGAAAGAGATTTAAATAGTTTTTCTATTTCCAAATTACATTAATAATCAAATATCTTTGGATCGATTTATTTATTTTATTACTTTGCTCCGAAATAATATCATAATACATCAAAGACAAACTATTATTATAATCTGTTTATTTGAAAACTAGTTTCTTGTTTCTGTAAATTGAAAATTATTAAGATGATCATAGAACATGGATGTAGCAGACAGTGGTGTAACAGGAGGAGTAACAGGGTTCATATGTGAAGAGGGGTCGACCAGAGTTCAAAAGCAAATATTTTAATACTACTTATTTACACATAGTATACATATAAAACTGATAAAATCACGTACAGTAAAACCCCGTTATTATTAAAACCCCGTTATTAAAGAACTATCCCGTTCTTTACGCTCCTTTCATACGGTCCCTGGAATTTTCTATATAACTCTGTATACTTTTACCCTCTTATAACGCTTCAAATCCCGCTTATAGCGCTTTTTTATATCGGAAATTTTGTATCGAAAAGAAATGTAACACTGTAAAGATTCTTTTCTTTCCCTGGTAGGAGGGAATCTTTGAACTCTTTGAAGTGCGGATCTGTGATACAGTAAGTTAGTGCAAAATGTCGAAGCGGAAATCCCTTTCTATAAGAGAAAAATTTCAAATTCTCCGTAAGTACGACGAGAATTCTACACTTAAGTCAGAAGGATTTCGCAGAATCTCTAGGAATTCCCTCATCCAGTCTGAGAACAATAATAAAAAATAAGAATGGAATTACCAATGCAGCGAAGGGTGGTTGCAAACGTAAAAAAGTAAAGTGGGGAAAATATGAAGATGCCGAGGAAATTCTAATTGAATGGATTCATCAGTCCCGTGATGCATCAGTGCCATTAAGTGGCCCAATCATTCAAGAAAAGGCGCGTGAAATAGCGGGCAGTGCACTAAATCTGCTCCGAAAATATATTAGTGTTGCTCCTAGTGGTGTATCAATTAATGTTAATAGTTACTTGAACCGCATTGAAAATGTCATAATACATAACAGTACCACACACACATGGCAAACCACAATCACAGATTTTTTTAATAGGAAATAATCTCACATTTGCACTATATCTATTGCAGAATCAAGTATCTTTCCTGTAAAATGGTGTCTAAATGTTTCCCCATCTCATAAATCATTTCCCGTCTATAGCGCTATCCCGCTTATTACGCTTGTAGGTCAAGGTCCCTTGACGAGCGTAATAACGGGGTTTTACTGTATTTATATACATATATATAGGGTGTTTTAGAAATGGTAGACAAAGCGATGAGATACGGACTCCAAAGGTCATTTTGAGTCGAAAATGTTCTACGACATTTTGTTGTATAGGCCATAGTTTTAGAGTTAGGAAATGAATGCTTTGGGAATGGTCCCTAATCAAAGAAAGTTCAGTTCTGGCCATTTTCAGCATTTTCATTAATTATCCTACCTGTTTTCAGTCTTGACATTTGTCATCCGGATTGCTTTTGTAATAAACCTTTACCTTATTTACTTACACTTCCTAATGTGAACTGATCTTTCTTTGATTAGGGACCATTCCCAAAGCATTCATTTCCTAACTCTAAAACTACGACAAAATACTAGAATGTTTTCGACTCAAAATGACCTTTGGAACCCGTATCTCTTCGCTTTGTCTACCATTTCCGAAACAACCTGTACATAGGTCTACATATACAGTAGAGACAAAAAAAAAGGAGTATGTTCTCGAAAATGAAAGATTAATGTTTTTTTCAGAAGGGACCAGGAAACAGTTGGTTCTTAATGAAGTCTCTATTCATAGACCTGGATTAATGCTGTACTAGGACCTAAGAAACAAGACCTTGCGAACTCCCTTTTAAATAAGTTTATATTAAAACTTATAAGGACCCATTTTTCTGAGGTTACTTCGGTTAACTTTTTAACCAAAACAAAATTATTGAACCAAAACAAAAGAGGAAAAACTGCCAGTTCACTAACAAGCAGATAGTCTAACGGAAGTGTGAGGTTCTAATAGATAGGGGTATAAGTTAAACTATCTCGAATGTTTAGAAGGATAAAAGAAGACAACGAAAGAAAAAAAAAATTCTTGCTATTATTTTATTATTTAAATTTTAACTTTACCTTGTTATTTAAAAGGTAAAGTTATTTAAAAGGTAACGAGTAATTAATAAGGATTATTTGTATGTTATAATAAGGAATACCGGATACTCGAGTATTCCTGTCAGACGTCGGAGCGCCATCTTTTGCAGAGCAACGTAAGCGTTTTAATTACAATATTTATGTAATTACAATATAAGACAAATTTCTATTTTTGCGGCGCCAACAAAACAGAAGCCAAAAAAACAAGAAATTTATTTTCAGGGAAGATCAAATGAATGATGAAATAGTAAACACTAAAAATTCCCAATGTAATTTATCATTTCTCCTTCTAATAACGAGAGGAATTACAATTTAAGAAATAATTTTGAATCCAAAAAAAAATAGTAATAGCAAATTTTAAAACCGCAAATCTTTTATATGTATTTCACAAATCCATTTGTCGTCCGAAATAGACATGATACGAAAAAAATGCTTCAAAAAATTTTTTTTTATTATGTTTTTTTTTTTTTTTTCCTGTTATTTCAGTCTGTCTGTCTGTTCAGTTGCGAATCATTCAATCGGTGATCGTGGATAAAAGAAAAGAAAAAAATGATTAAAGCAAACCATATCTTCAATATTAAATAGATCTTGAAAAGATTAAGCCGTGTGAAATCTGAATTAAGATTGAACCTGAGCAAATAAACTGAAAGGTTAGAAGTTTCAGCGGCTTTTTTGTTTGAAGAATTAGTGTTAGTTTTTAATAATTTTAATTAAGGTACTTAATTATGAATTTCGTTATTAGTTCTAACTTTGTTACATCAATTTTCGTCTTTTTATTTTATTTTATTTTTACCATTTTTTTTGGCTTCCCATGAATTAGATAATGTATTTTTAAATGTTTATTATTGATTTGTGTGTTATTTACTTTTTTTGGTGTACATAAAATAAATAAATAAAAATAATTACGACCTTTTTCTGTCACCCACTGAGTGAGTGAAAGATTTGAGGTCCTTCTGACACCCCCGGGGATTATAAATCGACGGGTGCCTATCGTGGAACGAAATGCTTTGGAAACAGGTTTCTTACGGATTCCCGTCTTCCCCTATAAATTTATTCCACCCATTTTCTGTAAAATGCCTCCCCCCCTCCTTCAGTTTGGGATAGAAAAGCAAAACCAGTCTCAGTCTGAGGAGATGTCAGTTGATAGGCAATGGGGTTTATTAGGAGCACTTCCTTACTTCCGGTAATGGGGTTTATTAGGTTTATTACTTCCGGTTGTAAA
The DNA here is from genome assembly GCA_023159025.1 of Thereuonema tuberculata. Taxonomy (NCBI): domain Eukaryota; kingdom Metazoa; phylum Arthropoda; class Chilopoda; order Scutigeromorpha; family Scutigeridae; genus Thereuonema; species Thereuonema tuberculata. The sequence goes on from JAFIDM010000004.1 coordinate 63,252,396, forward strand.
CTTATAGATTTGCTATCGATTCCAGTCACTACGATTATTTCGTCGTTTGTTGTTAAATATAACAAGAATAAAGAAATCTAATACAAAGATTACTCTTTATAATAAGTATCTGCTCGTCAGTTAATACAGTTATTTGTTTCTTGAAAGCGCAATAAAAAACAGACACAACTGAAATTCAAACCACATCATTATCAGGTGATCAATCGAGTGAAATATTTTCTCTTTTCTGTAGTAATTTTTACCTGTAATTTGGGACGAATTTCTTTTACGTTTTATATCTTAATTCTTTTCTTAAAATGACTTTCTAAGAAGAGTATGTTGTTCATATTCATCTTGGAGCGAAAGGTAGGAAAATAAATCTCTCTTTCAAGTCCTTCATCTCACATCGTTCAGTTGATTAAAAAAAGATTTCTTAAGAACTTTCAGTTTCCTTCTACTAACAATATTACAGTGATCTTTTAATAGAAATATTTCTTTACTATTTTATTCATTGATTCCAATTTATTCAGTCAGTTTTTCTTCCTGATTCATTGCCCAGTCGTCTCTGCGTCTGAGATCGATTGCAGCGTCAAGGAAGACTCTAGCGGTAAATAGTCGAACTAACCAAAAAAAAAAAAAAAGAATGCTGTTTCACTGCTAAGCACTGCGATTACGTCATTGTTATTCTTTAACAATAATAATTTACTATCCCCATCGTTTCTCGATTCTACGAGTTCTGGCATTATTTAAAAGTTACAAATGAAATATAATCAAAATATTTACTAAATTACCTACTAAATGTGTTGGAACATGTTAGTATTATTTGTTATGTATAAATAATAAATTGCATTAATATTATTTGTCTAATAATGTGTTATATATAACGTATACAGTTTATATTTATAATTTTTTACAATTATAATTCTGTATAATTTTTTTGGCTAATGATATCTGCATAATTTTTTGGCTTACAATATATATTATCTTTAGCCAAAAAAATTATACAGAATTATAATTGTAAATAAACAATTAACATAATATCTACATATAAATGTTAATAACTTATTAATTTAATTATTTTTAAAAATAAGTAAGTTAATAAATAGAAATTCTTTTTTATCAAAGTGATTGTGTACAATTAAATTTTAAGTTTAACACAACAATATAAAATAAACAACGTTTTACATACACAAACATTTTTGTTTACTTATATAAACATGTACTTATATAAATTCTTATTCATAAATATTTTTTTCTTCTTAATGCTACATTATAATATATCCTAAAGCATAAATATCAGTAGAATATATTCAATCTATAATAATAACTGTTTTGTTACATAATAAAAAATAGATTAAAAAAATAGACCAACAGTATCAGTATTTTTTAATTTAACTACATTTTAAATGTTAATGAAATAAGTACTAAAACTATCTAGTATTCTTTGAATATAAACAATAATAATAATCATTATTAATTTCTAAGTTTTTATCTTTTAATTTAAGTAAAAAACACTTTTAAAATCAATATTTTGAAGATATATGATTTAATATTCGAAAAACATACAAATACCGAAACTATATTATATCAAGACGATTGCATAATCCAATTACACACTTTCCTCCATTTCTTCTTCTTTTCACTTCAGAGATTTCTTTATTGGTGTAAACTAATTTTTAGGCTTAATAAGATATCGGTGTAATCTAGAAATGCAGTAGTTTTAAAATAATAAGCTGATTCTTTTTTCTTTTTATAAAAAAGTCTACGGAATTACTAGGAAATTTATTTTTAAATAAAATATTATTGTTCCTTTAATTAAAAGGAAAAACTGAAATTACTTAAATTATTTTATATTTCGTTATAATTCCATTAACTTAACTACCAAAGTCGGATCTAATATTTTAATATACATCAGAGGAATAAAAAAAAAAATAGTTCGAATATTGCAATTTTATACTGAAATACGCATGCGCAGAAGTCAAAGTAATTCAATTAATTTTTTTGTTTGGCTAGAAAAGTGTAAATTTAACAGAAAGTTTCTTAAAATGCACTAAAATAGATAAGTTATTTATAAAGGTAACAAGGTGTGGATCAAAATCCTCCAAAATAAACAGCAATAGATATCAATAAAATTATCTACCAAGTGACATCCTGGAACAGCTGTTTCATGCTGTTTGGGGATCATCAGCTAGGAGCAGTCACCAGTAAACAATGAGGTCTCAATAGTGAGGCTAATAGGAGTACGACTAGCACTGATAGGAATAGCACTGCGATTACCCTCCAATAATAGTTTATCATTCAATTTCAATAGCACGATAAGTGAGAAAAAAACAAAAACAAAAAACAAAAAACAATCAACTTTTCGGAGTTTTAACAAAACTTCTTAAATCCTTGTCCTCAGTTGACTTTTGAACTGTTTGTTTTTCTTGCTCCTCAATTTTCAATCACTCCAAATGACTGTTTGTTTTGTATGTTTTCAATTTCATTCTATATAATGTGTGTTTTTAATAAGGTTTGTTTACTTTTACAATCTGTCTTTGGCTAAATTCGAACGTTGGCACGTCAACTAGGTTTGCTTTTTTTTTTTAATTTGAATGTAAATTTTTCCAGAATCTTCTTCTTCATATGAGTTGAAATGTTGAGACACAGGAAAAGCAAATAAGAAGACTCGTTCACTTGAGTTTCAAACCCGTGTAAAAAGAGCAGGGATCGTGTAACATCCGATTTGTGATTCAAATGAAGGATTAAAGGGTTAAGTTTTACGCTCATTTTATGGTTAAATCTGTTTTTCAATTAAAGTTTATTAGGCAAAAGGACTTTGTTCCAGGACTTTTAATCAACAAGTTTTGAGCTTTTACAGTTCCAATTAAGTTTGCCTGTACTTTTAGAATGAGTTTTAGCTCAGTTAATTAACATTAGCTAATTTTTAGCTCTGCTGGGCTTAAAGAATTAAGAGTTGTCTTTCATTAGTTTAATGAAGTTATTCAATAACTATTATAATATTTTCAGATTTACTAAAGTTTCTCGAAAATTTAAAACTTTATAATCTAATATAGAAACAAAATATCACTAATAACCTCTAAAAATTAAATATTACGTTTTGATAACTCATTATTATATTTAAAACAATAACTAAATTTGCCTGTAAACTTTAAAAGTTTCTTCTTAACTCGAAATGCAGTTATTAATTCTAATTTATAAACTAAATTTGGACTGTAGAGTGAAATAACGCTTGTTTTAAACAAATAAATCATTACTTTGTATTTTTGTTTTCCTAATGACAAACCGATTGCTAACTGCCAATTACACACTCTCCGATGGACGATAGATCAAACCTTTAATATTCTGTTGTATTTATTTATCAGGTGGAATTAAAATCTCAGTTGGAGCATTTCAAGACCTCAACTTTGTAGAAATAAGTAAGATCATTTTCTTTATTTCATTCTGTATTAAGGGCCGTAGGTTTTGTTAGTCTATTGTAGGCCTATTGTACACATTCTCAATAATAAAGGTTACGGACATCCGGAAGCAGAGAAAGAGAAAAAGAATGAAACAAACATAGGAAACATCCATGCCGGTCACGGGATTGCAACCCAGAATCACATCAACCAAATTAGTAGGCTACTGCCTACACCGTTGTGCTATGCCTGATTAGCTTCTATGTAATTAAGACAATTCTTATGATCTTTTAATTTAAGTCTCTATATTTCGAAGGCTTAGTTATTTTGAGATTTCAGTTTATCCAATTGATTTCTTTAAGTTTTAAAGTTAAATTAAATTAAACTTAAAAAAAATCAAGAAAAAACCATAAGTGGGCAGTAAATATATTTTCATACACTGAAACAACGGGAATCCTGAACAGCTGTTTCCTCCTTATTAGGAATCATCAGCAGGATTTACCCTTGATGTTAGACTCAGATTGCGCGAAAGTAAATGGAAACTATTCTCGCTCGCGGTAATGGCCGCCGAGAACAGAAACAACCAAATAAAAACCAATCCTGTGAAATCCACAATATTTATTCCTCGTCCTTTCACTGAAAGGCGCTAAGGAATTTAATTATAAATAAAAAACGAGAAAAACATCATAAATGAAATGAAATGAAATGCAAAAATTTAACTTTCATAATAATTTATAAATCAAGAAAAAAAAAATCATAAATGGAAAGTAAATATGCTTTCACACACTGAAGCCATCATCAAAGGGAATCCGGGAGAGAGAATAGCTCAGTTCATTGCTTTCGCTCAGTCTGAGCCAAACATAAAAGATAAATCATGCTGATGATTCCTAATAACGATGAAACAGCTGTTCCCGTTGACGTTGACTCAGTGTGCAAAAGCATATTTACTGTCCAGTTGTGATTATTTTTTTATTAATTTATAAATTATTATGGATGTTAAATTTTTGTTTTTTAAGTTAAACTTAAGTTCCTTGAAACGACTCGAGATAATCAACGAACTCTTCTCTTAGATTAGACTCATGATGGGAATTTAGAATTTTTTAAAGTTCTTCAAAATTTCTACGTCTATATTTGAAAGTGATCGTTCAAAAATAAAGAAAACATTCAGTTTTTATAGATTCATTATCTGAGATAGTAGATAGAGAAGCAACTGCTGAACTTTTATAGTTCCAATCTTATCTATCATTGTAGGCAACTGTTGATTTTGAATTGTGAATATATTTTATAAAAATTTAGTATTTTAACTGAATTGGTTAATATTATAGTGTGAAGATATCATAAAAGAAAAAGAAATACAGTCGGACCTCTATTTAACGAACCTCTATTTTACGAATTTCTCTATTTTGCGAATTTCTCTATTTTGCGAACTTTTCTTTTGGAACCAAGAACATTTTGCTAATTTCTTCGTAAAATAACCTCCAAATAGTGCATTTTCTATTTAACGAACTTTTTCGTGGTATCTATTTTTTTTTCCTCCTTAAAATGTTTTTATTATCAATATTCCCTTAGAGAAAATGGAAGAAATGTGGATACAGCTAAGGGAAAAAGAAGAAATTAACGATGATGTGTTGATTGATGATTATCTTTCACTTGATTTTGAAGTTGAAACCTCGGAAACACTAACTGAATCGCATAGTTTGGACAGTGTGAAAAATAAAAACAATACAGTTATGAATTGCGATGAAGATGATGAAAATGGAAATGATCATGATGCAGAAATCAAAAAAACTTCGAAACAAAACGACGCGGATTACAATTTGAAGAAAATACTGAAGGGGTTTTTGGTGCATTGCAAAGATGCGAGACGTACTATGAACGAAAACACTTTTTCAAAAAGAAAACTCAGACAAAATTAACAGACTTTATTAGTAAAATTTAAGTACGCATGTGGTAATGTATGCTTTACGTCATTAAAATTATTACCTTATTAATAATATTTATTGTTTATATATTTTAAATCTGTTTTATGTAGTTTAAAGTAATATTAAAAGGTGAATCTCTATTTAACGAATTTTCCATATAACGAACTTTTTTTCGGGATTTAGCGAATTTGTTAAATAGAGGTCCGACTGTATTTAAATAAAACATTAATATTTGCAGCGGAATATTCACGAGATTGTGGCAGCGTAGAGTTGAAAACTGTAATCAAACGGAATTAACAAGAAATCAGAACTAATTAAGAACACGTAATGGAATTGACGGAAAACCCTTTACAGATTTAATTATTCGTTTTGTTGAGGTCGTCTCGTTAGGCTATTAATCGCAGGAACCTTTATCTCCTCATCCTCGTTACGAAAGAAGAGCAATTGATGCTCGTTTTCTTTTATAATTATCTATTCTTTTACAGTTTTATTTTTTTGAGAACAATATAATAATGAGAAGATTAATTATGGGTTTAATGTAAGATATTAGGAGTTTTAATATTAATTATGCACTAGTTAATATGAGGATACGTTATAATCAAAATGGTCTTAACTCGTATGAAGATGAGTTTAATATGAAAATCTGTTTTAACTCTAATCCGATATTACTGATGATATCTTTTAATCCTGCTTTTATCCTTGTCCGAAGTAAATCAATTTCCATCTCACTTATTCGCTTAGCATTTTAATTCATTCACATTCCTTTTACAGACATTCCTTTAAAACAAGATTTACATCCTTTTTACTTTCCTGCATAATTTTAAATGAAGATGAAACAGTTTAATAATAGAAATGATACAAAAATACTGTCTTAAACAGCAATTTTGAGCAATTTTATAAAAATGAATAAAGATAGGATAATAACTAACCATAGTTATCCATGGCGTATATGGGGACTGAGTAATCAGCGATTGTGGGGAAGGTCAATTGTGACGATCCCTGGAAGATGGAAACCAAAATAATTGCGCTTAATTTAATTTGAATCAAAAATAAGTAGCGTAACACATTTTAAGAAAATCCGTCTAATAATTTTAGAGTAGTTGTGCCTACAAACTGACAAACAAACAAAAATGTGCAAGTTTAATAGTAAACTTAGACGCTGTCAATGCCTGTAATATATTTCCGCAAGACAAAACAAAATAAAATACGCAATTAACCTTTGCAAGAAAATCCCCACCCCAGTGACTCGCACCGTTGGTGTATTGGTTACGTTAGAGCCTGACAAGTGTATACTAATGAACTCCTTTGGTCTGATGATAGCCACTGGAACTAGTGGCACTTTTATATGTTATTAAATGCTAATATTGCGTGTTTTTAGCCATTTTTAAAGTTTTTAATTTTTAATACTTCATCCACACGTTAAAATAACAATATAAACTTGGACAATGATGTCTTCCGATCTCTGTCCAGATTTTAGCAAATGTTAATGGTTTTATGCACTTTAAACAAATACACTTTTTTTCTTGAATGATGTCTATGAATCAGTTTGTTATTGAAATAACTCAACAAATAAATATGTTTTTGATATTATCAGTAAGCTAAAGTTTGCCTACTGTTGTCAAAATGCAATTCAACTCTAATAGCACTGTAGTTCATATCCTAGTAAAATTGTTTATATTCTTCTCAGTTGATCTTTGAATTGTTATCTTTTTCTTCTTTCAATTGTTTTTAATACCTTTTTTTTGGAAGGGGGTGGGGTTATCAGACGGATGCGTCGGAACCCTAATTACATGTTGTTTAAGACTTCAAAAATATTTGAAGACTAAATTAAATCAGTAAAAAACCCAATTAAGTAAAGTAATTGCGTAGATATTTTGTAATATTCACGAGAACAGACGTTGTAAGCATCATTTCCATTGAGCATGCGCACTGTCATCTGGGTTCGTCGATGAGATTTTTTTTCTTTCAGTAGCAAATTAGATTGCCGATGTTTCCCTCCTTGTAAGAAGAGGCTCTTTTTGACGTCACCGCCGCCCTCAGCACAAGAACTCTTCACTTGAGTCTGTATTAAAAAATACACATCCCCCTTAAATAATGCACAAGCAAAGCTTCCAAACTGAAAACCCTCCACCTGCGCAATGGTCAGACGGTGGACCTTTTGCTTTATTATTTCAGACACACAAATACGTAGTTCTTCAATTTTAACTATGATTATTTTTTTGAATTCATGCCCTAAATTAAATGTAAATAACCCATAGAATGAACTCCATTGAGCGCAAGAGGTCAATTGTGAGGGTGGAGATTAAAACGAATCAGAAATTCGATCACAAATAAGTAACGTACAAACTTTTAAAGAAATTGGTCCAGCCGTTTTAGAGTGATGCAAACAGAGAAACAGAAGAAAAAAAAAAAAAAACCGCTCCAGTGCGCATGTTCAGTGAATAAGATTTACTTTTTCATTTCAAAACTTCAAAAATAGGGTAAAATGAATCAATCGAGTTTAAAATTGGAAGAGAAAATATTGCGTAAAGCAAATGGAAGCAGTCAAAACATTTTACTAGACTGCTGCCCGTCGCCTCACGTGATTACAATTAATGAATGGAAACCAACATTGTTTTTAGTCAAAAAAAAAAATACATCGTGTAAACCACAAACTACATGTTAAACGGAAAAATAAATTAAGTTTACATTCTAACAAATACATGCAGTACAATGTTTACAGTTCTAAACCAATTCTCTGTATACAATATTTTTGGTTTTACATTTTGAAATATTTTCCTTATCTATAAGAATTCTAATGAGTTGACCATCTAACAATACTCCTGTTGCCTGCCAACCCATGTGCGACATTCCATTGTAGCGGACGTACGTCCTCACACACAATCACATAATGTAAAGATTCCATTTTTCTGATTCTGAGTTTTGGTCGTTTTTTTATCATTGGAATTTCAATGACTGTTTCCTTATTATTGTCCATCGTCAGCCGAGGTTTTAGAAATGAGCAAATGGTCTCGAATCAAAGTACAACCTTATTATCAAACAGTGTTTTATTACTATCAGTGAATTTACGACCATTCAATCAGTGAATGGAAGTTTTTGAAACTTGACAATCAAGTACAGTAAAACCCCGATTATCCGAATTTCCGCTTTAACCGAGCTATCAGATATTTCTAGGATTTTTTTTTTTTTGGTTCTACATTTTCCATTTTTAAAACTACCGAAAAAAATTCTGAACTTGATCTCGCCAATCAACGAAGAGGATATACATGACTGGATGATATACATGCTGACGAACAACAAGACGTTACAGACGAAATGATCGTCAATAAGGAAAATGAATCTAGCGATGATGATGAAGACAGTGACGACGAAAATCGTCATATGAAAATCTCCCATACAGATGGACTAAAAGCTATCGAAAGTCCTATTCAATACATAGAACAACAACAAGAAGCGACACCAGCAATCTTGTTAGCCTTAAAAAAATGGCGGAACACTGCTGCAGAAAAACGTAAAATACAAAAAAATTAAGGACTTTTTACGATAATTAAAGTAAAAAGTAAAAGAACTCTTTAATTATCGTAACAATGTGAATTGCATGTGGTGTATCTGTATAACTTTTGTATTTGTTAAAAATATACATTTAAATCTATGTGATTTATTTTATTTATAATGTTCGCTTTAATCGAGTTTTCCGGTTATCCGAGTTAGTCTTGGTTCACATTAACTCGGATAATCGGGATTCTACTGTACATTTACAGGCTAGAGATGATGTGATTTTTTTTTATTTGAAATTATTGCGTGTTGATCTCTGTAAAGAAATTTGCGCGTTAAGATAAACATTTCCCATACAAAAGCGTTAGCAATGAAACAATGGATTTCTCTACGTGCATATTAATTAATAATCCTCGTGCTTCGATGTGATGAAGTTAATTAGATTGAAGAAGTAATTACTTGCTCATTTAATTAATTTTGAGAAATGAAAAACGTGATTGTATTCAACAGACATTCAATTTACAAATACACGGAGACAATTTTGATTTCATAGAATTAAAAAACAAAGAAAAATTTTTTTAAAAAAATTTAATAAATAAAAGAAAATAGATTTCAATCATGTTTTACCAAAGTACATCAACTGAGACTTTATAGTGTTATCAAATAATGTGAAATTTAATTTGCAGTTAATTTTTGCAATAAGTGATAATGATAAAAAAAATAAAAAATAAGTGATAATGATATCACTTACATTACACTGTAAAGCTATGTATTAAATTAAAAAAAAAAAGTTTTATTTTCATTAAATATGTAATTTTAATCATTAAATACTTTTTTTAATTTTAATTAAGTAATATGAGATAATTAGAATTATTAATAATTTAATTTTACAGTTTTCTTTTCTTATAATTTTATATCTTATTTTTTTTTTTTTCTATATTCAGATAGAATGCGTGATTGAATTAAGCCAGTTTTAACCGAATTCCTCCAATAATCTGCCAAATAATGTTGTCATTTTTTTTTGTTGATCCTGCCAATCATCATTGAAAGACGACACTTATCAATCTTCTTTTGGCACGCGCCGAATCAATAAATAATAGTAATAATAATAACGACGCTAAAAGATCGTTAAATCCCATTGGATCGATCAATGCCGTGGTCAAGTTTTCCTCTTCAGTTGTTATTAATTCCTGGACATCACCACTTTTTTCCTTCCGTTTTAAAATGATTAAATTCGTTTCACATTATAACGCGATTGACGAGAACGGAGTTTTTACTTTATTTCATTTACTCCTACGTTAACCTTTCTTTCCAATAAATCGAAACATTTTCTCGCTCTCTTTTGTGTTTCTCTGCATTGCTTCTATTTCCTTTGTAAATCTATCTTTTTGTTCTTCCTGACCCTCCACCATGTGGAAGGTTCCAAAAACTCGACCCGAAGGATTAAATAGTTATTACTACCGATTCCCTACCACACCACCGTCTCTAAAGTAAACATTCATGATCCTTCCCCCGGTTGGTCATTTTTATAAATTTATTTTATTAATTATCTGCGTCCCACATCGATGCCCGAATCGAATAATCGGGTCCCAAACTAGTAGTTAAATTTAATTCTTAAGAAATTAACAGAAATTTTCAATTTGGATAATTTGTAGGACGAATTTTCATACTTTTAAATTAAAAACGCCTTTGCCGTACTGACGCTCAAGGACATGTCGATATTCTCGAGCGGCGCTTCTACAAAAGAAGTCTGTGGTTTTCGCAGGGAAACGAGATAATGCGCTTTTAGGCTTTGGCCGTCGTTTTCTTAAGTTTTGCTGTTTTTAATATCCAAGGGATGGATGGCGCGTGATGCCGGAACGCAGGTGCATTGGAAAAGCCCCTTCCCTTGCTCCGATGTCTTCCCCTCACCCCTACACCGAAGTCGACTTTTCCTCCAATGGGTGCATTGTTAAAGAGAAATGCAGGGGTTGACGAACACCCACGATTTCCGCCGATGTTTTTGTTTATTTGGAAGTGGAAGCGGCTTCCTTCTTAAGCAGCAATGATGGATTGAGAAAAAGATGTAATTCCCGTCCTTGATCGATTTTATTCGCCGCTTTCAAATGAGAGGGTTAGAAGGAGGGTGACCTCTACATGTCCTCTGTTGTCCTCTTGTATCACTCGCGATTTTTCAGTGTTTGAAAAACAATGGCTTCTCAGATGGAAGAGGTTTTATCGAAAAACATAACTCAAGAGAGATCCCATTATCCGTTCTCAGGTGGATAATCTCTTGTGAAGCCAAGATATCAGGAAGAGACTAAAAGTCAACACTTGCTAAATATTTAATACAGACATCCTCAAAAAACAACGTAACTGCTTAGACGAGGGATTTATTTCCATTGTTTGCTTCAAAACGTCTTTTCTTTTTTATTTAAATAATGCTAATGATAAATTATTTTCTAACTGCTGAAAAATTTTACTCGTAAAAAAATTCTAATTCTTTAAATTATAAGAAACCAACATTCTAAATAAGAAATTTTATATATAAATAAGTCAAATAAGCTTTAAATTGTAACAAATATAAAAATGCTTATTTATCATCAGTAAAACACATATAATTAGAGAATAGTTAATTTTGAATTATAAAGCCTAAGAGAAAGCTTTAAAAGAATTCTTATGTTTTAAAGACTGTGTCATTTATAGTAAGTAATGAAAAACTTTACTATAAATGATTAAATATATATAAAAGAAAGGAAAGAAAAAAATACTGAGATAATAATAAATAGAATATATTGAGATAAAAAAATATTGATTATGTTAATGTGTATAAAATATATTAAGCTAAAAATTAAAATAATAATAATAATTTAATTGCTAATATAAACTTCGAAATTAATTATATTAGAAAATCTTTTAGTATTAAGTTATTTATTCGTTATCCCTTTATTTAAATGGATATTTCATTTACAGGAAAAATAAGAGAGAAAAAAAAGGGTTACCTTGGAAAGATGAAGAAAACGGTAAATTATCCCAACATTTACTTTTCATTTCTTTTATCTCTGAATGAAAATTGAAGAAAATGATAATATTTTATTTAAAACGTTTCATCATTATTGTTTTCTTCATAGACATATACTTTCGATTCAAAATGTTTTTCAAATATATTTCATAAAGTAAATATTGGTCCGAAGTTAAAAAACAAAAAACAAAAAAAAAACAAAAACGTTTAAAACGCAAATTGGATGTTTATTTATTTATAAAGCTTTTTATTTAAAATAACAGGAACTTAACTAATATTTTGGTACTGCGTATCGTTAAACACATTACTGAAGCCATAAACCTGATTAGTATATATATCAAAAAATATTTTATACACACAATAAATATATACAATAACGACAGTTTCGCTGATGAGAGGCAGCCTTTTCAATTAAACTGAAAAGGCTGTCTCTCGTCAACAAAACTGTCGTTATTGTATATATTTATTGTGAATAAAATATTTTTTTATATAATCAAATGTATGGCTTCAGTAATGTGTTAATAGGAACTTAAATAATAAAAACTGTTAAACCAATGAATGCTTTATATTAAGAAATTTATCAAATGTTATCATTATAAAGAAATTCTAAATATTTGACAAAACAGAGAATATTGCAAATAAGAAATAATAGAAATTAAAATAATACTAATAATATTCATTGTATATCCAAATCAACTTCAGTATTTTTAATTTAACTTGCAAAATAATTCTGAATAATTTTGTTTTTATTTTTGTTATTTTACTAGAAGCTAATCAAATGAAATATTGTTTGTTAAAGAAATGTCAACATTAAGAATTCAAATTAATCATTTTATGTTTGTTAGTTTTAAGTTTCCAGAGGAAGTTTCCTATCTTTTGTGAGGAAACTTGTGTGTTTGAAAAACCATCAGTTATCTGCTGTGGTGTTTTCCTCTGTCAATGGCTGCAAATATTTGGATTTAATCAAAGATATCTGCCCCAAAACAAACGGCCGAGTCTTGGCTGCAGCGTTCGATGACGCTCCCCCGAAATTACCGTTTCACTTTCGGAAACGAATTTCAAATCAATAACTTTCGCACTCGTATTTGACCTCAGGCTTCTAATTACGGAAAGCACAAGTGAAGGGAAAATACGAAAACCCATGGGTTTATTACAATAAAATGCAGGATTTGAAAAGTGTGTTACATTAATACATTCAATTTATATTAATTCACTGAAACTATAAGAAGTTCTAGAAAAAAAGGAAATAAACTTTAAATTTCCTCAAAGAAATCGAAGTCGACTTCCCATAAAAGTTACTAAGTAATTTAGTTATTTTTAGTTGTTTTTTTTTTTAATTTAAACGTCTACATGTTTTTCAATTATTTACTTAATTCCAAAAACCTGACTTCTTTTTTTCCATCTTAAGTCTCCTAAATCTAAAGAATGCGGAAATTCCAGATACAAAATATAGATTATTCGCAAAAATATTCACGTCAAGTGTCAAGAAGATCTATTCACGCTTCGAAAGAGACACTAGCGTACACACAGACAGACAAAGTGACTTTATAATCCTTCCTACCCTTAGGAAATTATGTTAAGAAGAAGATTGATTAAATTATGTTTTTTGTTTATTTAGATATTTTAATTAGCAATTTTAATTTAGTTCTAGAACGAGAGATAACTAAAAATCTTCATGAATAAAATAAATACAGTTATTCTGATATAATTCTTATCTTCTTTATTCTCCATAACAGTATTTCAAACACCTAATCGATCTCCTTTCTCAAGTTATCAGAAAAGAAATACATCATTTCTTTTACCGAAAGTAATTCGGAATGAAATAATAACAATCATGAAATTAGGGACTAGCCATGTGGATGATAACAATCAGAGAACGTATAACCTTCTCGATTAGGTCTTTGATATATTGTTATGGAGAATAAAGAAGATAAGAATTACATCAGGATACCTGTATTTATTTTGTTCATGAAGATTTTAGTCAATAGTAAAGAATTTTAAAGGTGAGAAGTCGATTTAGATTGAATATTTTGGATGATTTAAGAAATGGACATGATTTTATAGAAATTGGATAGTACAATTGGTGAACTGGAAACTTTAAAACAATGGAATTTGTAAATTTGGACATTTATTTGTGAAACTGTTGGTTTCTTTAAAGATAAATTATGGAAAATTGTTTATTTATAATAATGATCATAAAAATGAAATGTGTATCTTACGTCACATAGAAGATTATACGTTCTCTGATTGTTATCATCCACATGGCTAGTCCCTAATTTCATGATTGTTATTATTTCATTCCAAATTATTTTCGGAAAAAGAGATGATGCATTTCTTTTACGATAACTTGAGAAAGGAGACTGATTAGGTCTTCGAAATATTGTTATGGAGAATAAAGAAGATAAGACTTATATGAGAGATAATTAGTTTTTTAATTAACTCAAACTTAGTTAACTATCAATTCCATTATAAGTTTCTTATACAGAATTTATTTATTAAATCTTTTTTTTTTTTTTTTTTTTTAACAGTATCTATAGTATTTACTAGTTGCATCTATGTTGCTCAGTACATTGTTTACCTTTTATTTTAAATGGATCATTGTTTGTAAAATTGCAATAATACTATGATGTGATTAAATTCCGCAGAAAAAGAAAAACTCACTGATAAATAGCATCACAACTAAAATCTTTTCATCTTTACTACGATATCTCGAAGATATTTCCTGTTTTCTTCATCAGGTTTTCATAAGAAAATGAAGAAGAACATAAAAAATATGTTCTTTCTTCTACAATATCTTTAACAAACATGAAATATTACAAACTAAAAGTATTACAGCGTACAATAAAACAATGTATAGTTGCTGGTAAGTTGTATATTAATGTAATGTACTGGCAAGTTATGTACGTTATTTTCAACCAACTATATACAATTATTGGATCAAATTATGTACAACTATTGGATTATAAATTATATACAACTATTGGATTATAAATTATATACAACTATTGGATTATAAATTATATATAACTATTTTAGTTTGTGATGTTAATTATCAATTATTTGATAAGGATTGATGTAAGTATATAAAAAACTCATAATTGGCCAACTATACTTGGCATCGAAGACAACATTGTAGAAGTTCTTGAGTTCAATACTATTTGCCATCTCGCATAAAGAAAAGAGTCCTTCAACATATATCAATAAATTCTATCTAATTTCCTAAGACTTATGAATTGAACACAAAAATAAATTTAAAACATCACCGTAAACTTATTATTATTACTTGGGGTGAATGTGGGTGGCAGGAAAGCCAAGCACTGCGACCTGAAAGATCTATTGGGCCAACCCACGGAAAGGAGGACAGACGGAGAGAAAGACTGAGAAAGTATGGTGGGGGAAACGGGAGAACCCCGAGAAAATCTGCCCAGCGCGGATCGTCCATCACGAAACCCACATGAGAACCGAACCTCGGAACTCAGAGGTGAGAGGCTAGTGATTTAGCGATAACGCCAACCGCGCGGCTTCACCGTAAACTTAGTATTATTTGTAATACGATATTAGTTTAGACAATGTCGGGACTTAATTTGTCATTGATTCAATATGGCTGTGTTCTCTCCTTGTTTGGTTTACTTAGCTAATCGAAACAAACAGTGTTGAATTTATATTGCAACTTCGCAGAGTTAATGCTTCTCAGTCTGTCTGTGTCATTGTCGAGCTAACATACAATAGTTATTGGAGTTATCTGAGCAGTAGTTTTCAGATTGCGGAAAGAAGCGAAAGATTTCCGTCCGTATTCTCCGATCAGATGCCATGGAACAACGGTCAAGGCTTCAGAAGTAGCATTGGACGCAAGGGAAAAGAGTTTTATTTCAAACACTAAATGTCTACTGCTTCTAAATTCCTTCAGATAATACCTAGTATCTTTTCCACAGTCACGCGGAGTGGCTATGGTCTGAGGTTACTTAGCTGCCATTGGATGATGCTCCAATGGATGATGCTCCAATGGAACTCTTCTCAGTTCCTTCTTATAATACTTGAAATTATAAAACATAAAAGAAAAACCTATGAAAACGATAATTGAAAGAAGCAATTAACTTAACGATTAAGTTGTAGAGGAAGAAGAAAGCTTTTCTTTTTCCTCAAATATGAACCTGAAGAAGATTCTGGTTAAGAGAATCGAAATATCGTGTGAATTAAAGAAGATCAGATCTTAGGAGGATTTCTTTAGTAAATATTCAGGAAAAAAAAAAAGTGTCGTTGTTGGGCTAATAAATAATTCGTTCTTCCTAAATGATGTATAGTAATCAAATAACAATAATAAATCACTGAAGTACAAATTGTAGTAAAATCTAATGAACGTTTCTTTTCTTTTTTTCATATCACTGTAGAACGGAAGAAATAAAAAAAAAACAAAAAAAAAACATCTATTCTGAAAAATTGAAAGCTAATATTTTTAAAACATTCTTCACAAGAAAATTTCATCACTTGTTAATTATCACTTCATAATAAGACAGACCAAAATGAAGCTATTAAAAACAAAAACTTAAATATTTAATTGTATATTGATTAAACCTTAAATTTAATACATAATTAAATTCAAAACCAATTTTGTGTATTTTGTTTTGTGATGCAGCATTTTAGCAAAAAAACAAAGAAATTAAAAATTATAATATAGTCAGATGGTTTTAAATATCTCGATGAATTTACGTATTTTATTCGTTGACAATAAATCACTCATTGGCACAGGGATACAGTGATCCCGTCACTAACAGTTCCAAGGCTATCTTCATTAGGTGACATCCGTAGTAATGTAATTCTTCTTCTTTCTTGCTTATCGGTTTATCTCTATCATTTTATGAACAAATTTTACACAAGCATTGCTACCATTTGTAACATAGTAATGTTCATGTGCAATTTAGGCCAACAGTATCTTAATGTTCATTCACTTTAGACTTCACACTTTAAAAATGATTGAGTTCTTTCAATTCCGGATGAATTTAGGTTATATTACCTTTTTACATCTCATGTATTTCACTTTGAATAACTTCACTTCACATATATTGGATGTGTCTGTTTCCCATATTAAACGCTTGTCTATTGGTGACTTAGACCCTGATACCATCTTTGTGTTGCTTGTGAAAATTCAGAGCATCACAGTCGTCTTCATCTGCCTAATTTTCATTATGGAAAATCGTGCTTTCTATTCTTCTTCTTCTTTCGTTCTCCTATACTTTTTTTTGTTGTTGTTTTTGGAACTACTACATCACTATGCTTTTGGCCTTCGTTTACATGATTCCAACTCATTACAACACTTTATGACAGAAAACAAATATTGAACCCAAGGTTAAAATTTTTCTTTTTAATAAATAATAGTTCCATTTCGTAAAAAACTACATCGATATCAATTTTTTTTCCTTGAAAATAAAAACAAAAACAAAAAGCAGTTCCTGTTCCAGAGCAACTGGGAATAAGAAACCCAATCCTCCACATAGTAGATTACAACAATCAAACTTAACAATTCTATTTCTCAAGCGCCTCCGTAGATGACAGTAATTAATAACCAAATCCACCTACTATCAAACTGCTATGACATTTTTCCCAAGGACAGTCAGATCAATGTAATGCGCTATTTTATTAAAAGAACCTGTCCGTAACAGTTGTTATTTAATGCTGCTGTTTACGTTTCTCCTTTGTTTTTTAGCGATCCAGGAGAGCCACGAGGGTTCTTGTGTGAAACGATCTTTATAGCCCAAAACGGAGCTTCATGAGACAGAACATAGCCTTAAGGGAAAATCCCATTTGCTATCCAAGGGAATCACTACCGGAAAAATTAGGTTAGGTAGTTATTGGCCACAATTAGGATCTATAGACACTGACTCGACTATTCTAAGAATGAATAGGAAATCCATTGGTCACTTAAGAATCGCCTGATTGGTAGAGAATGGGGATCTAGATTTCTAAATTAACTTAGTGCAGGCATCGCTTTCACTGCTTCAACTCTCCTGGAAGACCGTTTCTATGCCAATGGTTACCAAGGAGACGGTGATGGAATTACTTGAACTTTGAACTTGAATAAATGATTTAAATAATTCAATAATAGTCTCACTTGTATCAATGCAAGGGTTTAATAAATTATTAATTGTATAAAATCGTTCTGTTTTGTGTTTCCTGGAAATTGTGAATTGACTTGTTAGCATTAGCTGCCACAGAACTTTTATAAAAAGTTAGGCTACGAATAAAAAAATTCCAAACTTCACCGTTAAATAATTGCGATAAAAATTATTCATCTTATAAAACTGAAATTTTAAGGTTTGATAAACATTGTGAAATTCGACCCCGCCCCTATTGATTTAATTAGAAAAATGAACCCATAAGAACCTAAAACTACCAATATATTACAAACTAATTGTCACAACAATACAAACTACATTGGAAAGCTGAAAGTTGTCTATCACAACCCTCTGCAGTAAAACGAATCGTAGCAAGCGGATATTCGAAAGTTGTCATTTCTTGAACTTTTTGTGTGTGAAAGTTGTCATTTCTTTACAATTACGCTTACTTATTTTGTGATTATTTTAGTGAATTAATTCTGCTTATTGATTTACTTCTTTTAATTTACAGGAAACAATTGAGTATCACATTTAAATGACACCATTTTAATTTTATTCATTTGAAAAGGTTATTCGGATCCCAATGAGAAATGATCCCTCATAAATCACTGCCTATAGGGAACGGCTTTCCATTCTCAAATGACGTTCAACTGAATATTTATGGCATTTTAATAGGTCTATCTTTCCATAGATATTTGCTATCAGCCATTAGACCTCAGCATCTAAAAATGGAGTTTGTTTCGTGTCTAAACTAGCGCCATTTGAACACTTTGAAGACAACGGAAATGCAGCTGTTGTTTGATGAATCTTTTGCTGCCTTTACATTGGTTATTAAAGTGTCTCAATTTCAAGATTATTTTTATATTTTTCTAAATAATATCATCCTTTTCCTTTATCTTGTTTAAAAATGTTTTCATTCATCTAAGTTTGTTGTTTTCTTTTTGAAAGAATGTTTCTTCTTGCATTTATAATTCTTTCATATTTACTATTGTTTACGACCATATCATATTTGTTCATAAATTTTATATTCAAATTTTCTAAATAATCAAAATTTTCTACTTTTAATATTTTATTTAATTTGTTTCTCAAAATGTTATTATCTAATAACATAATCTTTTTTCTAATTATAGGATTTTTCAATTTTTTAAATAAATTATGAAATTGTTTATCATAAATTACAACTATTTATCAGTAGCTGGAATATAGTGATCTGAATTTTTTTTTTTATAAATGATACCATAAGCATTGAACCACTGGATATCATTATAAATATGTGATCAATACAAGTATTTGTTTTATATCTTTTATTAATTTGTCTTCTTGTTGTTCCATAGATACAATTCCTGTATCCGTTTCTTGTTAAAGAAATAATATACTTTGAAGTATTTCTATTGTTATTTTACCTTAAACAAATTAATATTATATCACCAATTAATATTGTTGAAGTATCCCTCTTTATATTATTGCTTAGGATATTATCCAATTCTTTAATAAATGATTTAATTATTATACATCGTGTGCGTGAAATAATTATTTAGGGACCATACACACCAATAAAAGATCAACAGTTTTACAAGCAAAAACATTACCATTGAAAAAGGTGACTTAAAATACCTAACAGCAAAACATCACAAGAATACAGGACATACTATTCTAACAAATAATCCTATTATTTTTTGGACAATATAAAGATGATTATTTGCGTAAATTTTTCGAATCTATTATTATTAAGACCAATAATTGTTATAATAATGAGCTTTCTGTAAAAGCTATGTTAGTTTATTAGTTACGATGTTCTGATAATATTTTAGGGCTGTTTTCAGCCGATATGTTGTTATTTTGTCTGAAGATGATATTCTATCAAAACATGTTACATTTGTAATGTTTTTGTTTATAAAACTGTTGGTGTGTATGGTCCCTAAATAAATGATTTAATGTTTGTTGAAGGAGGTCTATAGATAGCAGCAATTTTAATAATGGGATTTAGTTGAGCATCCATAATATTTTAAAAAAATATTTTCACTATTTAAATATGTTCTTGAAAGTCTTCAATTCTTGATTGTAATACAGTTATTTTTTTCTTTTAGTCCATGATTTACATTCTTCATTTGTTCAATTTCTTTACTTTTAATAATAAAAATGGATACAACCACACATCCCTAACCATTCCTGCACACGTCTTTACACTTGGCAATATATGCTTTGGTCCTTGACTCGTCATGTTGTCTCTGCTGGGGAAACCCAAGGTTTGAATCTTTTACGTAATAATCATAATAATCAAAGGTATTCCTGGCGCTGCTACTTCTGTCCTCTCGCAACCATTAAAAGTAACACTAAAATAATGTAATGACGTAAAATCTATTCTGACGAACGCGTTTCTTGTCATAGAAGCTTTTTTTTTTTTTTACCATATTTCTGGACATTGTATGTTTTAAACAGAATTGTGTTTCATAAAATGATTTAAAACAACGATTTCCTAATTCACAGATCAATAAGTTCCAACAGAAGTTAGAGACCGATTTTTATAAGAAAATATTTTTATAAGAAGATAATATATAATTAGTGTATCAGTTGAACCCGATCAACCCGGTAACCAGGGAGCCATTTTCGAGATCATTTTATACGTTTTCACAAGAATAACAGTATCCTAACACAAGACGGACAGTGCAATGCTTCACCTGTGTACAACGTAGGCATTTATCTGACGTCAGTAGGAGCAACTGGTGACATTGAACGAGCATTAGTGACCGTGCGATAATTCACAATGGCATGCAGAAAGAGTGGTGCATTCCAGTTAACGTTAAATCAACGTATGTAACCGAGGGAGGAGGGAACAAACTTTGTTGAAGGGTACTTTACGGGGTTTTGAAGTTACAAAATAAGAATATAACAATCATCCCATGATTTTTTTTTACCAATTGGGGAAGGTTTGAAATGATAGGAATGTGTAGAAGAGCAGAGAGGGGTGGAAGTCTTAAATTCTCCGATCTCCTTATTAATTTGCTACCTAGGGCTTATCGAGCTACAAAATAGGAATAAAAACATTGTAACTATCACGTGACTTTTTTCACCAATTGGGTTTCAAAGTCATTTCACAATTACAATTTCTTCGTCATCCACAACTCTTTTTTGTAACTCGAGCGAAGCATGGGTATTTGTTGGTTAAATTATAAAAAGTACTTCAGCAGTTATAAGTAGACTGTGCATTTCTTCTTATTATTATTATTAATTTTATTATTCACATTTGCAACTCTCCATGGATGCTTCCTTTTCACTCCACTAGATAATGTATTCCATCAAAAAAACTAACTACATTGTGATTCTGCATATGTGTGTGTGTGTGGTCGGTTCGCACCGAAGTGCGAGCTTCGTTGCGGAAGCATCCGTGCTCCAGGGAGCGCTAGTGGTCCCAAGACGGCGAACCCCTAGCAGACTCCCAAGAATTACAAGGGAAAGATACTGGGGTGGTTTCCCGTGGCCTTCCCCAGGACGCCATTAAGGAATGACGTCAGACCGAAGAGAAAGTGAAGAAGAGGCTACAACACAGGAAAGGAAATTTTTGAAACATCCATGCTCGCTACCGGGATTTGAACCCGGGCGCTGGCACATTGATCTCACGACAGACCGACGCCTGAGACCGCTCGACCACACCAGCGCCTTTACATGTTATTCCTTTACATGAACATATCAACAGAATCTTTATAATGATATTTAACTGCATTGTAACTAACAATTTGTCTTCGAATTTAATGAATTTTTTGAAACTTAATGTTATCGCAGAACATTAAATACGAGAAATATTTTTTCTAGTTCATTTTTCCAAAAATATCTCCAATTGTTTCAGTATCATGAAAATAAGTTTAATTTTAATGACAGAGATTATTATTTTTGACGAAAGCCTTTAATAAATTATTTGGAATTCTCAACTATTGTACTGCAACCATTATAACAATGGCTATTCATATTTATAATAACTTACATTGTTAGCTAACATGCGAAGTCTTACAATTCCACTTGATTTTTTTTTTTCTGATTTATTTGTCTGTAAGCTCATCACGCCCAAATGACTGGACGAATTTCCTTATCTGTTGTCCTTCCTAAAACACAGGCACAGTTATTTCCCTTCCCTCCTACCTCTGCTTTCCATCACCACTCCCTAGCATTCGTTGTACAGTGCAACTTGGATAATTCGAAGCTGAAGGGACCACTACAAAACTTCGAATTATCCAAGACTTCGAATTAAACAAGTTACATCTTTTAACTTTAATTTCAGGTCCACTGAATGCTTGAAAAGATTATTCTGTCAATAAGTAAATATTTATTCAGAAAGATCGTGGTATGAAAGACTTAAACACTACATGTATGTAAACAAAATAGGATTTATATTATGTAAGCTATAATATATATTACATTCAATACAGAAAATTATAGTTTTTCAAAAAATTGTGCAATGTCTGATTGTTTTGTAGAATTCAGTCGCTTAAGGTTAGCAAAATCATCAAGCATGTTTAGTGAACGGAAAACAGCTTCACTTTCGTTGGTTTGTCCTTCAATGTACCGACAAAATTCGGCGCTATCCCGTTGGCGATTTGGCATTTCTTCTTAACGCCCTTTTCCACCTCGCGAATGACGGCGACCTTTTCAGCGAACGTTAAATTCTTGTACACGCGTGGTTGACTGAAAGACATGGTGACACTGACAGCAGGAAGCTCGAATGGCGTCTGAAGCGTCATGTGTTGAATGGCGTCACGTGTCGAACGGTGGCGGGAAGAGATTTCAGTTGTCACGTGTCGAATTATTTAACGATGAAACGCCGAAAAGTCGTTATGGTTCGAAATTTTTTATAAAAAACTTCGAATTAAGGAAGTTGAACTTCGAATTATCCACGATTTTTTAACATTGATTTAATAAGAAATTCAAGGGACCAAGAGAAATCTTCGAATTAACCACGATTTCGAATTAAAGACGTTCGAATTATCCAAGTTCCACTGTAAATTGGAACATATTCCTTGTAATGAAAGTAATACTCTTAGATCTCAGAGGGATCGTTATCTAATATGTACCAGCACTGGGATCCAAAAACGAAAAATATTTAATATAGGAATTCACTCAGATATTCATGACATAGTAAGGATAGAGCATGTAGTGATAAATGTGTTAGAAAGACAATTTATTGTAATTTAATATTTAATAAGCTTATATAAGACATTAACTTTAATGCATTTATATGACCTTAAATGGTTTCACACATTGAAAAAGCGTTGCTGCTATTTTACATCCTTCGTATTCTTCAACTTTTGAATTATGACTTAGTCTAAAGTTCACTGTAAAGTCTGTAAGAATGATTATGGTTACTACGACTATTATTCTTGAATTATTCACAAAATATTATTCACTATTAAGAATGGTCGTCATCTATTTCCTCATCAACGGATTCTTTTCGTTATCAATGGATTTTTCTTAAAATCTTATCTCTCGAAATATGATTAGAAATGTTCAAATACAACACTTACTTCCATTCTTGCGTTGTATCTCCCATTACACTTAATAGCTAGATGCACACATTATAAATCTCTTACTATGACTCCAACCAGTATGCTGTATGTCCGTTCCAAACAAGCATAGTCCTAACATTATATCCCTAATGCATGATTAGAACCTGCAAGTATTAAAGATGTAGCTGCACTTTAAACATGAGATTGGTTTCGTAATTAATCTCAAGCTCGACATTTAGGAGTATAGGTGAAATTCACTTAAGAATATTTTTCCTTGGAAAATATCTCTATCCTACTTGTTCATATAAGTCCTACACGTCCTATCGAATCCATCTTTTTCATAACAATCATCATTAACAAAGAAAAAAGTTCATGCACTTCACAATCAGTTGATGTGTATCGCAACCATATCGTCCAGTCATCGTTATTCATCTGAAGCGATTGTTCATGAGTTTAGAAGGACGCTCTCCTTCCTGACTTTCACCATGTACATTTATTTGTACTTTAGTATTTGTAAAGTGAAATTACATCATTCATCGCTAATCACAATACTAATTTAACATTATTTTTTTTTTTTTTTGTCTACAGCTTTTTCCCACTGCCGCGTGGGGTCGCTGATGAGCAAGGCGCACTTGCTCAATATTGGGATTTGGCTAGGGGTTTTACAGTTGGATGCCCTTCCTAACGCTAACCCAAATCAGAGGGAAACCCAAAGATGCCATAGACGGCGAAAGAAGGGAAAGACGAAGGAGTAAACAACACAGGAAAGAAAGCAAACATCCATGTCCGAAGCCGGGATTTGAACCCGGGTACCGGCAAACTGGTCGCAACGGCAGACCGCCGTCTAGACCGCTCGGCCACGCCGGCACGACACTAATTTAACATTAATAATTTCACAAATTGAAGGTAGGGATGGACAATAATCAAGGTCATATTTTAATTTGAGCTAAAAATAACGAATGTATCAAATTTTAAGGAAAATACTGTAGCCATTTTAGTAAACTGACAAACAAGATAAATATTCAAGGGGAATAGTGAGGTTGCGCATGCTCAGTTAAAATATATCCTTAAGAAAAATCAATAATAAAATGTTTATTTTGCTAATTGAATGGTTTAACTAATTCCAGAAATAACATCATCACCAGTTCAAATGTTTCTCAGAGAGGTACTTTGTTGTATTTCTTTTTATTATCCTTTCAGCTTGAAGTGATTCCATTGAAGGATCTTTATCCAATTAGTTGGTCATTATCAAAAATGGATGAATTCCACAAGAGAGGCAATTGTAGTGAGCAACTGTAATTCTATCTAGACATGCAATTAAAAGTAAACGCTTCTAATTTTCCTCGTTTTAATAATGACATTGCTTTTAGAGACATGAAATAGAGTCTTCTAATAACAGATATTAATAGGGATTTTCTGTTTTATTGTTTCGTTTACTATGTGCACGCTAAGCAAAACTAAGTAATAATAGGTTTAATCTACCATTACTAACATCTACTTATAGAGTGAAAAAAAAACATGAAAAAAAAACAAAACTTTTGATGTATTAAATCAAAAATATATTTGGCTTGTTTATGATCAAGATAGTTATTGATCTTAGGAAACTGAAAATTCATAAATGATAGTTTTTAGATTATTAAAAAGATGATTCTTTTTAATAACACAGGCAAAAAAAAGTTAAAGCTCTTTATTAACTTTTAAACTAATTAAACACTGAATCTTAGAAGACTGAATCTGCATTTTTAGATAAATTTGAGGCACATATCTTGGGGTCAAACGCTATCAATAATCGAGTCTCTTTCAATCACAAAATAAATCATCTTCATCGAGTTCTTTTCCAGACGTTATGAAAAGCGAGCTTCGGATTGACCTTATAATTTTCCACAATTTATTTTTTGCGGCTCCGTTTGGCTGATGATTGTAGAATCCTTTACTTCAGGGTCGATGCCAACCCACATGTGTCGATAAGACATCTCCGGTAGTCAAGAATCACTTTTGGGTTGATTAGAGGTCCATTATTATCATATCAATATTAATACCATTGTGCAGTTCATTAAAAATCGTTGTCAACTCGGCTTAACATCTGATAAAGCCACTTATGAAAGATGCAGTACAGCCACTGAAAGATGCTAGTGCATTTAACCTATCACAGAATTCTTCTTCTCTGACCATTAGGACTGTAGGGGTGGTTGTACTGCGCTGCATTATGAAACTTTATCAGATGATTATAAGACAGTGAAAATGCTGCTGGAAGTCGGCTTAACATCTTGTGCCTAAAGCTAATAGTCGAAAAACGAGGATTCTGGGCTTTAGAAAATAAAAAAAAAAAATATTAATATGTAAAATCAAAAGTTGACGGCCAACACATATAACTAGTTTAAAAAGTTTTAACATATTAAAATACACAATGGAGCACAACCGTTTTCATCCGAAACGGACTGTGACGAGTCACAATACAATTCAAAAATTAAGGGTTTGTAAGGACATCTGCTTCGGCGGGAATGTCACATGGTTGAGAGAGACCTCTGGTGACTTATCCGTCAATTTTTTATTCTTAAACTATGTACACACGTTAAATTACTGTTAATTTATGTAAATCAATTATACCTCAAAAAAATATATGAGTAATTTACAAGTCTGCACAAGAGATTTGCTCACAGGACATAAAAATTCTGAGTACATCCCTCTGTGCCAATTAGATAGCATTATGAGCGTGGTGAAATATTCTCTCCATATACAATATATCAGTTTCATTCTGGATTTTTCATTTATGGTTATTACTGGGTATAATGATTGCTCATGTTTATTTGTTTGCAATTGGTTTTAAGAAAGACATTAAGATGGATCGTAATTAATAAAATAACATCGGAATTAAGATTTGAAAGTACAGTCGGATGTCGATATAATAGGTCACCCGCTTATAAGGTCACCCCGCATATAAGGTCACTTTTCTAAAGTCCCGGCTCATTGAATAGGAATTCTACGATATGGATTATCAGATATATGGTCAGGTCTTAAATACCATAATCGCATATAAGGTCACTTTTTTGTCTGTGATTTCAGAAATTTTCACGTGTCTGTGTTAGATACAATTTTTTGTATTCATAAAAGTTGGAGCTTGGTAACAAACACATGCATTTCAAAATACTTTCGACATGCTGGTTTTCAATTTTCTGTAAATAGTGTGGCTGAAATAACAGATGAAGATGATGAAGACGATATTCCTTTAGCTGTGTTAATACAAGATCTCAGAAATCGCGGCTGTGCTAAAGAAGGGGAAAGTGAATACGTGAGAATTGATGATGAAATTGCTACCACTTCTCAAGCTTCGATTTCCGAAATTGTTTCACAAGTTTTAGATTTCAATGCAGTAGAAAGTGAGGATAATGACAGTGATATTGAAAGTGAAGCAGTGACACAAGCTGAAGCGCTCATAGCATTAAATGTCGTTAGACATTTTTTTACGAGCCATGAGGGAGCTGAAGAACATTTTCAGAAAATACAAAACTTAGAAAACATTGTACAAAAGATGAAACCAAAATTGCGACAGTCCTGTATTATGGATTATTTTAAGTAAGATCAGTTGTACTTTACAAATAGTACTAGTACGCTCAAGCATACAACTTTATTCCGAATTAAATTTTTTTTTAAATAATTTCTTTCTGATTCCATTAATTTTAATAGGTTTAACTAAATTAAAAAATTATAACCTAATAAACTGATATTTTTTGTACGTATTAAATTTTACAAAGAATTATACTATATTTATATAATGCTTATTTATTGACAAATGCGTATGAATCGGTTATAAGGTCATCCCGCTTATAAGATCACTTTCGCGAGGTCCCAAGGGGTGACCTTATATCGAGGTCCGACTGTATTTTACTAATTAAAATAATAAAATAGAAAAAGTTCTATATTAACATGAAAATGCCTGTAAGTTGTTCCAAAATGATCTTGTGGGTAGGCGTAAAATTGTAATTCGATAACAATTTATGTGCTTTTACTTACAATTTAAATAAATTCTTATTATTAAAAGAATGAAAAGGTCGATGAAAGATCAAGGATTTCTTGAAGGGGTAAATAATCAAAAAAGTTTTCTTTACTAAATAACCCTTAATTTAGATTTGATTAAGTTTCAGCTAACAAATTCTCCATCTTAGTTTATGAATAATGATCTTGATAATGCTTGGTAAATCTGTGCTGAAGTTGGAGTCTTTTTTTATATTCCCAAGACGGGAATCACTTTATCTGCAGCTGTAATTTGGAATGTGGATCTTTCGTTTCATTTACCAGATAAAAGTTTAGGCGTGCTGGCATCGGTAGATAGTTAATTAGATTATTACGACAGAATTACTCAAATTCTCCTACATTGCGTGAATCCGATTGGATTCTGCATCCTTTTCTTTGATGTCTTAATATCTTTTAGATCATCTAATGATTTAATGAAAGCAAATTTATCGTCCGTACTAATTCAAAAGGGTCATTCCATATCAAATCAACCAATGCAATGGTTTGAACCTTGACCCCTCAGAAATTGATGATTTTTTGCACACTGATAATATCTATAGAGAGTATAAAAAATGCAAATTTTCAAATTTTTTGGGCTAACAGTTTTTGAGTTATTGAATTTCAAAAACTAAAAAATGCTTGATTTTGGCCGTGTTTTGAAATTTTCAAAACACTGTAACTCAAGAACCGTTCAACC
>JAFIDM010000004.1:63285503-63350760 GCA_023159025.1 Thereuonema tuberculata
GGTTGAACGGTTCTTGAGTTACAGTGTTTTGAAAATTTCAAAACACGACCAAAATCAAGCATTTTTTAGTTTTTGAAATTCAATAACTCAAAAACTGTTAGCCCAAAAAATCTGAAAATTTGCATTTTTTCTCTCTATAGATATTATCAGTGTGCAAAAAATCATCAATTTCTGAGGGGTCAAGGTCCAAAATTATTATTTTTTTGGTTGATTTCACATGGAATGACCCAAAAATAGAGTGAAAATCAACCGGACAACAACTATGCCTTCGTACATTGAGCCAACATCAAGGGGAATTCTGAACAGCTGTCTCATCCTTATTAGGAGTCATCAGCAGAATTTGCCCCTGATGTTTGGCTCAGTTGCGCGAAAGCTTTACCTAAAAGCATTCTCGATCCCGGGAATGGGCTGCCCAGATAAAAAACAATAAAATAAAAAATGATCCTGAAGGATCCAAAGTGTTAACCCTTTGTCCTTTCACTGAAAGGAAATTAATTACAAAAAGGAAACATCATAAGTTCAATGAAAAGCAAATTTAATGTCCGTAATGATTCATAAATAGAGAGAAAAAATAACCGGACAACTAATATCAGGATCATATCAGGATCATCACAAATTTCAGAATCATTTTTTATTTTATTGTTTTTTATCTTTTAGGTAAAGCTTTCGCGCAACTGAGCCAAGTATCAAGGGTAAATTCTGCTGATGAAGGATGAAACAGCTGTTCAGAATTCCTGTTGATGTTGGCTCAGTGTGCGAAGGCATATTTGTTGTCCGGTTGATTTTTCTCTCTATCTAATTTTTCTATTTACTCCTAGAAGAGAAACTAAAAGGTCAGATACTTCATGGGCACTTTCTCGTAAGTCTTAGCAGGTCTTAGAAAAAGCTATTGTAAGAGGCAATTTCGGAGGATTTTCTGCGAGATCATCTCTTCAATATCCTCAGTTTCTCAAAGTTCTCTCCTTAAATGAGAAAGCCAGGCTGGGATCCTTTTGGTTCTTATACCTTTTCGGGGAAACAGTTTTCTGTTGGGATTCCATTTCCTCTGTAATCAATGTAGATGTTTCTTCTTTTACTCCACTTGAAAAGTCATCAATCACTACAAGGGCAATCAAATAGATTTTGGATTAATTCAAGCTGAAATGATGAATTTGCTACAAGTTTTTAATAGTGAATGCTGAAAATGTATTATTTAAGGTACAAACGCGTTCATTCATGTTTATGTTATTTTTACTTTGTTAATGGTGACACCAGTGTGTTTTGTTTGGACATTTTTTTTTTACATTTCACATTTTTCACATTTTTTAAAAGTATTATTTAATCTGTGAGATAAAACAAAATTTTTTACGTGCTTAGGTAATTATTGTGACAGTTAAAAAAAAGGTCAACATACTTGAATAATTATTTAATCTGTTTAAATGAACTTTTTAAATAATTATTCAAGTGTGTTGACTTTTTTTTAACTGTCTTATTTTGAAATGTTTAATTTCCTTGGAGACTCAGGGTCAAAATTCACCGAAATACAAAAACCACTGCTGTTTTTCAACTGACATCTTTTTCAGCAGATTTGGGGTTTTTTTTTTTTTGTGGATGGTTTCCTTAAATTACAGAATCTATATTACTAAAATCTTTTATTTCTCTGTCTGTCTGTCTGTCCGGCGCAGTTTTCTGTGAGAATGAAAAATAGAAAGAATTTTTTCAAAGAGACATCCGCGACAGGAATCGAACCTGCAACCTTCTGATCCGAAGTCAGACATCTTACCCATTAGGCCTGGGAACTTCAACTCTCTCCATATTGCTTTTTTGACTTATCTGTCAAAACTGAACTGACTTTGACTGAAAAGTAACAATTGTAACGAGGCTTCCGCAGCGAAGCGACGGGTAGCCGACTAGTTGTAATTAAAAAGAAAGTCAAAAAAGAAAGACGCAGTACGTCATTAGGTAGAATACTGAGAAATCAGTATTTGTAACTTAAAAACCTACTGAAAAGTATCAATTGGAATTGGATAAACGAGATGAACGAGAGTGTCGATAACATCAATCGAATGATAAGTCTAAGAATACAAGGAGAGACTACAGAGCATACAATACAAGTGCGAATAAAATTGACACTTCTGATAATCCACCACACGAACATCTCTATATGCCCGAGTGTCTGAACGCATTGAATCTCAGCGGAATTCCTCAACATCGTTTGTCATTGAAGATTGGATCTCCAATAATATTGTTGCGAAACATCAATCCCAAGTTTGCATACTGCAATGGAACTCAACTTAAATGCTGTTCATTCGATAATGATCTCATGGAAACCGAAATTATAACAGAACTCACAAAGGAGATTTTGTTTCCATAGGATGTCTATGGAACCATGCGGTAATCTACTTCCATTCACTTTCACAAGAAAACAATTTCCGATCAGACCTTCTTATGCGATATTTATCAATAAAGCTCAAGGACAAACTCTAAATAAAGTTGTCATATAATTGGAAAATGTTGTCTTAACTCACATACAACTTTAGGTCTTTGAGTCACAATTCAACAGAATTTGGTTATCTTCACTCTAAAGAATACTCACAATCAATTTGTTGCGAAAAATTTCGTATACAAGCTATGATCTTCATTTATCATCTATATCAACTAACGTCCATCTGAAATCTCTTCTTCAAATATCTATATCGAACAATCTGATGGCCTAGCTAATAGATATAGATAATTTTCACTATTTGTAACTCAAAAACCACTGAAAAGTATCAATTGGAATTGGATAAAAAAGAACAGAAAAAAAAATAATCACTATTTCTATTAGGTAGAATACTGAAAAATCGCTATTCGTTACTCAAAAACAATCACTATTTCTAACTCAAAAACCACTGTAAAGTATCAACGGAAATAAAAAAAAGAGACTCAAGAAAGGAAGAAGCACTATTTCTATTAAGTAGAATACTGAAAGCTCACTATTTGTAGCTCAAAAGCGACTGAAAATTGTATCTATATTACGAAAATCTTTTATTTCTCTTTCGGTCTGTTGCAATTATTGTAATTTACAAAAATAGAAATAATTTCTACAAGTTATCTACTGGAATCCAACATGCAACCTTCTGCTCCGAAGTTAGACGTCTTAGGCATTAGACCACAAGGATTACATTCTAATCTCTATAAAAAATAAAAATATATCACAGATATATGATTCACACGCTGATTCTAAAAGCAGTCGTGAATTGAGAGAATATATACATCAAAAATTAAAATAAAAAAAAACTTTAAAAAAATTTTAGTTTTATTTTACTTGATGTAATTTGTGTGTGTGTGTGTTTTTTTTAATAAATAACAAATTGTTTTCCTTTACATACGCGAGGCTTCCGGAGCGAAGCGACGGGTAGCCGACTAGTATACCTTTAAAACCGTTACATTTTTTGCTTGAAGTGTTTAGTTCAGTAAAATTATATTTAATATTTATTAAAGTTTTTCAAAATATAAAAATCTCCATTTCTTACAAACGTTCTTTGGAGGACTTGCTTAACAGTTTTCTATTTTGTGATAGAATAACGTGTGATATTGTCTGAAGAGGTTGCAGGATATCCGCAGCGAAACTAGATGCATTTTAAAGTGTTACATTTTTAATTCGTCATGTGTGTTATCATCCATCACTCTGAAGTTATCCATTTTATTTTTGACTTATTTTCGTGAAGAAAGATATCAAGTGATGTGTGTGTATGTGAGTGTTTAATGTTTCCCGCTAATAACTTTGAAACCAGTGAATGGATTTAACTGCATGGATTTACGAATAAGAAACAATCTGTTGTAATTGAAAATGTTTCCCTGTAGAGAAATGGGCCTGAAGGTGGAAGAATCTCTTGTATAATAGAAATAACAATGCTTCTTTTGATGTCTGACGAAATCAGTTTGATTGTGTGTTTGTTTTGAAATGATTAAAAGTTATTTGGATTTATATAAGTTTTATTGGATTTAATTAATCCCTTAGGAAAACAGAAAATTCCATTTATTTTCCACACATGCATTTTACGAAGACTTTTCCTTTGAGTTGCTTCAGAAATTTAACAAATTTTTCTTAAAACTTTTTCCTTTTTTCCATTTTCTAAGTCTTTCAGAAACTTCAATAACAAAGCCATCTCCAAATGAAAAAGAATGAATTTGTCGCATTTACATTTCTTTATTTCTGTTGCGGAAATTCATAAATACAGGCTGCTCTCGACGTCCGCCTTAAGAAAAAAATTAAAAAAACCCACATTAAAAATTTCATGGAAAACCGGAACTTCAGTTCTCGAGTCTCGTTGTGTATGAGATATGTTGATGTATTGTTGTGCAATTTTTGCTTGTTAAATAAATATTTTCATAATCTCCATCTGATATTTTATTTTCTGATATTTTTATATATTATAGTTGATATAATTATTGTTCATTTTAATTTTCGTGTGGTTATAAATATTTTGATATTTCAATTCAAACAGATATCTAATAGATACAAAGCAAAGCTTTCAACTTCAATACAGTAATGTATTTAGTAGCCTTATTTACTGTTATTATTATTAGGAGACCTCAAACATTTTCTAAATTTAGAAGATAACTAAACTGATCTGCCTAATTGATTATTTTCAGATGAGTGTAATCCTCACTTTCTTTCCCCCCCAGGGGTTGGAGTGGCCGATGGGGATAAAGATCTTCTCTTTCTTTGATGGGGGTCACCTTGAGTTATTAAAAGAAAAGGTAAAACTTATTTTTTTCTTAAGCATCAAAGGGTGAGACCAAGGTATTTACTATCCTAGAACAGCTACTTCAGGCTTTATTAGCGATCATCAGCTGGCAGTAGTCACCAGTAAACAGCGAGGTCTCAATACACAGGTTAATAGGATCATTCAAAATGGTTCTTCTTAAAAAAATAACCAGAGAACCGCTAAAATGTCCGTAATGTTAATGATTCTTTAAAATATATATATATGTAATATATATATATGCAAAATATTCAATTGTAAATCTCTTTTTACCTGTAGTTTTTATTATTCTTTATAAATAAGTACGGTGTATGGTTAAGGCATCACTAAACTACTGCTATTACGGAGATGTGAATTTGTAATATTTTTTGAAGGTGGATCTAATTGTAAGTAAGTTATCTTATATGGAAAAATACTGATATATCGCCCGTCACTCTCATTATAATTGAGAAAAGTCATAACAAAGTAGGTGTATCGGAAACGGTGTCTGGAAAGATGGAGGAACAATATTTTATTGACTAGAAAAATGATACCTTTAAATCGGGTCACCTGTATAGTGACACAATAATTAGTGGGAAAAGTAATTTATTTCTAGTAGTTTTTAACGAATATTTATATTAAAACTAGGAGTAATAATAACTATTTTAAAGGAGTTGTCTACCTTGTGTATTAGGGTTTAACAATATATAATTATAAATTTAATTTTTCGGAATTGGTTTTGAGCTATAATATACAGTGAAGCTCGGCTATAACACGGTTGTTTATATCGCGAATTCATTTATAACGTGATTTGGTCTTGAACCCCTTCTATTTTGGAAAAGATATATAATTGTAAAATTGCAAAATTTACCATATTTTCGCCCAAAAAGTACGAAAATCGATTGATTTTAGAGAACTGCTCGCGATTTGCTACTTGCAATTAATACTTACTGGGTAATACCGCTAATCCCTTTTTCGTTTAACCAAAATACCGTAAGAAATATGAAGATTTTGGCTAATATAACCCATCAAAGTGTTGAAAAGGTAATGATTTAAAATTTTTATAAATATAAAATTCTCTCATATCGCTCTGAATGATGCAGGTAATCGCGAAATGACCATTTTAAATCGATTTGGAATCGTGTGGGCGATAATAGGGTTCGATTATACGACATTTGACATCCCGAAGTAAAAAAAGCTCGGGCAGATTGCGATCTTCGAGATCTTGGATCCGAAAGATCGCGATATAGCCGAGACTTCACTGTATTGTATTTTAGAGGAATATATTTTAGAGTTGAGTTGAATTTTATTCTAGAATGAAATATTAGTCGAAAAATACATATATCTAGTTACTTAAGAAGATAATTTACTCAATACGCTAATAGTACAAAAATATTTTGAAGGATTACCTTCAAGAGTTTAATATTATATAAGATATATATTAATTAGATGTTTGTAATCAGCAATTTCTTTGGAGTTGATTATAATAACATAAAAGTTATGAGGATTTCTTATTAATTTATTTTATATTAAGTAAAAACTTAAATTATAAAGATAAGGTATAATTTTAATATAGTAGATTAATAGTAGTAATAAAGGAAGGAAAGATTAAAATTCAAGAATTCGGCAAAAAATTTATTCGTTGTTTTATCAAAAATTATTCACTGTTTCTTAAACATCATCATTCGAAAATCATCAGATTTGTTTTTTCATTTCTTTTAAATGGAGGAATGGTGAATAAAAAACATTCGTAATTACATTTTCAGAATCATACGAAATATTAAGAACATCGGAACATCCGTTTTAGGTATAAACACATAGCCAACTAATGATAAGAACTTCACAAACTTAGCAATAAACGTGTCTCTGTAGTAACTTATAGACTCAATTCAAATAAGTAAATTAATTAAATACGTAATAATTGAAAGAAACCCATTAATATTAAATATTGAACTTCATAGGATAATAGGGTTAATAAAAATTACTTAACATAAGATACAACATGTTTTGCAGCAACTTTTGCTACATTTTCAAGTTCTATTTCACTTGAAAATTTCACTTGAAAAGTTGCTGCGAACATGTTGTATGTTATATTAAATAATTTTTATTAACCCAATTATCCTAAGAAGTTCAATAAATAAATAAATAAGTAAATAAATAAATAAATAAATAAATAAATAAGTAAATAAATAAATAAAAACTATCAACTCTTTCAGAAGAAGATTTCTTGACATAGATTACAAACACCCACTGATCTGCAAAATGAATTCAATTGCATTTTCATGAAACTTCTATTTTGCTGAGTGGAATAACAACTACATTCAAGTTCAAAATAAATTCTTTGAGATAATAGATTTTAAGACAATCGGAGCTGTGTTGTGAGTTTCTTAAAGAATTGAAAAGGAAGTTTCACTTATTCAATCCCAAACGTCTCTTTCTGATATGATTTATTCAGCATTTGGTCAAAATCACTATAAATTCTCATGGAATTTCCGTTAATATTTGAATAGAGAAATACAATAAATATTTATAGTAAATTTATAAATATTTCAGTAAATATTTTTTGAATAATATATTCTCAATAAAATATACAAGAATTGAACAATGATAAATCAACATGTTTGAGCTACAATAGATGGAAATTTAAACATTTGAATAAGATATTTAATACAGAAGAAACTAACAAACCAGAATACTTACATGAACTCCATTGATCCATGACACTATATTTAATCAACAACGGATGCCAATTAACTGAACTGACTGCCAAAAAAAGATGGCCCTTATCCATTTTAAAAAGTTCTAATAATATTTAAAAAAATATATAAACTAATTATTTAATATCTTTGTCGCGCATTTACCGCGGTGTGTTTCCCAAAGACCAACCATCTTGAGATTTGTGAATAGTATTTGTTAATAATATTTTAATAATAAGTTTGATAGTAAAGATATTCAGTCATTCGAAGTCAAGGTTAGTTTTAGCTGAAAAGTCACTTAAAAGTTATCAAATCATAACTTTGAGGTCACGTCCCACTTCTAAGCCCCAACCCCTAAAACCCCGTGAACAGATGTCGACTGTTGTCATTTTGTTAGTTTGTAGTTATAACAATGCCCTAAAAGCTGTAAAAACAACGTGAGTATAAGGTTTTGAAAACAGAAAAAAATCGTCAAAAAGTTGAAATTTCTTTCGGCCGCTATTTTGAAATGGTTGATCCGATCACAAATTCACAAGATCCCGGACTTATCTGTTCAGGTAGGGGAAAATACACAATAAGACCTTACATTCACAAGTGGTTTCCTGTTTTGTTGTTCTCATCATCACCAGTTACGCAGGTCCACGGAACGGATGAGTAGAATAAACAGAAAACAGGATGTAAAAATGCAAACCAAGTAGAAACAAATATTATCTACTTCTGAATACAAAGTATCCTTTATTAACTGATAGAGGAGGCAAAAACTATTCAATGTGTAAAGTTTTCTTCTTTGTCTGTCTGTCTGTCTGTCTGTCATACCAAAATGCATGAACGGATTTCTTTATTTATGGATCAATTTAAAAACTGAGCGTGACTATTTTAGTCCCTTATCCCTCTATTCACTTCCCTCACAACAGACCCGTAGCCAGAATTTTCTTTCGGGGAAGGGGAAGGTGAAAGGCTCATTCCTAGAAAAAGAGCCGTGCGCTGGTCGGCCATTGTAAGAATATAACACAGTATCTTCCCGTGAATGACGTAATAGACGAACATTTTACATTGATGTGATTAGTTGTTTTGATTTCAACTCTGAGAGAGATTTTTCTTTGTTTAGATTTAAAGAAGGGTTTCAGCCCCCCCCCCCGATTTTTTTTTTAAAAAAATATAAAAAAAAAAAAAAAAATGCTTTTTCAATTTAGGCCTATTACATTTATGTATCAACTTAAAACTGGAGTATAAATATTTTTGGTTTCCATCCCTACCTGAAAAAACTGATTTTATATTTGCTAATAAATCCAATTTTTTAGACAAGTTTAAAATAGTACTATTGATTTGGTGCTGTGTGATGTTTTCTTAAATAGAAAGAATTTTTGAAATGATTCTTAAACAGATTAAATACTTTATTATTTTAAAATACCTAAAAGTGGAGATAAATTTTAAATAGTCTCGATTAATATCGATGGAATAATTTCTCTCATTAATTTCATTTTGAATAATAATCTCAATCAGAACAATTTTGCTGCCTTTAAAAAAAATTTGATATAATTTTGTAATAAGGATTTTCGAAGGCTAATTTTAATTACGCTGCACGTTCACTCACATTATTGACTTTCGATGAAGTTTCGTTATTTATCTTAAATGCTGGCACATAAAGTAATTGCTTCATTTTTGTAATGAATTTCTTTTGTTTTGTTTTGTTTTTTTACTTTCTATTCTATCTCTTTTTCTAAATCTATTGGAAATCCCTCATTATTTATTCTTTATATCTTTTTATAAAAATTATACAAATCGTTTGAAACACTTTCAACCCATGAGGCTTTTATTCGTTAGCTCTACTTATCATTAAAATAGCTTTACTAAATCCTAACAACTTTTGGAAGTCTTCTTGAAACTTGGCTGCATATTTACGGACAGTCATGATGTAACTTTTGAATATGGATTCTTTTTTTTCCGAAAATTCCGAAAATGTTTGCATGAATATGACAAAGAATATTTCAATCACAAAAAACGAAATAAGAAATTCCTATTTATCTCTTAACAATTCGTGCTGACTGTTCCTTTGTCTTTTGCGCATGCTCGGATTGGATTTAATATTAATTGGATTGAAGCAACTGAAGAAAGTTTTTGTGGATTTAATTAACTTTCAAAAATGGAAAACTTGAAAATAGGTTTCTCTTTCGCAGATGTAATTTACGGCTTCAAAGAAAGAAAGAAAAAAACCCATCTTAACGCAAGTAGGTTTCCAGTTCTTTCAGTTGTTGTTGTTGTTCGATTTTTCTGTTTCTATTTAATGTATTTTTATTAATTTTATTCCCCAAAATTTTGATAATGATTTCTCCTCCATTGTTTGAATTTTGAAAAGATATTTAACTTTTACATTGTTATTTAAATTTTCTATGTCCATTTCCGCTTTTCACGTTTCCGCTTTCAGTATTTCCGGTCTTTTTCAGATTTCTAACAATGGATCATTGTCAGGATCTATGACGACGATGCTTCCTTTGTGTTAGATTACGCCACAATGAATTATTAACAATCCATTGTTGCATCATCTAATAGAATTATAAACTATTGTTACAGCGTCTTTGGCCTCCTAATATTGATCTGCAAAAATTATAATATGTTGTTTTAACTAATAAAAATTAATAACTATTCAATTATAGACTCACAATCAAAGATATTGAAAAGAGTCTGAAAATAATAATGAACAATTAGTAATACGATGTAAGGAAGCTTAGTTGTCAAGAAATAAATAGTCATTAAGTAATGAACCTCTAAAGAAACGTTCTATAAGATGGGACCGATGGAAGTGTGATTCATAATCTTCAATTGAGTGAAAGTTAAACAACATCCATGAGATTTGTAATTTTCCATCATCTACGTTACAAGAAGTAACGGTCTTCCTGTACCTCGTGGATATTGTTTTGTACCAATATCCAAGAAATACTAAGTAAACCATCACTAATGCTAAAGCTAATGTTCTGTAATTATTCTGGAAGAATTTTTAGTGTATTACTATTTACTTCTGCATCCTAACCAACTCTCGTCTGTATACACTAGACAACGTTATTCAAATAGAAGATAAACAGCAGGGAAAATAAAGTAGAAGACAGTTGACTGTGTGTGGGAGGAAATTATAAGAACCAATTAAAAAAAAAATCCTTAACTAAACATACGAGATATTGTATCACGTGATGCTTATGATTTTAATTAATTCCATTGATAGTTAAGAGACAGGCTGATAAAATTAATTTAGCTAATCTAGAATTTTAGGCGTCCTGTGTACAAATATATTCATCTAATCAGGATTTTCAAGTTTCACTCCGTTTTTTTTTTTTTTTTCTGTGGTTAAATAACCAGAAATATAATTGAAGTTCTTCAATGAAGCAAATCTTAGGAACGCAGATTATAATGTTTGAAGTTCTTTTTCCTCCAAGACGTTGAAAAATAAGTAATGAAATATTTCACCGTTTTCTCCTTCAATTCCGACAGTAAAAAAAATGAAAGATTAACCAAGAGATTAAAAAGGATTTGAAATTTAAAGAGGAAACAGTGTCATAACACGAAATACAAAACCTTCAATAAAAAAAAAAAGAAAAGTCACATATTAATAACAATAGTGTTACTGAAACTACATTCATTGTAAATTCATTTTTTTGTATTGTTTTATTTTTTTCTGGTAAAATTGAACATTGAACCCAAGAAAATTTATTTTTTAATCTGACAGAATAAATTTTATCAGAACAACAGATCATCCTGTATTTAATAAGATTCTAATATTGTTGAAATTCATAAGTTCCACTTTAATATAAAGTAATATTAAATAAAGAAAAATTAAAGAAATATTAAATATTAAAGGTTTCAGAACAAATAATCAGCTATTTTAGGGTTGACCAATTAAAAAACATCAAGATTTTTTTATTTTTTTCAATAATTTTAAATTTTACTTTAACTAACAATATTTATTTTTGAAATATAAAATTAATTTTTTACTTCATTTTTTCAGGAAAAGAGAAATGTTTATCAAATATTTCTGTTTATTTAGAATAACTAATTGGAATTTCCATTAAACTTCTTTGTAGTAACAACAGTTTGACCGCTTTTGAGAGACTGTTTTAGAGATATTGGTGAACCTTAAAATCGAACAAAACGTAAAATATATACATTTTAAAATTTTACCAATTTTTAATTTAATCATAATAAGAACAGAATGTTCATTTAAATGCAATTAAATAAAATGCAGATGCGTAGGCGTCTCAAATCGCGAGGCGATAACAACAATTAATGCGTGGACCATAATTTTTATCATTAGTTTTCACGAATTTTTAATATTATTTTTAATATATTTAATCGATATTAATCGATATTAAATATTTTTAATATTTTTTTCTCATTTAGTAAATGTGGACTCTGTTTTTTTTTTTAGATTTAGTTCACATACATTCATTTGTACAGAACTTTTTTTTAATCTATCGGTGATTGTTCTTTTAGTTTAGTTTGATCGATTACATAGTTAAACTGTGATCACTCGAAGATGAAAAGATGTTGTTCTAAGGCTACTTTTATTTTTTCTTTATTTTGTCTTGGGTACTTCTCAGCATCGTCGAACGTCTTTTGTTTACGTTTTTTTTTTCCTCGCTCCATTAGCGGCGCTGCGGTCTGTGGTCGCGCAGTGGCTCATGGTCGTCTCGCTCCGCGGAAACAATAATGGTTCCCGTTCAAAGTGACCGAATTGGCGAACTCGCATCGGATTGCCCTTGTTTGGCCGCTCTCACCGCCGCTTTGCGTGTGCCACCCTAATCGTCGCCGAGAGCCGAGTGTCCTCCGCCCGAACCAGCAGCCAAGTCCGACCGTGAGTAAAACGCGTCGCTCGGCGCCCCCGAAGCGTCTTGAGCGACGATTGTCTCCATTTTGAAAGGACCTGAAACTCCCGCCGCCAAAGAACACGTGGGTCGTCGTCGTGCGAATGCGATTTGGACATGTGCCAGAGGAATGTTGTGCCAAATAATGCCGATAAGCTGCCTGGTAATTAAATGTACGGCGCTGCCTTGCGGCCGACGCATTAGCGCCGAATTTTCCTAATTAAAGTGGTACCGTGCTCGCTTATTTTTCTCCTATAAAACCTGACCCTTTAAAATCAACGTGGGCGTACTTTTAAAATTTTCAATAAAACGAACGCAAAAAAGAAAAAGAAAAAAAAACATGAAATTGAAAAACACGATCATGAATGAAACATCGGGATTGTGAATTGCCAATTGAATTCAAGTGACTCAGGCAGAAGCAGAACATTGGAGAAACCATATTTCGAATGCGAAAGTGAACCCCGTGACCCCTGACCTGCCCCGACTGAGCGTCGTAGTTTTAAACTGGGATACCTGTGACACTTTGCTGAGACTATGGAGCATGGGGCAGTGTCTGAGTCTGGATGAGGATGAAAGAAAAGCTAGACTTCGCAGTGAACAGATCGATCGGCAGCTCAAGGAGTTGGACAAGCAGGAACGCCATATCATCAAGATTCTTCTATTAGGTGAGTACCTGCCAAGCCCTCTTAAAGACCGGAAGCCATTTTGTGTCTTGACACCGAGATCATTTTTCACTTTCTGTATTTTCTGAGTCGTTTCCAGATTTAGACCTAAGCGTGTAGATTGATAATAAGAAAATTGAGCCTCAGTCTATGTTTTGACTTGACTTAGATTTTTATTGCCCCATCACGTGTAAGTTAGACTATTCGTGTTGGGCGTAGGATACAATATGTCGGCATTGAAGCATGACTTCCCGACATTCCTCCACAATAGAGAGCTTCCCGTTGTTGACCTTGACAACAGTCTGTTGCCACGGGCATCTGCTGGCGAGGTCTCCATCAAACCATAGAGCAATGGACTGTACAATGGCAGCGATCATACTTTTTTGTTGTTGTTGTTGTTTTACAAAAAGTAACCTGATATGGAACGCGAAATTAGGTTGAAACTATTACTATTATTTCAGATTGTAAATTTAGTTGTGAACTAAGGGGGGGTGAAAGGATTCCTTACCTAATAAAAAACTTTTTAAAACTTTTTACTCCATATTTCTTCCTTTACTCACTTCTTACATTATTAAAAATTTCACAACTCCATTAATAAATATATTTATATATTAAACATATTAAATAGCAAATTTTCGGAAAGACTTCTTTCTTTCCTTTATCAAAGCTTCCATTCAATTAAATAGAACTTTTTAAGACGTTGTTTATTTTTTTTAATACAAAAGTTCCCTTCGTTGACGAACTATTAATTATTTTAACATTCTTTTAAGTTTTTGTCGTTTTTAATTAACGAAAAACCAGGGAAAAACAACTTATAGCATTTTCTTTAACTTTATTTGTTTTTTAAAGATGTGATTAAAAGGACAAAAAGTTTATTATTTAAAATTATAATATCTGCCAATAAAAAAAAAACTGAACACTTTAAGAAAGAGCGTAAGCTTTAAGTTCAACTTTTTTTTTTTTTTTTTTTTAATGAAAAGAAAAATATTTTGAAATGATAAATAAATAAAAAAGAATTAAAAAAAAAAGTGTTCTATGCAAAGTGTTATCACTTGACATAATTTAAGAATATTCTAGAATGTCACCAGTGGAACAGGTTTGTTTGTTAAAGTTGATGACAGAAGGCGGATTTTGGTCGGTTAAGAAACACCTGAAATTAACAGTAATTTGGGCGCGTTTTTTGTTTGTTTAGGAAACTATTATTCTTTATTACTGTTTTCAAAGGTAGTTAGAGTGTGAAAGTGATAGTTATGTGTTATTTTTGATGCCTTAATTCTATTGGTGTCAAATGACTGTAATTTTGAAGTTAAAATTCATGCGTATTTCTTTTTTTTTTTTTTTAGATGACCTTGAATTCAGTGGTCGTTTTATTTGCATTTATAAGAAGGTGTAATGAATTATGTTACTCTTCAGTTTATGTAAAGAAGGTATTGTCCATCTCATCATACATACAGACAGACATTCGTCCTAAAAGTAAAGCACTACAAATAGTAATTGACTCTAATTGCTTTATCAGCAGTGACCAATTATAATTTAGACCGTTCATTTGGTGATCTTGGCTTTCTCTTTTTTTAATTGTTTTCCTTCTCATTGTTATAGTATTGAAACGAAGACAATGCGAAAGAGATTAACACTGTAACTGCAATAACATAGTAAAATAGGACTCCCTAGCTACTAGAATCGTAGTATTAAGTAAAACCTTTTACATTAAAGCGAAATGCGCAATTTGTTTTTAATATTATAATGAGTGTTTGTGGGAGTCTTTAGGAGCAAAAGATAACGAGTCAAGTTCTGGAATTGAACTGCATTAATTTATTAAAAAAAAAACAAAACATGGGGTTTTATAGATTATACGTTGAAGAATTTGATTGGAAGATTAAATAAAAATATACATCATGATTT
Organism: Thereuonema tuberculata; assembly: GCA_023159025.1. Lineage (NCBI taxonomy): Eukaryota > Metazoa > Arthropoda > Chilopoda > Scutigeromorpha > Scutigeridae > Thereuonema > Thereuonema tuberculata. Next base: position 63,300,326 of record JAFIDM010000004.1, read on the forward strand.
GGCTAAAAACATAACGAAATTAAAGGAAAAGAAGTTAGAAATAAAAGAACAGCAATAATTAGGAAATAGAAAACGAATGACTTAAAATAAATAACGGTAAAGAATAAAATGAATAAAATACAGATAAATAATTTCTACAAAAATGCAAATAAATGGTATTTTAAAATATTTACAAATAAATGTTAAAGTAACTATAACATTGTGTACTTTAACATTACTATTACATTGTTAGACAATATCTATAAACTCTCACATACATACAAGATGAATATAAAGTCTGGAAACGTAGCCCAATGTATGTAATAAATAGTTTATTGATATTACATATGTGATGTATTCAAAGTGTATTTTAAATTGCAGTATCTACTTCAAATTCCTATTTTATTATTGCAATGAAGACGATGTAATATTTCCATCAATCCCTACATAAAACTGCATCTTCTAATTATCCCAGAAAAAGAAATCAAGGGGGTTCAGATTGAGCGAGCGTGTAGGCCACTACATAAAATATTATTTATATTTTCAGACTTTATTCTACTTCTATAGTCTGGTAATGTAATAAATACTGGAATTATGTAGATAATTAGGATGGAATTGGTTCGATCAAATTAATAATGTTTTATTGTAAAAAGTTTGAATTTAAAAATTAAGGTTTGGTAAATTTCATTTGTTCATTAAAAAAAAAAAAAATAAATAAACTTCTGCCCTTGTATTTTGTATTGATTACATATTTTATTTAAATTAGTTTACATAAAAGTCCATTATTAAGCTAAGAGCATTTTTTACAGATATCGATTATATAAAACTATACCCGAATTGTCTGAATACAACAATAATAATAATAATAATAACAACAGTAATGAAGTTGATAAAGATAAAAGAAAAAAAAGGGACTTTATAATACTTAGAAAGTTTTTGGACTTAAACCTTTTAAGTTAAATTTTTTAAATTAAAATTTTATTTTATTTATTAGGAAATATTTAATCAATCCTGCTTGGTGCTAGTTTTTCACGGTAACACATAATTATCTTATTGTTTTCTTTTTCTATAAATCGTAAAATAATTTTTATTACTAAAGAAAAACAACCTTACTTCGCGCGACCCCCAAAAACCACATTGACCTGTAGGAGAGTACTTTTACTTTTCTGTAGGGGAAAAAAAAAAAATATTAGTTCGCTTTAGGTCATTTTATAGCAATGATGATAATCTAATTACAGTTGAAGGCCTTTTTTTTTTTTTAATCCGGCAACTGTAAGAAGGTATTCTTAATTTCACCAAATCTAACAATGGCAGTAGTTAACAATCGATTATCGATGAACATCTACTGGAAACAAAAACGGAACTGTTTTATTCCTTATACAATTATTGCATATAATATTGAATATCATATCTATCCAGCTTCCCCGGCCCCACTGTTTTGTTTTTTTTTAATTGCAGATGAAAACTTGTAACGATTGACGATCGAAAACAATGTATAGCAAATCAAATGCTTTTTCAAAAGTGTGACATTTGAGTTCCGATGTTCGACCAATCATGCCGATGTTTAAGAACATTATTACCTGACTGACCGTGATTATAAAGGAAGACTATATCATTTATTTAGTGGGTTCGGTAACCGAGGGGGTGAGGGCGCTTGGTTCGATCCCTAGCCTCGGCGGAGAGTGGGAATTTTTCCACGCTCCTTTCTCCTCCAAACGGTTCTCTGGTCTATCCATCCCTCTGTAAAATGGGTATCTGGTTTCATTCCCGGGAGTTAAAGGCGGGCGGGCGTTGGTCTGACCATCCCACCTCAACTTAGTCCCGTTGGTCACGGAACGCCGAGAGCCTTAGCTATCGGCCTGTAGTGAAACAGTTTAACTTATGTATCTATTTGTTTGTTTGTTGTTAACAAACACATTTATTTGTTGGTTTGTTTCTGAATCAAACCGTTTTTATGATGTAACCGTTTACTTCTATTGTAAAACAGAGCAACAATATTCACGACATTTTCAATGGACTGATGAGAGACTGGCTGTAGTTCAACCATTAGGAGTTTGTCAATAGTTTTTTTACTGCACCTTTCAGATGAGGTCAGTCACTGCAAAGTTGCGAATTCTGACGTCATAGCACATTATTCACTGCCATATCCGGAAACGAACGGATAAAAGGGACATAAAAACTGCAGTGTTATTGGAGTAAATATATTGAAAGGTTTAGAACGCAGAAATACATCGGGAAAGTTATTGCTCGTTTTATTACATGAAAAGATTATTAAAAATACTGGTTGGGTTTTTGATATTTCTGTTTGCGATTTTAATAGCACTTCATGAAAGATAAATTTTATATTCTCCGTCTTGGAGTTATAAAAAAAATGTCTATATCACTTTATTTCACTTTATTATTCACTAAAAAAGTCTTAAAATAGAAGATCATAGCTTTTCCAATATATGCTGTCTAGAATTCAATATGAAAACTAGCTTGTAACCCGTCAAAAACAACTTAAAAAAACAGAAATAAGTAAATGAAATTTTAAACGAATTCATCACATGTAAGAATTCATTACAAGTGTTTTTTTCGTAATGAATAATTTTAATATAGCATTATTCTCCAAATCCCCGTTTTTTTATTGGGTAGTTTCCTTCAACTTGTTCTAAACATCAGATTAAAGTAATGGTGTATCTCTTACGTCTCAAACGTTTAAAATAAGAAAGGCTCAGTACATTGTAACTAGCTTTTTATTCTGCAATACGTCAGGGTATTAAAAAAAGTCTCTGTGCACTTGATAATTAGAATATACAAAACACATGTTATTACAATAAATGTTGAAAGTGAATCCTGCTCATCTCGAGACATTTAGTGACACGACATTCTTAAAGACTTCGTCAGCATAGCATGGTCCGCATTCCGAATTTATTCTGCGATGACTGTCTTCAATTCATCAATTGTGCGTGGATTGTCCGAATACACAGTTTTTTTTTATCGAGAATCCAGAAGTAAAATTTAAGCCCAGAGATAAAAATCTTGCGGGTTGAGATCCGCGGATCTTAGAGGCCTAATGTTTTTCTAAATGATTCTGTCCATAAACACATCATGAACGAGTGCCAGAGACGTATGTGTGGCGCCATCCTGATGAAAGTAGGCCGTGTTAATTTCATCTTCTGTCAATTGCGCAATGAAAGGAGGAAGAATATTGTCACAGTCCGACTATTCGTCTACGTGCAATTCAACCCAAACACCTCTCTTCTCATCATGTAATAGCGACTGTGGAACTCCTGAGGATTGTATGAGCACCAGACGCTTGAGTTTGGACTGTTTACATTTCAAATGGAAGTACTCCTCATCTATGAATAATGTTAAGAATTTTACGGCCATGCCATAAAAAACATCAACCTCCTGCCACAATCTCCTACTGGACTTTTTCAGGATTTGGAACTCTGAGATATCCAACACTTTCTTCTGTGTCATGTAATGGTGGCCTTCAACATCTGAACATGTCGTACATAGAACCGGTTTCCGAATGTCTGAATCCATTGCTGCACTTTATTACGATGGGGTACCTTGATCTCCGGAAACTGTGCCTCGAATCGTTGTTAAACGCCTCGTGTGAATTCGCCGCCACACTGAAACACATGTTCCACTCCTCAACAGAGAACACCATTGCCACAACATACGTCTAAAGTGCTTGACTTTAATGTGACTTCCTTGCAGGCGACCGCGTCTCTCCCACTAACGCCATCACATGTCTCTAAACGTCTTCAGACACACTTTCAACGTTTGTTCTAATGATATAGGAATTCTGTCATCAGGTGCACAGACTTTTTGATCACCTTGTGTTTGTGGGGATTTCACTTACGTAAAACAAAGGTCTCTAATTCCACCATCTTTTCAGTTATTGTCATTCCCACAGTATTTAGAATTTGATTATTTGTATTTTAAATATTACTATACTTTCTATGAAAAATTTTGAATGTATATAGGTCTCATCCGAATAAAATGCCCTTCTTGGATCAGATCATTAAAAGGAAACCTTATTAATGTACATTAATCCAAGCCAGAATCTGATGTTGACTAACGGGCTGTTATTACTAATCATCCTCATGCGACGATGATTACTGAAATTAAATTAATCGATAACATCAAGGCTCTTTACAGTCTTAATCCCCACGATGTAAGATAATCCCTTGACTTACGAACCACGCATCAATATTTTTCTTTGTTTTCAGTCTCAGTCGTGAGTTTGAGCTTTTGGCCTGTATTACAGTATTTTGGCTACTTTAGCCAGTGTAGGTGTAGGAAAGAGGTTTGTTCACATTTGATGTTCGCACAATGTCAATTCATCTAATATCCTATTGGACGGAATATAGAGGTTTAGTTGGGTACATCTGTACTTCATCTGCAAAATGAAAGCGAATAATATTCAGATCACTGTTAACAGTTAGAAGGTGCTTGATTGATGGTTGAAGGAAGACAGAGTCAATCTCCGACCCCGACAGATATCAGGGATGTTTCCACGCTAAATTTCGCTCCAAACGAGTCCTAGAATCCACCCAGGATTCCATGGGTAGCGGGTTTCTTTCCCGGCGGTACAGGCGGGTGGGTGTTGGGCTGACCACCCGACCTCATCTCAGTCCTGAGGTCACTCAAACTTTGGCAGTCTTATCTCCAGCGCCCCCAAAGAGCTGCACCTACCTTCCGTTTAATTAAACTTCTTTAGTCGCGTTTGCGCACTACAGTCAAAAAAGAATAACCGTCAGCTGATGAGTTTCTTCTGCTTAGATTTTCTGTGTAAATGGAAAATTCTGTTAACTTTTCAAAATGTAAATAGTTTGCCTTAATTTAACTAAATTATAAAAGTAAGTAAAAGAGATATTCTTGCAAATCCTTAAAAATATTGAGTTAATTTTCCGGAGAAATAGAGAAAACCGGAAACTGAATGAAAATTCTTAATTCTCAAGGAGGAGTCATTACCTGAAGTAATTCCGGTTCGTTGTGTCTCGAGAGACGGCGCTGTTTAATAACAGACACTCGAATTAAGACTAACATTAAGTTTATTGAGATCCTTCCATTACAAGAGAATACGAATGGGAATTAATGAAGTCCTGTTTATTGTCTTCAACTAAGAAAAAGGACTTGAAATGAACTTAAACTTGGTGCTTATTACCTTGAGTCTCACAGGAATTCATTTCACTGTTGGGTTGTTATTACAGAAGCTTTCAAAAGGTCACAGAAACGCCTGTAATTTTGACAGTGGTCTCTTCAGTCTCTCCGTTTTCTACTAAACCCTGTCTTGATTCTTAGCCAGTAGTTATGGTTTGTTTTCTCGTATTTTATAAAGGTAAAGGTTGGTTTACGGAGGCGTCTTACCGTCCTTCTTTCCCTTTCCGGTAGCGTGCCTTCGCATTTCGAGCGCCTATTGAATATTATTTGGAATAGATACAGTTATTATTTATCACAACTTCTAATAAATAATACAAAAAAGAAACGATTGATCCGCCACCATCCTACCTCCAACCTCACCACAAAAAATGGCGTCCTTCCATGAATCTTTCTTTGTACCGGGTATTTTGTTTTCGAGTTCAATTGGAAGGATTGAAGATCTTTCAATCCCAATAACCTCCCTTCCTGCATGTCAAGATTCCCTCAGTAACTCTTGAACTAATGAACGAATCTGCTTCAAATTAGCCCCATTTTACATCTAAGTCTGACTATGAAGGTGCTTTGCATTCATCGCCCCCCCCCCTCTTTAAAAAAAAACAAACCAAACAACGGTTAAATGAAAAATAAAGGTTTTTTACTTTCTCATTTGACGTTGTTTATTGTTAAGCAGATTGCAGTCAACCAGATTTCTCCTGATATATTCCTGAAAGCAAAAGCCATAAACGCTATTGTACGCAAACCGAAAGGAAAAACATCAGAAGATGGAATCACAAACAGATATTCTGAAACAAGCTGGAGAGGAAAGAAAATAATTGACGAGATATCTTTTTCAATTGACATGTACATCTCGGAACAATTGAAAGAATGCAGTGATTATTCTTTTAATCAAATAAGAAGAAATAGATCTATTCGTCTTTATCAGTTTTATATTTAAATATTCATAAAAATTATTGTAATTTGTTGCGGAAACTTGAAATTCTAATCAACAGAAGCTGTATTCGCAAAATGGTTGAAAATGTCCATGGTGTAAACCTACCAGTACACGCTATTTATCCTCTACACAAGAGAGGCTTCTTTATCTGCTACATTATAGAAGAATGTGATCTTGATGCTCTTAACACGTAAGAAGTTTAAGAGGAAAAAAAAAACCTGTTGTTAACTTTTATGGTTGAAACTTACTTTCAAATCTTACAAACTCTACTTCGGAAGAGGAGCAGAGCTAATTAAAACCCATTGTTTGTAGGATATCAAAGAACCACGAAAACAATTTACCTTTGATAAACTTAATTGTTTTTCTTACAAAAGCAACGACATGTTTTCTTTCGTTCCATTGTTGCTTTGAAATTTCGTTTTCTTTTTTTGAAAGTCCATTGTTTTAATCAACACTTGGGGAACACGATGACAACAAAAGCCCCTCCCGACCAACGACAATGACTTAATACCAGTGGTCTACTGCTTTTTTTGTGTGTCAGTGCTCAGCTGTGTCTCGGGAAGTAATCACTTTCTAATTACCACTGGTGGCAGATTTTGGTTTTGTGCCTTCAAATCTCGAAACGAACGCGTTAACAGCGAGATTTAAATGGCTTTTATGATGTACTAAGAGATTAGTCGAGGAAATGTATGAATCTCCAAGAATAAGAGGTTGGAAGAAGTCGGTTCGTTCTCCAAGAAGGAAAAAGAAAACGATAAAAAAAAAAAAAAAAAAAAAGTTGGCCATTCGGAAATGGCCATATCAAGATCCAAAACATAGGTTTTCATCATTTATTGTGACTCGTCTTTGATCCATGTTAGTCCATTTTCTATCAAAAACAACAGGATTGTTATATTTATCTAACATCACAATTTTATCTTTCTAAAATATTTTTTATTCTCCTTATTTATTGATCGCAATGTTTATTTTTTCCCCCTCAACCAATGTTGATTGAAAACAGATAACAGATGTGCGACTTTAAATTTTAAAATACAATTTAATTATTGTTTTTGTTGTTTTTTCTTTCCAAGTAAATTGTGTTAACTTGATATAGTAATATCATCTTAAGTAGTTATCTTAGGGTATATAAAAGTAAGGGTCAGGAAAGACTCTTTAGCGATGCATTGAAATACACATTACCAGTATTTCCAACTTTTGGGAATTTAATCCTAATGATTTAAACCTTAAACCTATCCTTGTGTAAATAGAAAATTACAACTGATTATTATCAATTGATTATGGACAAAAGGAAGAAATTTGAGTATCACTGCTTTAGACTCTTGTCAGAGATACGTTATTTATTATTTGACTGAATTGAGAATTATTTAGAAGAGAGAAAAAAAAAACGAAAATAAAAAACGTAAACAAGTGCTGATTTAAATATTTTAATTGAAGACTCCGTAGGTCTTACATTCAGACTTTCAACAGATCTTTTATTTAGCCATTTGATATCCTTTTCACTATTTTGTTTTTTTAATTTTTTTTTTAACTATCAAATGGTTATAGTTTGAAGCTTAATCGGTTGAGATTTATCGGAGAGAGAGAGAGGGGAAAAAAAAAAAGAACAATGTCTTGAGTTCATGTCTTTTCTTCTTTTCGTTTGTATTGATTTCACTACATACCAGTTATCCAAGAGAACTGAAACTATAATGCCAGGTTCGGATATTAAGGGAAGGCTTTTGTCACCTATATCCTATCTATAGACTAAAATATCTTCTCGTTAAATGAACAGTAAATCACAATGACTCTAAAATTACCTCGGCCAAAATCTTAATATTTCTTTGTAATTGTAGAATTGGGTTCACCCTTAACTTAACATTCTGTGCGTTTCTATCATCAACATTTATGCTTAACATTCAACGCTGAAGCAGGACTGAAGCGTTATTCTAAATCAATCGTCAGAATTTGTAAATATTTAAAAAAATAATTATTGATAATACTAGGCCAAACCCCTGTCTTCCGCTGATAAGTATGAGATAATCCAAGAAGAATCGATTCCAAGCGGTTATGGCAAAAAATGATATTTTATTCCTTTTTGAATGAACTCATTATTTGATAGCAAATACAATAAAAGTAGGATTGGATATTGGGGGACCAGCAGTAGTCCAATGATTAGCGTTCCTGATTGCGAGGACGAAGGTCATCGGTTCAAATCACATGCAAGGCGGAAAGAAAAAATAAAAAAAATAAAATTTTGTAATCTTTCTCAGCAAGGGAAACTAATAATTAACAATTGCGCCGGAAAGATAGAGAAATAAAAGATTTTAGTAATATAGATTCTATTATTTTAACTATTATGTGATTCAGTAATTTTGTTTTGTTTAGTTGCGACCCGCGATAAGACTGAAACACAACATTTCTGGCCTTAAATGAAATGAGTTTTAAAATCCTTAATAGAATTTCCTTAAACAAAAACAGGATTTATCTTTGTTTAAGGAATTCCATATTTGGGCATTTTTGTGAGACAACACAAAAATGACAATGATACAAACTGATGTGAAAAGATTCAAAGAAATCACTACAATATTAAATGATAATTCAAGATTAAACATTAAATTCCATTGAAGTTGTTTTTCGAACATAAATCCATAAAAGCACAACCAATCGTTCATCTGATTTTATTTTTTTCCCAAAACAATTTGTTTGAATGAATTATTCAGTAAAAGCATAGAGAAATAGTGAATAAATAAGAAAAAGACAACAGAAAAAAGGTGTAAACAAAAAAAACAAAAAAAAGCGAAGAATTTAGTTTACAGTGTGTAAGAAATTAAGAAATGCTACCGATAGTATATTCTACAAAGTGATAAGTGTTTTACTCCAAGTTCGGAAGGAATGTGAAGTGAGAAGAAGTTGCCAACAGAAGGATTTGAATAAGGTTTGTCGTCGTCGTGTTATTTTATTCCGATTCAAGGACGGTTTGTTACGACACTGCGGTGGGTGGAGAAGGAATCGTTTACAATTGACACAAAAGAATAGAAACGAAGCGGAACTGAAAATTAAGACCAAGAATTGGACCCACGGAGGGTGAAAACGCTTTGGACTGGAAAATGGCTGAGAAAGAATTAAAGGGTTCAGTAGGAAAAAAAGAGAATTAAAAGAAAAGAAAGATAAAGAGAGAAAAGTTAATATGAAACATACACCCACACGAAGAGAAAAACAGAAAAAAAGAAGAAGAAAGAATTAGGTCAAAGGAAAGAGTGAAGTGAAGACTGAAAATTTTAATTTAAGATCATTATTTTCTGTGAATTTAATGTTTAAAATTCAATATAATATTGTTTGTATTTGTAAAACCACTTAACTTTTGACCCTCTGAATGGATCTTCCTGAAATTTGGCGTACCTATTTACGAACGATCTAACTTTTGGATACAAAAAAACTTCCGTGTGAATCTGTTGAGAAATTAGCACGTGAAGGTGATAAAATTCTCTCAGAGAATCATTCCAACCAAAAACAATGGATTTCTATCAAACAATGCATAATAATAATTCGTTTGGATATTGTTGGAATAAGATAGACGTGCAGTGGTAGGATTTAAAATAAAATGGATTTTTAGATATAGTACATTTATTTACTTTGGCAAAATAATCCCAAGACGCTGTTTGAATTTGGCAAATTCTAGGATTTATAAATATGAGCCAAAATATTGGCTTTTTTTTTCGGCGACTTAAAAAACAAAAAAATCATTTTCCAATGAAAGTAATATTCCGTTAATAACTACGTAGTATCTTGTAAACAAAAGATCATGGCAGATTAATCGAATGAAGAGTATTATTATATCGTACTGCTTTACGGCGAAGTTGGCTGGAATTCTAGAGAAGCTGTTCAGCAATATTTGCCTTACTATTTCCTACTGCTCCACATTCGACTGTGTTCTTTCCTGCATACGAATGTGTTTTGCAGAAAACAATGGACATACTGAACAAAATTTGCGTTTAAAAGAGTATTTTCATATATTTCTTTGTTGAAAGACTTTATTAATTTAAAAAACAAAAATCAAAACTGCACGAGTCTAAAGGATTTACACTCTTCAGCTATCACGGATGGGAAGCTGAACGGCTGTTTTTCCTTAGTAGGCGTCCTCAGTCAATTTTACCTTCCTTAGTAGGTCCAGAGTGCGTGCAATGGTTAAGGATCCACCTCCATTAATAATAAATATTATTTTCATTGTTGTTGTTGTTTTTTTTTTATTGAGGTACTACTTGCGATTTGCGGAGATGGGATCCTTAAAGGTTGCACGCACTCTGGGCTTGCCATGGAGGGTAAAACTGACTGAGGACGACTAATAAGACAGAAACGGCCATCCCAGTTTCCCCGTCCGTGATAGGATTGTTTTTTTTAATAATATGCACGTGAAACCTTATTAATCTTAATTTTTATTATTCTTAATAATATTTCGTTTCTCTTAATATTGGTAATATTTTGTTTATGAATATTTCCAAAGTCATTGTTATATATTTGATTTTCATTGTTGTACATTGTTACATATTGGAGCTTGTGTAAATTTGCCAATATAAGCATCCATACGAATAACTGGATGTAGCAAAGTATAATTAAGTATTTACTTATTTATATTTTTGTTATAATAATTTTGATATTTTTTTTTAATATTTTGTTCTTAATTCCACTCGAATGTAATGAGGAAAAATGTAAGAAGTTTCTCAAATGAGATTAGATTAAGAATCTGCTTTAAGAGATTGGGTCTTTCTCGCTTTTACTTGCTTTCATTTATTAACTTCTAATGAAAATCCCTTGAAGCTAATACAGTTAAGCCGCCTTCGGATTCCCTCTTCTAATTCGCCATAGGATATGAAGTTGTTTATTTTTTTTTTCGTATATTTTAAATGTAATGAAATTTTCTTCTGTAAAAAATTTTAATTCTTTTTAATATTTTTTAAAAAAGCGCTTTAATTTTCTTTTAATTTATAAATTTATTAAAACAAAAATACATAAATTTTTAAGCCTTAAAGATGGAAATCTTTTTTTTCTCTCTTTTTTATTGAGAGATATTAAGCTATCTTGTTTTCGAATGTATATTTTCTTTTATATTTTTTAATTATTACATTTTACTTTTAAAAAATCTTCGTATTCCAACAAAAAAATATAGATTTATAGTTTGCCAAAATAATTTAATCTTTTATATTTTTTTTTTTTTCGATTGACAAATCAATTAATTGTGAAATTTTTAAGCAAGCGGGTGTTGAATATCCACTAAAATATTAGTAAATAGAAGAAATAATAATCAGAAAGAATTAAAAAAAAAAATCTTGTTTTGAAAAGTCTTCATATCTTCAAAATAAAAACAAAATAAATGTATAAAACCATACATTTATTGAAATAAATATTTCTTAATTTTCGAAAAGACATGACTTCTTTTCTTTTTCAAAGCCTAAAAAACAACAACAATACGTTACAAACAAGTAGAGGAAAACGATACATAGATGAGACATTCATGAAATTGTATTGTTACAACAATACTTACAAATGCTATTCTCCTAATTCTTTATTTATTAATAAATTTATTTTGTTTTTATTTTGAAGATTTGAAGATAGAATGTCTAGAAGAGGGAGATTTAAGAAGACTTATGGTAAAATCTTGTTTTGTTAAGAAAGTATTACAAAGTTTCTATTTGAAAGTTTAAATCCCAAAAACTCTAAAAAATAAAAAGTTGTTTTTTTTATTCAAAAAATAAATAAATTAAATGGTTCAGTGTGAATTTAACATTCTTTTTTTTTAAGAATGATCTTAAAGATTTTTTTTCTATGTTAAAGAATTGGATATGATTTGATTGAAGTTTTTCTAAAAACAAAAATAATTGCAAGTTTCCTTAATTTTTCACCTTTATTATTTGATGACGCTGTTCCTTTCTTTGAAAGGTGGTTTCCTTTCAATTCTTATTCAGTTCGTGACTCAAACAATAAAAACTAGAACAATCACGATTAGATCAAAACGTAAACTCCCTTTCGGCTCTAAGATTGTCCTCCTAACCTTTACAGCTAGTTTTTGATTGCTAACGATATGCCTAGCGCTTTCTGTTCGTAGCTGTAATTTAGTTCATTGTGTCACTTGTTTAAGGGAATCATCCACTAAAAACAAAACATTAATTCATTACAAATTTACTTGTTCTCATTTAATCTTACTTCGGTTTTTACTTTCAGACAGCTGCGCATTTCGAAAAACACTTTTATTTTTGTCCATCGCCATTTTCAACCACAAGGATTAGAAATTTGCAATTTGATAGTTTACAAGAGCACCTACCCTTCCAAAATTCTTTAATATCTTATAGAATTTTCTTTCGTTTTTTTTTAATTGGATGATTGCTTCCCCCTACCCCTTTCACCCTGTCCCCGAAATTTTTCTTTTCATTTTGGGAGGTCGACTCCCCTAACTCTGCCTTCTTCAAAATAAAAACCTATCCATGCCCATGCAATCGAAGATCTCATCGACAGTCTATTATGAGGATGCATAGCGAGTATCGTTTAAGTACAAAGCATTTCTGTCCACCCTGTGCACAGTGGAATTATCGCACTCATTAGATAAAATGCTAGGTAAAAATGCCTTTGTTATTATTCTCAGTATTTACCTTATTTAATGGGAATAAAATGAAATTAGCCGAAGAACAGCAGCGTAGCAATAGAAGATTGCACTGGAGGAGAACTAAGGATGGATGCAATTCCGATTGGAGATTTATTTATAGCTGGGTGTTTGCAGGAAGGTAAAAATTGATACATTTGCTTTTCAGTATCATACGTTATAACATTGTTTCTGCGATATAAATCTATTTTAAGATATTATAAATTTAGTTATGTCTGATTAAAGGGCCCTGATAGAATTTCACAGAACTAACATGAAAACTGATATGTAGTCTGTCTACTTAACCCGTTTGACGTAGAAGGACATCTATCCAATACAAAAACTTCTATAGTAATCAGGGGCGTATATAAGGGGGGGGGGCGAGGGCCCCGAAATAATGAAGGTATGTCCTCCCAACGTTTTTTTTGATTGAACAGATAGGTTTCCATCGTTTTTTTTTTGGTTGAATTTTATTTAAAATTACTTAACCTTACATTAATCTTGGGCCCCCCCCCCAAAAAAAAAAAATATATTCTATATTCGCCACTGATAGTAATAAATATTTTATTGTAATTAATACATGTGTGTTAATGTCTTTTTAATTTTTTTTATTTATTTATTTCTAAATACAATTTTCCTTGTTTTTTTATTTACTTAATTCACGGAAACACTGAGTCGCAGATACACAAAGTACAGTTAAGTAAATCAAAAATAAAAACAAACCATTATTAAATGTTCTCCAGCGTTTCCTTCTTGTCAACTTCGTATCAGTGCATTGTGGGTCTTTTGGGTCCTTCCTCACAGCGCTTTTAACTGGCAATTTTCTAATATTTGAAATTACGTCAAATAAATTACTTTTTCCTGACAGTTATCAGAAAACACTATAAAGGTGACCTGAATTAGACATTTTTATTATACATAAAATATTATTCCTAACTCCATTTTTCCAGGCACATTTTCTGAAACAGCGTTATAACTTAGCTCAATTACATAGAATGTGGCGCGTATATTAGTACTTTTCCATAGAAGATAACTATTTTACAATTAAATTCATTTTCAACAAACCTTACAAGTTCCAAAATTTTATTCGTTAATGGAATTATTTTTTTCATAAATCAAAGTTATGATTCGTCAAGTAAATGTTCTGGAAACAAAGGATGAATTAGCTTAAACATTAATTTGGCAATAATTTGGATACAGATCCTGTAATGATATTTGTCAAACAAAACTTCTCTGCAACTAATTTAATAGTAATTAAAAAAAAAAAAAGAAAATTGACCTATTTCCAAAAGTTTTCTTCCCTTCATTAAACCTGATACTGTGATTGTATCATAATATCTTTATCCCAGTGTTACTTGATTGGCTTCTCCTTATTAATATTCAGTTCGAAAAGCCATAGTAAATCATCACGTGATTATTAGCATCTGTCTTCAGTAAACAGTGGTTGACTTTGGAGATTCCACAAATAGTCACTTCAGTTGAAAACAACAACCACTAGAGGGAGTTGATATCGAAGGAAAAAACAACAGATCCAAAGGCAGGAACAAATGATGGACGTTTCTTATTGATTTTTCAGATCAATTTTCGAAGAAGCTGAAACAACAAAATTGTAGTTTAATGTTTTTATGAATATTAAAATGTAGTCTTAACTTAAAAGAACAGTTACGGTTACATTTTTGTTTGTTTGTTTGTTGTGTACTGTTCAGTATGTACAGCCTAAACAAATGACCATTTTTGGTCACTGTATCTGCGAAGGATCGGCTTCCATCTCAAATAACTCTGAAGCAAATTATTTTACTACAAAGTGAAAGTGTTCACCTATAGCCTCTTTCAAGGCATCCGAATAAGACAGAGTGGAGTTAGAGGCCAGTCCGACGCTTCGCTGTAAGAAATTTGATGGTAAGAAGTACATGGAAAGAAGTAGGAAAAATAATTGAACCAGGCTCCTCCAGTTCAGCAGGAAATCAATTCACCTTTTGAACTTCGATCTTCTGCACTCCAAATTTGGAAGTATTTGTAATCCAATCAGAAAATAAAATTTTCAGTTTTAATTATGCACATTTCGATAAGCACTGAGCGAAATTACAAAACAAACAAACAAACAAAAAAAATGTTTGCAGTGCCGTAAACAGGAAGTATTATCTTTTCTTTTTTTTTTCTTACCTTAGAAGAATTGTAGGAATCCCGTACTGAATTTGGATCAACGTCTGTTCTTTATGTATCTTTTTTCACGGAAAATCTTTGGGGAACTACAAATCTATTATTAACTTGTCTCACCTAATGTCATGTATAAGATATTTACATATTTTTATCAAATACTATCTGGAATTTTTGTCATCTTGTTATTCGATTTGAACATGTTTAGATTTTCACTTTAGCAATAAGATGCCTAAAATCCTGAAAGATTTTTCTGCAACATCTCAATTTTTTTTTTAAGAAAAAACTTACAAGGGGACTTTCAGGTAGTTGGATCGGTGATTTTGTTCACACTTACAGTACACGAAAGTTATCCCTCGAATATCAAGTTGCCAAAGCCATTGGACCAGATATCCAGGCATTTTCGAGAAAATCGACTTTGAAAAATTCCAAGTTCCTTATATCGACTGAACGTTAACAAAGTGATAAGACAGCGCGTGGCTCACCGCGTAGAGCTAGAGTTTAGAAGTGCGGGATCGCTGATTAGAATCTTGCTGCGTGCATTTTTTTTTTCTTCTTATATTTTAGGTAAGGTTTTTGTAATGAATCACAATTTCAGTAAATTGCTAACTGCATCTTTTTACTCTTTGAGTTGGATTTTACAAGAGCCTGGATGGTATTCGTCCCAATGCTGCAGACAGTTCTACTATGCTCTGAATATCTGAGAGCATCTCTAATATTATGCATTTGTCATATCTGCCGAATGTTGTTTAAATTCGTGTTTTTTTATTTGCAAAATAAAATTAAATTCGCTGTCCAGTTAATTTCCTTGAAATGAAAGCAAGCGAAATTTAAATTGATTTTAGCTCATTGTTAGAAATTAACTGTTGCTAAATTAGAGAAAAAATACATTCGTTTCTAGATCTTTCTCACCAGAAACTTTTCAAAAGATATAAAGGAAAGATCGTCACTTCATCCTGAATTTCAAGAAGGGCTCTTCACTGGTTCAAGAGTTAGAAGGAGAGGAAACACTAAAAATTTACTTTCTTTAGAAAACATGCAAAAAAAAAAAAAAGAAAGTAATAAAATAAACGATTTGCTTTTGATTTTGAGAAGAAAAAAAAAATGCTCTTTTCAAGTCAACTTAGCAGCCGATGTAGAAGCCATGAATTTTTATTTTTTGACAGATGGAAGGCGGTCTGAGCTGCTTCATGTCTGATTACCTTTTTTTTTTCCCCCGCGAGTGGAATTTACGCGTTCGAAATATTGATTTGTCTATTAGGTTTATCAGAGGATGTGCAACACTAACTGTGGCCGACTGCGGTGAAACACCATTTATTCTGGTTCAGTTCTTTGCCAGCAAAAAGTAGAGCAACCGAAGCCATAACATATGTTTTGCTTTGGAAAGGAAAAAGACAACTCAGGATAATTGGTTCACCACAAGAAACGAGGTAACTCTGCCTTTAAAAATAAAGAACAACTCCCACGAAGCAATAGATACAGAATAGTACCAATTTATATACAGTACCTTTTATTTAGCCTTTTTCAATTTATCATGATTTATAATAATAATTAGGCATATACTCTCCTATCTATTGGGCAATGAAAACTGAACTTCCAGTACTGGATGGATATTAATGTAATGGCTCTCGTATTTTAAATTGAACTATAAATATTCATGAACCAAATTTTAAGAAAATCAGGCCAGCGATTTTGGCGAGGGATTTGGGGTCTTCTTTGAAGGGTGGGTGGATTGAGACCAAAATAATTGTGTCTGTATCAAAATGAGCTGCGTAGTAAATTTTATGGAAATCATCTTGTCGTTTTGACATGACTCTCCTACAAATGGACACAGAGAGAAGGAAGAAAAAAAAAAAAAAGCTTAATTGAAAGTCTGCGCATGCTCAATTGGGTCTTATGTTATTATTTTTTGTATTCATTTAAGTTATTCAAGGGCAGAAAGTGGTGCATTATTTTTGTCAAAAATTGAGGTTAATTAGTTAATCTGTATTTTCCGTATTTTGATACGGTATGGTCTAATGTCTCTAAAGAAGTCACTTGTGCTCTAAAGAATTTTTTTTTTTTTCCCAGTTATTTTTTTATCCGTTATTATTTTAAGAACTTTTTTTTAATGGGATCCATACATTTTTTTTTTTTTTGACAATCTCCAGATAAAGCATCTATAGAAGAATGCTTTTCAATTGTCATTGTTTATCTTTTTGCTTGAGAGATTATCTCATCAATTAATCCATGTTAATTATCGTTTTAATTGAATCAAATCCAGCGTCATGAAATGGAAACATCTGTCATTTAATAGCTGTGAGGTTTTGGGAATTGATTAAAAGAAATGAAATACAATAATCTTCAAAATATGAAACTATAAAAGGAATTTCATGAACTAAATTTCCGTATCAAAGGATTGATATATCACTGAAGTAGATCTCATTGGAGAAGTATAGTTTGTAATGCTTTTTAGATTTCAAATATACAAGCATCAAAGGAATTACAAAGAACCCCTGTTTCTCATTTAAAAGTTCGGAAGCTCTTTTAGACAACAGTCTTCCGTTTCTGCTTGTTCTTTAAAATTACACCTTACTGGAAATTAATTATGAATTTCAAAGTCATTAATTAGGTAGTCTCCTGTTAAGTGTCTTATTTGGACAAGGATAATAATGGATATATATACATAAATCATTGAGATTAATTGAAAAATCATTAGATTAACAAGAACAAAGATAAGAAAAGAAACAAAAAGAGCAGCACCTGAATCAAATTCAAATATCCTTTCCGATTCAATTATTAGGAGAGGAGTTGGGTACGTCCTTGAACGGACTCTTCAGCCCAACCCTGCCTCTCCCGATAAACGACTCGGAACGGTAAGATCCTATTGATGAGAGCCACCGCCAACCTGGAAGCGACCCCCAACAAAGGAAAAGCAAGAAAAATAAAATGTTGTCTCTCACGACATCAACGAAATCCTTTTCCTATGACTCGCAGGGATGAAAGGACTTTAAACACTGAGCTGAAGGCTCAAAAAATAATTATTTAAAATTGTAATCAAAGTTTAACGTGCTGCGAAATCAACTAACAAGAACAAAGATAAGAAAAGAAACAAAAGAGCAGCATTTGAATTTGATTCAGGTGCTGCTCTTTTGTTTCTTTTCTTTGTTCTTGTTAGCTGAGTTCGCAGCACGTTAATCATTGGATTATTACAATCAATAGTCAGAATAAGGTTCAAATAGTGATTAGACCTAAGAAATCGGTCCCACATTCAAATAGAGGACAAACTTAACACAGTTCCTTCAACCCCCCCTCCCAAATAACAAATATTACAAAAACTATTTAGAGTAAATTCAAGTAACATGAAAAAAAAGAAAAAGAATCAAAAAGATTTTTCTTTAAAAATTTTGTAAATGAACTCGCTTTTTAATAATAAAAATAAAGTTAACAAATCTGTTAAACATTCCTTTAATTTTCTGAAGTTAATTGAAATGTTTACTAACCGTGAACTACGCTAATGATACAGAGAGAATATTGTGCTCCGCGGAAGGATACTCCAATCGTAAGTTGTCTGTAAGAAGAGAATTTTTGATGTATTTTGTTTATGCTTGAGAAAAAGAATTAGAAGAGAAAAATTCTTGGGGTAAGACGAGATGGGCTAGTCCTATGTGAAATATATCCTAGGAAGGTGAAATTTTAAAGATGGATGGGGATGGATGACTCAGGAAGATCCCTATTCATTTTAGCTTAGATCGGACCACTAGTAAAGAGGGGGGGGGGATCTGTCAGATTTCTTTAATCTTATAATGCAGCGACCGCGACAAGGCAGAGATGATGATGATTAATACTACGTTGTGTTAATTAGTCTACGAAATATTATGTAATGGAAATATTACATTTGTGATTTCCATGTTTATTCTCAAGGAACTTGGAATTCGAGAAACTTATCCTATACGAAAGTCCTGGGAAAGCGTTTCTTTATTAAAGAGAAATGCTTAATGATGCACTTAATGATGTATTAGGGACTTAGGATAATCAAAAGATGGCATACTTATTATATTATTGTAAAATTTTATCGCGAACTAGAGTTGTAAAGAGATCTGCTTTTCAGATCAACTATTTGATAAATGTTGGACAAATTTCAAACTCCACCACTTCAGAACAAAGCGATGGGTCCCTTATTGGAAACCAGGTGCTACGGGAATCCCCCTCACACAATTTATTTCTCTTGCTAATCCTCCTTTCCCTTGATCCTCTGGATTTTTATCCTCTAATCCGTGGATTAACCACTCAATGAGATGCTGTTTCCTATGATTGATGTTAGCGGCGCTGTGATCGCTCAACCGCGAAATTAAAATCGAAGACTAAGGGAGAAAAAAAAATGAACCAAAACGAAAAGAAGAAGATCACTTACACAAGAAACCAATTGACTTCAATGTAAAAAAATAGAGCAGAAGTAAAAAAAAAAAGAAATCTGGTATGGTGCAAATCCGTTGCATTTTAGATTACTATTGGGATTTGGTATTCACTGCTATCTCTTAAAAAGAATTGCAGGAGGTTTTTGAACGGTTTGTTTCTTTTAGGGCGAAATCGCAGTCGATTTGGTTCCAATTCATCATTTTGTTTTTTGCTTATAGTAGATACGAGGCGCCCTCCCCCCTGTCACCCTTTTTTTTTTTTACGAAGAAAAAGTGTTGATTACTCGTGTTTCGAAGCTTAACTTGGATCGAACGAACGCCTTCTCTAATTAGACGTGAGTTTTCTAAAGAAAAAGACAACTGTTTATTATTTTTTGGACAGCGTGTAGTTGGTGCGCCACCCTTGGTAATGCTCAGATTCCTTTGCTTCAGAAAAGAAAGCTTATTGGCAAAGGTTTCACTTTACATTCCTTCTAGGATTTGTTGAATGTTATTTGCTAGCAAATGCTCAAATTTTTTAATTTGTTTTCTTTGGGAAACGAGGCTCCTAAAATCATTCGGTCCGTTTGTGTGTTTGTACTAAGTTTTGAATCGTTAAGAAACTTGGTGTACGTATTAAAAGACAACAAGTAACTTTTTCTGCATGGTTCCTGTCGAGAGCCTGGCGTGAGATTAACATTACAAGGAATTCCTTTGATAGTGGAAATTAATCTTTTGTTGATCGTCTGCTCCATGATTTCATTTTATTAAAATTGGAAACTGTTTCCGGTTTCCTTCTCAATTGTTAACCTACTTCCGTTCTATTAGATCAGAGGAGTTCAAACTTTTTGCCGAAGGGGCCGGATTGGATTATAATCCATCTGGGCGGGCCACATTAATATGTACATTATAAAATATTCAGTTTTCAAAAGACAACATTGAATAAAATGTTTTATAGTTAATTACAAATACAACGATATTAAGCAAATATGACTAAATCTATTTATAATAATTTTAAAAATTTCCCCTTTTACATCAAATATGATTTCTGCATTCATTTCAATTTTCGATAGACATTTTTCAAAAACTTTCGAGGGCCGGATAAAATCACCTGCCGGGCCGTAGTTTGCACACCTCTGTATTAGATCACAAAAACAACGAATTTTAATTTTTAAGAAAAATATAATTATAATAGAAAAAAAAAAGCAAAAAAAAAAACAACAAAAAAAAAACCCATACTTTAACGTCACTGTTAAGTCACCTAACAATGATCCAGGAAAATCTGAACTGCATTTGATTTAAAAAACTTAAATAACGATGATTAAATACCATTCAGGGAGGAAAAAAAACAAACCCTGTAGAACGTGTTTGTAATCGGTCGATTTTAAGCACTAATATCTTTTCCGATAATTATGTAGAACATTGAAATTAAGACGAATTTTCGTTAGTTTGCAACGAAATTCGGAATCATGCAGTTAGTATTGTAATAACTGAAAAAGACCTTTTTTTATTTGTTTCTAAGAAAAGTGGAGTTGTAGGTGGGACTCTTTCGAAGGATGAACACAAGATGGCGGAAAATGGATTTTTAAATTGAAGGTAATAACTATTCCTTCCGTTTGAATTGAGCGTTATTTAGAAATTTCCAACTGTGGAATGTTTAAAAGTGAATTACCAACAGAAATAGCAACCAAGGAAGACCAACTAAAAAGACTTCACACCCTTGAGCCATCATCGGTGGGTTTCATCGGTGACGACCGTTTCGTCCTCTTTAGGATTCGTCAGCCACACAAACCCGTCGATGATAGGCTCAGAAGGTGCGAAAGATTAAGGATCCCATCGGAACCCCACAGAAGAAATCACAATCAAAAAAGCACAATATTACAAAGCTTCCAATCCAAGGATGCGAAATCTTTTTGGTTTCTCATTCGTTGGTTGTTAGTTAGTTTTATGATTTATTAGGCTTTTATGTTAAAGTGGTTTTTGTTTAAACAAATTAACACTCTCGATCTTTCTAACTAAGAAAGCAAAACAAACAAAACTCAAAACGTTTTAATAAAGTAAACTTCCTTCAAGAACTTATTACTTTAAAGTTCCTGCTTAGTTCAAAAGTTCTTTTTTTTTATTTGTTTCTGATTTTCTTAATTTTATTTTTTTTTTCATATTTTTTCTTCTAATTTCTTCTCTTTCTTTAACTTTCAGTGAGCAATTTAATCAGTTTTAAGATAAAAAAAAAAAAAGTTATTGTATAAATTATTTATGGATACGGGGTGTTGTATCAAATTAAAAAGAGGACCAAACCCACTAAAGTAAATAAAAACACATTTACTAAATTCATATTCGTCACATGTTCCGAGGTATCATTTACATACCTCTTCTTCAGACTACAAATAGAAAGAATACAAATTAGGCCTTTCTAAACAAAATTACAAAACATTCTTAATATTATTACAATAGCTAAGTATTAAAATACATGTTGCTTATTAATATAAGCATATTTAATTATTGTTTATAATGATCAATAATTAAAAACAAAGTTACGATAGCTGATATTGTAAGTCATTTGTTATTGAAACTTCAGTATGATAGCATTTGTTAGATTTAATCAACAAAGATTCGTAAATATTGTTCAATCATTGTGAATGGTTTGTCCACCATTATTTCATGACCAAAATATATTTTTTTATGTAATTTTATTTACGGTATTTTATGAAACTTATAATTTTCATGGTTTTATATCTCCTATCTCAATTTTTACAAAATTAATATTCAAGTTACCCTGGTTACCACTGATCTCAAATTTCAGCATTCGAAGATAAATAGTTTTGAATTGTTGTTATGGTTGTAATTCAGCAGCAATTTCTTTTGATTTTTGATCTATATTCTTTTTATGTAAGAATCAATAAGATCTTTATTGATAACCTAAATTATTTTAGAAATTTCAGTTTTCCAGCCTAGTTTTTGAATTAAATTTATCACAGCAGCATCCGTATTTCAACGTAATTTTATTTATTTATTTCTGATCTATTTTCCTTTGTATATTAAAGACTTTAATAAACTTTAGACTAAACATATAACATCGCTATTATAAAAATGATATTGCTGTAGAATTCGAAGCATTCGATAAATTTATGACAAAATTAATCAGAAATTATAAAAGAACCTGAAACCTACTTTCCGTAAAGTCATTATTATCCTTGTTACATTAACATTATTAAATCGAGATAATATCTTTTCTTCTATAATATAAAAGGGAAATTAGTGATTTTGTGTTTGTGTCTGTTCAAAATGTTTAGAATAACATGCTATAAATTTGAAATTTCGCCTGTGGATACGTTCCATACTCTAGGGAAAGTAAAAAGTCTAAAAATAACCTTTTTTTAATTTTTTTGGGGGAGGGACGAAGCACGCGTGTGGCAAATTTTGAAAGCGCTATGCATCTGGATGCGACAATTGGAATTACAAAAATATTGTTGTTAATAATTTGGAACTAAAATATTCCGTAGGTTCTGCATAATAGCGCCACAGATTAACCTGGTGGCGACAAAGGGAAGTAAAATATTGTTGTGCAGAATAACGCCACAAATTAACTAGAACTGTGACGTGTAAACGGGAGAGCGGTGAGGGAATGGGCAAACATTGTTGAAGGATACTTTCACAGGGTTTTCGGGTTAGATATAGATTTGTAATGATCACTTGATATTTTTACTAACCGGGAAAGGCTTGAAGTGACACGGGTGTGGAGAAGGGAGTAGGTAATTAGGGATCTCGAGTTACAAAATTCAAATTAACATTACTTTGTATCTATCACGTGATTTTTGTACTAACTTCGAAGTGATCTCACAATTTCAATTTCTTTCTAGTCCACATCAGAACAACTCTTTTTTGTAACCCATACGAAGAACGGGTACTCTGCTGGTTTATTATAATTTCTGAATTAAACGATTTAGACAAAGTTTCATCATTTTAAAAGGTCTACCGGCATATCAAATTCCAGATTTTCATTTGTAGATTGAAGTTTGATTTCTAAGACTTCTTCACTTCATCTCTCACCACAATGAAACCTTCATTGAATAGCTTTTTTTTTCCATAATAGTAAGAGTTAATATTAAAAGACTAGACCTGTGAATTGATGTGAAAACTTTTGAAAATTTCATAATTTTTATTACTCAAATCAAACGAAGAGGAAGCCAAGGTCTGGTTTATTTCTGTTCTATCATTTCTAAACGTTTGGCTAACTTCGAAAACAGCAGCTGACGATTCTCAATGATGAGAAAATGGTCTAGAATCGTAAAGAACTTTTTTTTTTGCATATTTTCTCAACTGCTTTATTTCATTTCTGCGATTTCAGAACTTTATGTCAGTTCAATAATTCAGCTGAAGATCAAATTGTCAAACAGCCCAAAACATAATTTATGAGACAATTGCTCAACAACAACTGCAATAGTTGCCACAAACCATGAATAATGTCATGTAACAGAAAAAAAAATGTTTTCATTACAAACTCCAACAGAGAGAGAGACTTCGTTAACATTCCTCTTCTGAAACTGGTGTATTATCTGAAATTCCCAACCGCTTCCCTTCTATTCTTCTTCTTCGCTCGTTTTAATTGGACTCTTTTCGATGGAGTCCTAATCTTTTTCAATTTGCACGTGAATGGTTTAATTTCCGATACTTGATGATTAGGATATCAACCAAACAAAAGCATCAACCTAAAGAAATTATCTCATAATTGGAAGCGGGCGTTCGATGATAAAATGGCGTCCTCTGGAAAAATAGCAGGAGGAAATGGCTTGGTGGCCTCAGAGCGGCCATAAAACTAGATTTAAGAAAACAGGGTACCGTTGACTGTCGGATACCTAACGTACTGAGAAATTCTGAAAGAAATAAAAGCCTACTTTCTTTAGAATGTTACGATTTTTTTACTAGGTTTTCTTTTTCTTTTTTTTGAAATCTTGAAAAATAATACAGAAATATATTCAATAATAAAACCAATACATACAGCAGCGAATATTCACGATCTCGATTTGTACCCTATTTGAAGTATATATTCCAAAATAAAATAACAATTAAACAAGAAAAAGCATTCGTTATGTTCTTTGTAATCATTTATTTTCTGCAGCAATAATATCTAAATGTATGGCATCTTCTTTGGTTAAGAATGTTTTTTTTTTTTCTTGTTTTGTTTTGTAATATTTGCTTGAAATAGGGATACAAGTAGAGACACAGAAACTTCGCTATTGTTTATTATGTATTTGTTTTGTTATTGTATATTTTTGATTGTATGAGGGTCAGAAGTTACAATACGAAAATGTCTGCTTATTTTTAAATTTCTTAAAAATAATATGATAAATACTGAATAAAACCAGTAACAAATTTTGCTTTTCCCAAAAAATAAATTAGTCAGCGTTATTTACTGAAGTTGTCTAAATCCATTTAAATCGTATCAAAGCGCGCGTAAATTAGTGGATTATTAATTTATGCATTTCTAAGAAATCGATGGAAATCCATTGCTTAGATTCTTTTCCTTAGTGAGTTTTTTTTGTCAATTTCATGTGCTGATTTCTCAGCCAAACAAAAAAATTAATAAATAAATAAAACTGTACTGTTTACAGAAGATAGATATTCCCTTGTCTTCAAATATGCATGTCAAGTTGCAAGAAGATTCATCCAGTTCAAAAGTTATTAGGAAAATGACAGACATTGATTTGATGAACCTTATTTTCCTAAGACAGTCGAATAGAAATACAGAAGAAGATGACAAAATGGGATATCGTTACGTTTTTTGACCAGAGCAAATATAAGAATAGATGTGGCCAAGAAAATCGCAGGTTCACAATTAGGGAAATGATGTACAGTCTCTTAGACAACTACAACTTGCATAGATCAAAAACTGTTTTCTATCATCTGCACAATGTCAAGATTAACATTTCAAAAATAGTTCTATAATAGGGACACTATTATACTATGAAAACAAAGATGAAAATTATGTCTTTGATTTACATTGGAAATATTGTTGATATAGTAAATGAATTCTGTTAATAATCTGCTAAAGTCTTGACTAATCGCTTTGTAAATATCTTTTTAAGCAATCATAATATCTTGCAAATGAAACTCTGTATCCTTTGATCTTCCGTAGTGTTCTCTGAAATGTCCATCCAAAATAAACAAACAACAAAATCCTTCGTGGCTTTGACAAATTTAAGAACCACTTCGCCAAATTGGTGCTTGAATCCAGTCGGAAGGATGATGGTTTCATATTACGATCAGCTAAGTATCTCATATTACAACAACGATTCATTTACACAAAGTCAAAATAACCTATTTTAAGAGATAAAAATATCTTGTAATCTGTAATTACATTCCATCGCCACTAAGAAATCTACAATTAATAATTTACCTGATGCAGATCAGAAACGAGCGAAGACCAAAACCTCAAATTTCTACGCTATCTCCTATTACTATGTTCTCTAATAAAGGATTAATATTGTTAAAACTCACAGCTCTTCCGATGAATGCACTTTACAGGATGAATCCTCCTAAAAAAAGTTTTGGGAGATTTTAAAATTTTATTGTGTTATATTATGTAAGTAGAAAAAATGTGTAAATAAATGTTATATTAACAAAAACATTTATTTACACATTTTTTATACTTATGTAATATAACACAATATATAAATATATAATATATGAAAGTCATGAGCATAGGTAATGCAGCTATTAATCTTCTAATGAATAATCCAATATATAGGTATAAAATGTAGATTTTAAAATGGATTTTATTGAATCAGGATTTCTTAAGCATTAGGTAGAAATTCTATCTTAAGTCAAATAAAGCTTAATAAGCTTTTTCATTTCATTCTAGTGGCCATGGAAATTAGCAACACCAGATATTCATAATAGGAATAGAGCTCGTGCTCTGTAATCTAAAAGAAATGCGTTCCTGTAAAGAACGATTCTTTTTTTTTTTTTTGGTTGGACGATCAGATTACGGATTCTCATCATGCATCTTTTTCAAAACTTCAACTTAAAGGGAAGTTTAGAAAAAAATTGTAAGAGTTTAGATAAGACCTTACAATTCCCCATCCTCCCTTAAAAAAAGGAAAAAAAGAGAAAATAAAATACAATAACAAATAACATAAAATAAATATTACTCTTGCGAAAAGCCGAACCTCTGGACAAAAAAAAAAAGAAAAAAAATTACAAACTACGGGGCCTTAATTGGAAAAGGTTGTTATCTCTGCTAAGTAGACACAAAGAAATAAGTTCCTCGCAAGAGATAGAAACTAAAAGAAAGTCCTAAATAATGTCTTTCTTTCCATCTTATACTTAAGTGTTGGTACAGAGAAAACTAAGTTGGAAATAGTTGCATTGCTTAGTTACGAGGTGACCTTTAGGACGCGAGTGTCAGTTAAGATATCCTCCATTGCATTGCGGAAGTTGCTGGGGTTACCAGCGCTGTCCCGGTTACATCACACGATTGTCGGGAAAAATCCAATCAAATTCCCCTCTGATGGCTGCCAACACACAAGAATTTCTTATTGATCCCACCCACGCACACAGCCCCCTCTCAATTTAATGCGCCTCTGGCGGTCAACTTTATTAATTACCAGCTCTCTCCCCACCAGTTGTAAATCTTAGGGTTAATTCACTTTCATTGCCCCTCTTACGGCCTTTTTCATTTACAACCTCACCTCCACGTTCAGGAATTTCTTTATGAAAAAAAATAGTCACATAAATTTGAGAAGTTTCCTTGGAGAAAGTCATTCTTTTCTTTTTTACTCTCGAAAAACAACAAATAATAAGAAGAAAAAAGCAATAAGCCGTTTGCAGTGTTCTCATAGGATAAACTAACAGTTGCACTCAGAATTTTCTAAATAAACTCGACATCAAAAAAAAATAAATAGTAAATACGCAAATACAAACACAAACTTTATGTGGCTTCGTAAAATTCAGCAGAATTACTATAAAACAGTATCTTTTTAATTTATGCATGCTTTTATAGACACGTTATTATAAGAAATAGTGCCACCTGTTGTCCAAGATTGGAATTACTTTTAGCAATGAAAATATATCTTTAAGGGAAATCTTAGTGCAAATAAATATGGCTTGTGGAGGTGGTAATTTATTCGCTTCTATCTCCTACAGGAAATAATAATTATCAAATCTTCCGACCAATAACTCGTTTCTACTTCGATTGTTAAGTGAAGATAATACAATCGTCAACATTTTAAAGAATTTTATTTTTGAGGATGTTCATTTAGTTTAATTTCATCTTGTATTTTTCATTGATGTAGTACAGCTTCGAAAATAAGATTGTAGTCACTAATTGGTGCCTATTTTTTCTTGTTGAGTCACCCCTGGGATTAATGAAGTTACTTTCTTTTCTTCTATTTCTAAACCATTCTTCATTTTCTAAGACTGTTTGCATGAATTGATTTCGCACAAAATCTTCGGAATGAGAAAAATCCGTGATGGTGAACTTGCTTCAAATTCAGATATAAAATTGCCTTCAGTTGCTTTCACTCAAGCAGTAATAGGACGTAGTTAACTGATCTACGAGCCAGAAACACACCTAGAACTTTCTTTGATCTCACTATTGCTTTGCAAATCGAAAAGCATTACCGTTGGAATTGGAAGAAAATCGATTGTAATTAAAACGAAAAAGATCTTTTTATTGTTTTACTGCATTGAATAGAAACTGTTGATATAAACATCAATTCCTTTCAAATTAGAAGCTGTTTTATAACCATTCTTTATTCGTTTACAGAGAGAGAGAGAGAGAACGCTCTTCAATATTTTCCTAAATATTCCCATAATTCCTTTCGTTTCATTTGACCAATTCTCGCATTCTGTGAAGCAGGCTTTCATGTTATACGAATATCCTGTGAAATGGATCAAAAAAACATAATTGGAACGTTTTGTCCTTATCATTCCAGGGATCTAGATAGATCCAGTCTGACAAATCCAGATCTACTGGAAACTTCATAGGAAACAACTCGGCTTCTTTAAATTATTTTAACTTTAACTTTAAATAATTCATCGTTTGAAATCAGTTATATTAGAAATTAGTTATATTGTCAGTTGAAGCAAAAGGATTTGGAAGGGATATAGAAACAATAAGAGATAATACGAAAAAAAAAATTATGAGTTTAAGTATGAAATAAACAACACTTGGTTTCACCCTTGATTTTCATTTATTCTAAGAGAATAATCGTGAAGTTAACCTTATCCCCAATAGAAAAATTTCTACTAGTGAAGACTTTAATCAGTAAAAACTAAAAATAAAAAGATGAGTACATAATTTTCGTCCTTTTGTTTTTCTTTTTTGAATTTGCTCTTTTGGGTGTAATTCAGTTAGATTTTGCCAGAGATTTTTGGCAATATTTTGATGAAATGCGTTGACAAGTTTTTTTCGTACTTTTGTACGAAACATGGTCTTTGAGACAGAAAATTAAGAACCACTGTTTAATACAGAATCAATATTTATAGGATCGGTTTTTTTTTGTTTTTGTTTTATATAATAGAAATTTAGAAGTTGTTTCAATGTCGTAAAACTATTTTTTTTTTTTGGTGGCTAATTTATCCGTATTTGTCAGGATACCATAGCTCTATTGCTTTTAATTTCCTTTTTCTTCTGTAGGTATGTTAGCCTGCAAGAACAAAACTATGTCAAATGGAACCTTCCAGAATTAGAATGAGTCACTTCGTAAAAGGACCTGGAAAGCGTCCATTCTGAGACCCTGCCGACAGTGACGAATTTTTGCTCACTTAATGAGTCACTCTGAGAACTTGGATGCGTCACAAAGGACTGGGGACATTTATTTATTGAACTACTAATAAAAAAAGATAATGTCAGCATAACAATTTCAGTAATTTAACATACGGTAATTACAATCTCTAATATGAAATATTACCATCTTATATTATTTATGAATTACATGAAACATGATTTATAAAATTATATTATTATATTATTTTAATTTATAAAATAATATTATTTATAAAAAACATGAACAAAAAAAAATAGGCTTTAACGATTTTACTATTAATAATAGGCATCGTTTTAGATCGAAGCTAAGTTTTGAAACAGACATAATTAAAATAACGTATATTGACATTTAAAAACTATTACACGACCTGTTTCGCTAGGAGTTCTATTTGGCATCCTCAAGTCATTACAGGATCTGAGAAGAACGAATCTACTAAATACAGTTTATTGCTTGATTAGAAAGACAAAAGTTCATTGATTTCCATACAGTCAATCATCGAATCATTATTTGTAAGCTGTGATGATTATTTTCAAAGACTTTGAAAAAAAAAACCCAAAAAATACGAAAATATTTGTAAAATAAACCGTTAATTCATGTTTTTTGGTTAATATGTAATCGTTATTCGTCGTTAATTTATATTCGTTCATCAATAAATCATTAGAATTAACCATTTCGATAAATTGTAAATATGATGATTATCTTTGACTTGATTATTTTTTTTTGTTTTGTTTTTTAGCGTCTTAAAAAATTTTGAAACTAATTATTTTGTAGGAATGTTATTTTGTGAACTGAACCAAAATCTGCCCAACCCTATCACTTTGCTTGTTTGTTTGTTTTGGGTAAAAATATTTAACAATTATAAAATTCTACCGATGAGTTCCTACACGAAATCAACTCATTCTCAGCTCTTTATAATCCACATAATTGAATTCCAAAAATGTAAGGAACATTGGCAAAATGATGTCATAACAATTTGAACCATACATTCCCCTACATCAAATGTTAAGCAAAACTTCGTAAGAGGAATTTAAGAAAAAAACAAAAACAAAAATAACCGAGCTCTGGAGGTTTTTACAAACAGTAAGATTTCTTAAGTTTATTTTTGATTAATAAACACTTAGAAACTCGATAACTCCGCCTCAGAAAAGTTTGAAGTCCCTCCACTTAGAAAACAAATATTGACGTTTCAATATCTTTGGTGGTTTTCTTTTGCTTCGGTTCGTAGAGAAGGAATAGAGGGTGTTGGAATAGTGGGTGGAAACAGATGACCCACATTGGGCGTCCGAAAAGAACTCTTCAGAATGGAAATGCAGCTACAAGGAGAGGAATTGTCCCTTGGCGCGTGCAGGTCTCCCGGCACCTCATGCTCTCGGGGTGAATTCATTTTGGACTTGCCGAATCGATTGGAGAGGAGGTGGGGGGCACACAGGTAAATGGCATCAGGTGAGGCCGAGATAACGGAACCATCCGCCGATGATGAGTTGGGAAGAGGCTAATGAAAGAAGAGGGGACTCAGGTGCTAGTCTGTCACCCCGACTGATCCCTTCAGATTACGGCCCGCATCTATCACTCAACGAATTAGCGGCTTGTTTAATTGTTAGAGGAAATGGGCTTTAGAATAGAGAAGAGAGGCAGGGTTGGCTTAACACAAGGAAAAGGAGACCTTGAATCAATTATTACACAATCTATTGTTGAGCTACTGTCTTAAAGGAGCAACAGCTCTAACAAGCTTTTCAACTGTCATGCCTTTCATGGAAACTAATTTATTTCAATTTCCTGTTTTATTAAAACCGAAAGAGAAACAGTCTTCTGTGATGGAGTTTCGTCATTCGTGGATAAAGACTTCAATCAAACTGAAATGAGTGAGTTTTATACAAACATTAAGTAAAACACAGTGACTACTATTACCTTTTTTTTTTTTTTTTTTATAACGAAAATAAAACTTTTATATTATTTCAAATATTTATCAAGTACATATGTATTAACAATTCAGATTTATTTTTTTATTTAACTTAGGCCTTTAACGTGAACCAGAATACGAACTAGCAATTCTTACAGCAATTAAGAAAATTATTTGATAAGTGAAATAAATTTCAGCTAAAATCGTTTAAGGATGTATTAAATCTTACATAAAAAGAATAGTTGTTGGTAATAAAAATTAAACAAATGCTAAATACTTTACAAAAAAACAAAAAACAAACTGAGAATTAATAAAAAAACATAAATAAAGTTATTTTTTTGACAAATATTTTGTTTTGTCTAAAAATAAGATAATGAAAATATTATTCCAGAACCTTGAAAACTGCACATAGCCAGTTGAAAGAATAAGGGGAAAATGTTCTGATACTTGATGCCTGAATGTTGTTAAACGACTGTAACAAGCCACAAACAACTTTCTGCCATTTACGTGATGCTAAAGGCAGGACAGTATGGTTCCGTCAGTGTAAGGAAACTTTTTCAAAGGGTTCATATGATATTGGCTGGTTATTACCATCGGGGATAGTTAACACTGCATGGAGTTTCTGGAAATGTCAAGGTTAATGTTGCCTATTATTGAGAGAACATTTTGGAACAATTATACCGTACTAAAATCGCTCGACTTCACCATAATGAGTGAAAAACAAGTCAAGTCTCAGGTCATACAGAAAACTCAACAGTGACTTACATAAATCGAATGGCTCAAGAAACGGGAATTCAGGCTTTCCCACACAAACCCCTAAAATCTCCAGATGCATCTTCATAGACTTTGTGGATTCGTTTACTGAACAGGGCCCATGGAGAGAGATGGCCTAGAACTGTTAATGGACTCTAAAATATCATTAAAAGCAACAGTGGAAGTTCCTCCAGTAGAAACTGCGCTGTCGAGCGATTGTCAGAATGCAAGGGAAGCAAATCAAACGTTGAGGTTGATGGCTTCTCATGACAACTGAATGCTCCTAAAATCGTTCTCATAAACCCTTTATAGGATATACGTTGTATATTGGTCTACATACAGCACAAACAAAAATAATAATAATAAATTGTTATAAATGCAAAAAATTTATTAAATAAAGTGCATTAAATAAAGTACCCATAATTTTACGTTACCATTGGAAATCATCTATCACCTGTCAAGTACCCTTAGTACAGCTTACGAGAGATGGTTCTGCGCTCTACAATGTGACGGGTTTAAGCTTTTTTTTTAGTCGATGACGGCATTTGCAAATGGTCACAAACAATTAAAACAATAAAATAAAGGGAAAGTATTCTGAAGCCTTCTTCCCCACCAGTGCATACTAATTTCCTCCATTTGCGCAAAGAAACATATACTTCATAACATCTGTTAGAATTTTTAACAAGATTATATGAGTGCAATCCACGTACAGATGACATCAGCTTGTAACCAATTTCAAATCTGACAAATAAAAGAAAAAGTTATTTTCAACGAAGCACGAAATAATTCTTGTTTTTCGAATTTTCCGAAAGTTGATGAAGAATTCCTGAAATTTCGGAGCTCAACTAAATGTTTCATTTCAAGAATATGTTTTTCGGTTCGACTGATAACACTCAAAATTCATAAAATAAAATACAGCAATGTTGAATAAAAATTCTTTAATTTGAAGAATGATTTCTTTAAAACACGCTTGAGGTTACACAAGCATTATTCGTCAAGTGACTGCGAAGTAAAATCTACTTTCTCAACATACATGACACGGTCCAAAGATGTAATTTTATCATAATTAAAATATCACTTTCAGATTAGAATTTGAATTAAAATCTTCTGCATTGACCAGTTTGCTATGAAAACAATACATTTGACTGTTTATTTGATTCTATTGTATTCGGAAAAGAGTTTTTTTCAATGAAATACTTTAAAGCAAAGGGCGTTGATAATTGAAGAATTGGTAATATTCTCCACAGTATGTTTTCTTGGAATTTCTAAACCACTTTTCTCAAGCATTTTGCAGTCCTTCTTTCGAAAGATTTTAATAATATTATTTCATGATCTTATCTTAATGTTCTTCAAAGAACGAAAATCAATATTTTTTTTTTGTATTTCATTTTTCCTGCTTAAAGTTGAACAAACAATTCAAAACTTTTCAGTTTTCCCATTGGATTCCAAGATCCTATATTCGTCGCTTGATTATAATTCACGAAGGATTTGTAGGAGTTTATATAATGCCCCCAAACAAAATAGTTCTTATTCAAATAGTCCTGGTAACAGAGCTGTCAACCGAGGATTTACTGCGTCCTGAATATTTGTTTGCGTTTTTAATTAAAATGAATCTAGTTTTGTTAAGTTTTAATTTAAAAAAACGAACTTTTGAATTACTTTTTTCAAGCAATCATAGGACTGAAAATTGTAGAACACTTAAAAGTTAGAAGATGAAAATATATATTATGTCATTTAAGTAACTCATCACAGAAAAAAAACGAACAATGAAGATTATTGCTTATTTTTATCAACTGCATTTCCATTGAGAACTCAAGATTGTTATTTTTATCGTTGGCTCAGTTCTGTGTTCAAGGCGACGTCCTGCTTTGAGGCTAATATGTCTGAACCTGGGTTCGAATCCCGGCGGGGCTTGAATGTTCTATTTTTGTTTCTCTTTCTTTAAAGACGGAAGAATTTGACCAGCGGATTGCTATCCAACGACTGGAGCATTCTTTAGATATCCTGGAATGTGATTCTAGTGATTCAGGAATAGGTCTCACAAACACATACACTGATTTCAAATTTTTTATAATTTCTCAAAAACTTTTCTGCTAACCCATTATTTTGCATTTTTATTTACATTTATCTTATTTTACATTTACTTTTACTGTGTCAATTTTATTCTCTTTAAAGTTCTTTGTTCCAGTTTTTAAGTTGATACTTTTTTTTTTTTTTTTTACTTTCATCCCTTTTGCAACTTTTTTCTCCTTTTTGTCTTCTGACTCTGTTATGTTTTATTATTTTTATTTACATAACTTCTGTTGTTTGTTTTCTCAGCAAAGATTTTTGCAACTAACAACCAACCAAACAATACTTTTATCCATAAAATGGTGGCTTGTGATTCCAGTAAGTTAACTATCTCGTATTTGATTTTGTTGATGATGTTATGAAATGTTATAATGGATAATTTCTATTTATAATTATCTGTTATGTGTTCATTTATTTACTGTTTGTTCAGAAACTGAATATTATCTTCGTGACTTTCAACTCGAGAATTCCCGAGTGTGAAACTACCAAGTACTTGTTAATCTAACAGCGCTTTGGAAGCTTTGTTGCTTTTTGAAGATGACTCACGAAGTTCCACATTTTTGCAGCGTCTCTTGAGTCGTAAACGACCGGTGTCATAAAAGATAATTCAGGATTCTCTCCTTCTCCTTCATAAAAGCAGTTCTGTCTTTTTGGAACACCTGAACTAGAATATTAAGGTTCTCATACAGTGAGGGAAGCATAGCTGACATTGACTGTTAGAAGTTAACAGTCATTCACCATTAACATTTAAAACATTTAAAACCATGGGAAAAAGTTAAAAAAATATTTAAATCAGAACAGATCAATTTCTTTTGCACGGTCATTCTTAGCTGACAGCTTTATAGCGAACCACAGGTAGGCCTTTGGTTAGGAAGTAAAAAAAAAAAAAAGTAGTTGGCTGAAATTTTCAATCCATAGTCAAAAGAAATCGTTATGAGTTGCGGCCTTAACGACTTCTGCCCTACACACCTGTTTTTATTTACTTAACAACAGTACAACGTGACCTGATATCACTCACAATGATTATGAGTTTTAAAGATTCCTTCTTGAATGTGCGAATGAGTTTTTAAAATAAAAAATTGCGGAGACCCAACACACAAGACTAGTTAAAAAACATTATGTACAATTAAAAAGTTCACAACCGGTTTCGCCTCCAATACGAGGCTTTGACGAGTGACAAAGCTGCTGACATGATGGGAGAAGTTCATGACGGCAGATGAATTTGTCAGTCAAGAACTCAGGAACCATCTTATGGAAAGAAGTAGAACCATTGGTGCTGATACAGGATGATTGATTCAAGAAGGTATCAATATGAAGAACAGGAACCAGAAGACATAGTGCTGATATTGCTGCTATTCTCCAACGGCATTCAAAACAATAAAACTTTCATAATTACTTCCATATCTGTACACCTTTATTAGCTTTCCATATGTATACTTATAGATATTCGGATACCTTTGAAAATTTGTTGACAATGAGCTCCGCAAAGGAAGCTTGAAAGCTTCAGATAATGTATGTATGATTTTAATTATAATTATGTTTATATTTTTTAACTTCTTTTTGTCTATCAACTGAACTTATTTCTTCACTATGAATTACTAAGCACACGCAAAAACTTTTCCTTCATTAATATTAAAGTGATATAATATTTTTATTAGATAATTTTGAAGTGATAATATAGAATATTTACGATTTTTTTTTTGCTGCTTTTATAAAAAAAAAACAAAAAAAAAAAACCTTTTGGACAATTGTAAATTTGTGTTCAGCAAGATTAGCAATTTGAAAATTTCTTTGATCCAGAACTGATAGTTGTGTGAGTTACTTACCCTACTTTCGATAAGTTCTCTTTAATCTGCTAATCTGAATTGTCAGATGCTAATGGAATTGATAAGAATCGTGAAGGAATTGTTGCAGTGAAAAACCTTGAGATTTCATTGACGTCTTGATGAATGAACAACATCTGCCAGATAAGTAGCTTCTTGCTCAAATGAGAAAAAGGTGGCTACGAGGTGGTAGCTCATCTCATCAGGGCCAATTTGCTTTGCACTTGAAGTTATTTAATTATTCTCAACCCTGGGAAAAGTGAGAGAGGAATGGCTTCACTCCACTAATCTCATTGGCTAGCCAGTGTTCGGTGAGGCTTCCTCACGTGGGTTGCTTTTAGCCCTTGTTTCTATCAATGTTCAGTGGGCCGCGTTCTGCACTTACCGCTATGGCCAAAGGGGAGACGCGTCGTCTTAATTTAATTTTCGCCCAAAAGTTAGCTTGTAGTATCGGAAGTTAAAAGCTGCGTTTTCCCTTTTGGCCATCGCTTGTAATTGTATCATCTCGCGCCAACCCAACGGACACCGATCGCCTCTTTAAGTAAAAGCATACATTGATTTCTTTGGAGTGTTTCTGCACCGTCTTCTCTCCGTTAAATGTTACCTAAATAAGAATCTTATTAAACGTCTCAATTCTTGTTTGATTCGTTCTGGAATTAAAAAGAAAACAGTTTCCTTTATTAACAAGAACTAGTAGTTTTTGAAGTAAACATTTTAAAATAGTTCTTTAGTCAATTTGCAGTTATTAGCAGACAAGTCAACATCCACCCACACAATCCGATAACATAATTGTGTTAAAATCATTAGCAGTTGGTTCAGTGTTACTAAAGTGTTCATCTTCCCTCTATCGACCCATCCTAATCTTCACTCCCACTCTTTAAAATTATAATTAGAAATAGACAATTCGCCATCACAATATTATTACGTAGGTAATGTCCAAACCGGTTTTTACATTTTTACTCCTTTACTACAAATAAATTGAGATATTTGATTCACACAGACATTATAAGAGAAGATTGAAGTGACATCGAAACATGACGTAAAGTTAAAGAAATGCACGAGAATCACTCATAGCAATGAGTTGTTTTAGGCTTATTTGAATGGTTTTCAGGAATTAGAATTCTTGTTTACTTCTTATTTTCAATTGAAAAAATTATATCCAAGTAATATATTAAACATCCATTTCAGATTCTTCACAAAAAAACAAATAAGGAAAAAATTTCAAAATTTTTAATTATCTGTTTTATACTAGGAGGGGGAGGAGGAGTTCAGATAAGAGACGTTGGATTCAGACTTAAATTCTCCCTCTTTCTTTAATATGGGAGGTTCAAATAGAACCCTGTTGTATCTATGGTGTCTTGCTATTAACGCCTCAAAACAATAAAAAGAAAAATCAGCAAAAAATTGAGGTTTTATAAGACTTAAGATTATAATTAAGATTCTTTTAAGATATGCATTTGGGATTTCTTCGATAAAAGATTAGAATAAAAGTGATGCAAATTATTTAGTAAGAAAACACTTTGCACAAAATAGTAGACTATTTTGATTAATAACGATCACACAGCTTACTATATTAATTACTTAATTTGAATACGATTCGATTATAATTAAAAGAAATGGATCAGCTAAAATAGCTAATACTGTATAGTTAAATGATTGGAACTAATTTTGCTATTTTATTTGTACAGGGAAACGCGTTTGGAAATTTTATCCAAAACATGTTCTTTGTTTAATGGCTGTCTCAGAAGCAACAAAGACGGTATCAATGGAGACGCCCTGGAGATCTTAAATTTCTTTGTTTTCATGTTTTAACAATTTCCTGTTTACTAAAGAAAGCAATTCTTATAAAACAACTTGTTAGGAATTACACGTATCACTTAAAAGGAAAAGAGGCATAGCCCAAACTACTTCGCACAGACGCAGAATAAAGTTGCTTCGGCGCCGCTTACAAGATTTCAAAATGATGGACAAAAGATTCAATTAGATTTACTCATAACATAAAAAGAATGAAGTGATTTCAATACTCTTAATGTAAGTTGCTTTTATTTTAATTGTGTTATGTTACAAAAAGAAGTTCATGACTTTTTTTTTAATTTGTACAATTTTTTTTAAACTTTAACTTGAATTTGTTAATTAGTTGTAAACTGTTAAATATAAAACGCGATAGAAAATTTTATTTAGTTGTAATAGAACTCAATTTGAATACGACATACAAAATTAAATTTCTTTAAAATATATATTAAACACATTAAACATACAGGACCTGTTTCGTCATTGCGACAAATGACATTATAATTTTTAACATTAAAAATTGAATCATGTGCTTATACAGTATACTCTCGATATCTCGAACTTCGATATCTCGAAAACCTTGATATGTCCAAAAATTATTTTTTCCCTTGATATTAAATATTCATCTAATGTTAATTTTAATTCTTATGTCGAAGAGTTTTCACTCAAAACCTTGTTATGTCGAATATTTTTCGAAGTAAAAAATGAATTGAGTAAGCAAGCGAAGGCACAACGTTACAAGAAAGAATTCGCACCCTGAGTTGTCACCGGGTAGAGACTGGGACGGACCGTTTCGTCCTTGTTAGGACTCATCAGCCAGCCAAAATCCAACAAGGACGAAACGGTCCGTCCCAGTCTCTTCCCGGTGACAACTCAGGGTGCGAATCCTTTCTTGTAACGTCGTACCTTCGTTTGCTTACTCAATTCTTTGAATCATCGGGCACTTTAAATTTCCTTTCATCATAAAAAATGAACTTTTCCGGAAAAATCGCCGTTCAGTTGTACCGAAGCAAATAGAGGTATTTTTAAAGAAATTCTAGCGATGTAAGTTCATTGTATTTTACTAATTCTTTTCAATTTAATGTAATTATTTTCGACTACTTTTTAAAATTAAAATTATCATTGCTGTATTTAGACTTACTGTCAACTATCATTACATATTTATACTTATTCTCGTCTATCAAGACTCTAACTTTAAGAATATTATTCCGAATCTTGTGTTTTTACGTGAATTTTTATGTTTTGGTTAAGACCTTGTTATCTCGAAAACTCGCTATCTCGAATTTTTTTTTAGCGTCCCTTCGACTTCGAGATATCGAGAATCTACTTTATACAAAAGGTCGACAGTGCTAATATACATATTATAATTAACATCAATGAAAAATTCTTAATTTTAACATGAGAAGGAAAATCAATCTATTAGATTCGGCAATGGAAGTCTGGAACAGATGTCGTCATAATACTCGGTTTTCTAACGGATATGAAAAGATTTTTATTCAAATTACGTTAAAGTGCACACGTTAAGCTTCACACTTATTTATATAATTGAACTCCTCCAAGAAAACCTTACGATTGCTCGGTCATTTTTCTTTTAAAGTTCTTTGATACAATTTTTCTTCAAACTTTAGGTTATGATTCCAACTGTTTTTCAGGTTGTAGTTCATTTTATAAATTTCGGAAGATTTCTATTTCCTTTCATCGACCATGAAATGATAGTTAATTATTAATGTTTATTAGTTAATGAGCTTCTTATTATGAGGTATGCATAACAATAGTAAGTCTATTGCGTACGCCCATCAGTTATTACATTTCCTAACTTCCTTTTTTGTTTTTATGCCAACGTAACCTGCAGCAGTGGTGAGTAATTCAATTCCTCGTTATTGAATTAGATTTATTTGTTGAAATTCGTTTCTGATTCCCATCCCCATCTGCCGCAAATGGAAGCGGTCCAACTGATTGAATTTTATAAATGTTTTCAATCAATTCCAATTTTATCAACTTCGTGTAAATTTGCTTTATTACTGGTTTGGGTAGAATTGTGAAAACCTCACGAATGTCGAAATGGGTCCCATAGAAAAAGTAGAAACGCTACATCAGAAATGGAGCTTGTAGTTTATTAGAAAGAAAGAAATTAAAAGAAAATAAATTAAATAAAAGAA
Source organism: Thereuonema tuberculata (assembly GCA_023159025.1). Taxonomy (NCBI): domain Eukaryota; kingdom Metazoa; phylum Arthropoda; class Chilopoda; order Scutigeromorpha; family Scutigeridae; genus Thereuonema; species Thereuonema tuberculata. The sequence continues at coordinate 63,339,802 of JAFIDM010000004.1, forward strand.
AAGAATGATGAAAACACTATGTAATAATAATAATAATAATAATAATAATAATAAATGTAATGACTAGCAAAGTGAGATTGATTGAGTTTATGATCGAAAAGTAAGTATTCTTTAAGGACAGCGAATTTACAAAAACAGAACCCGTATATAGTTGGTTTACTAAATGTCGAATATCTTCGCTATTTAGATTCCTGATTACTGCTGTTTGTTTGGATATTTATCAAATTTAATAGAGGTCTTTCTTTTAGTAACTTCAATCATCTCTAAATTTTCATCTTCCTAGGATATTTTGAAATAATTTTGATCACAGAACGAAAGAATGTGTTCAAAGACCTAATTGCATTCTACTTTTTTCTTTCTTTCTAATGAACATTTAGCAGTTTTAGAAACCCCTTAGGCCAATCTTGTAATATCTTGTGTTATTGTCCACGTACAAATCTATAAGAGCAGGGAAACTTGTTTGAAAAAACAAAAACAGTGTGGTTACAAAAGAAAAGATTTACTTTTAACCAAGAGATTTGTTGATTCTAGTTAGGAAAGGATCTACAAATATTGCTGCGGTATTTTAATTTTCCTTTTTAAGCTCTGTTGGTTGCACAAGCTAATGTCCAATGATTCGTACAACCACCAGTGAAGCTTAACAGAGACGAACGGAACAAAAGTTTTAGTAATTCTGTTGTTTTATTTCATTAAAGAACCTTAAAGCATACATTGACAATCACTCAATCCATTCCTGAAATTTATTTTGGTTCATTTCAGAGAAACTCATCACAGAAATGACTTTATATTAGAATTCACACAAAGAAGAGAACTTCTTCCACCTGCAAATGGTTCCGACATTCTGACAAATTATTATTATTCAAACAAATAATATTTTTGTAAATACACTAAAATTCATCAACAAAATTTAATGTGCGTACGGACAACATTAAAATATAAATCATAAACACACAGAACTAAAGATTCACTAAGCTGTTCTTGAAAATTGTGATACTGGGAATCCAAGACAGTCTGTTTCAGATTTCAAGACCATCATCAGTTGGATCCGCTCAGTATCTACTGCTCAGTGAACTCAGAAGACATGTAAGGAAAACGCAATTAAGCACAATAATAGCTCTTTACATTAAAAAATATCAGAACATAAATAATAAAAAGGTTAATCAATTAATCCCCGCTAGCAACCACTTAATTTCTAAAGGATTCATTTCTAAAGTTATTTAACAACAAAATTTAACGTACAGACGAACACTAACATCAAAATATAAATCATAAACGCACAGAACTAAAGATTCATTAAGCTTTGATGCTGTTGTTCGTAGGCACATTAAATTATTTTGTTATATGTATCTTGATTAGAAATTAATCCTTTACAAGCTAAGCGGTTGCTAGCGGAGATTCATTGATTAACCGTTTTATTCTTTATTTATGTTTTGATTTTTTTTTTTTTTAATATGAAGGACAGTTACTGTAATTAATTTTATTTTCCTTATATAGTATGTCTTCTGAGTTCACTGAGCTGTAGATACTGGGCGGATCCAACTGATGATGGTCTTGAAACCAGAATCCAGATTTAGTAAATTTTTAAGATTAGTAAAATTTGTACATGTAATCCTTGGTTACATCTACAAGTAATCAGACCCAATCACAAGGTACCCTTCTTGCCCTCCGGTCTTATCATTTTGTTAGTGCTGCAGTGAGGGTTGGAGTACGTTTGCGGTTTTTTTAATTTTCTGCATATGTTTGATTGGAGACAGATCTAGAACATAACTAGATAAACATAAGCCTGCTTTCTATCCAAGTGCTGAATGGAAGTTCATCGATGTTAGACTTTACAAGTCCAATCTGTTTAAATGTGACGCCAGTCCAGTCTTACTTATGATTATTGCTGTTAATGACAGACGAACGAATGAACAGTGGGAATGGAATTCTAGACGTGTGGCTGCCAGTACCAGTGGCAGATTGATGTTACATCTGGTGGTAGTTTACTGTGTTGATCAGTTATCATAAAGAAGACTCCTCTAAAGACCTTAGAGCTGCCAAAGAACCATCGAGGTATTTCGCGAAGCATTTGCTAACCACAGTAGCCAGAATTTTTATATATTGTACACCAAAGTTCACTTCTTACTTTGAACAATATCTTTTTGCGGCTTGACGATTTTGACTTTAATCATGAAGGCTCAGAACTTACAGAAATCAATTGGATTATTGCTTGTGGTTGCATTTCTTTTTCTTTGTGTCAAGAAACAAACATTTAAATTAGAAGGACTTTGGTATCGTACGCAGCCGCATAATATAACCTTAATTGTAGATTAAACAGTTTACAATGTATGTTGGCTGATGATTGCGCTATTACTTTGTTTTCATTATCTTTTCAATATAATTTCAATGTTGTTGGATTTACTCTATTGATGAACACAATTAACAGAATTGAAGACCACTTATCAGAATTACATTCTACACTCCCGAACCCACCAATAAATATTGTTCAATTGTGTACAAGTTCAGACCCTCTCCTATCAAAGCTTTTCTCCCCGATGACAGAATTTGTATTTGTAGAGATAAAGTATGTATAATCTACAGATGAGATTGTAGTGTTTTTTATTCATTACAACCATAATTAATGTTCATATCTGCTTATTACCTTCTTCTAATGTGACCTTCTTCCTCTGGAATGTAAAATCTAGCACTAGGTAGTTATAGTTCAAGTAAGAATAGTTAGTGTTTTGATTGTTTTTTTACCATTTGCAAAGATCTGCAGCTTCAATAGTAAAGTAGTGTTAAATTGGAGGCATCCTTCATTCAGCTTTCTTCTGTTTATTTAAATTTTCTGTTAATATTTCACTTGATTGAAAGTTTTTCAGATGAAACAGCTTCTCCTATTTCTGTGATTGTTTTATTTCTGAAATATAATTTACTATTTTTTTATCTTTGATTACAGTCGTTGTTTCATTTCTGACTGTGATCTGATTATGCCGATTTCTGGGCTCTTTGCCAGTCAGCATAATAAAGCAATAGTCATCCCCAAGTTCCGCCCTGAAATCGGCATATTTTCAATTTACGGTAATCGCCCTGTTTGTTGAAAAATGGGTTGTCCTTGAGGAACCGCATTTATGGCAAACCACTCTTGTGCTTCTAAAATAAGCAAAATGAATTGAGGCAAAATTCTATTAATAAACTTGAAATAGCAAATGTTGTTATTCATTAGCTTTTAATGAAAACTCTTTTTAAGGAAAGTGAAAGATTTATCTATATTTTCCATCGGTTAAATTTACATTCTGATGTTGAAATTGTCTAACACGAAACTATTGAATGACTGCCAAGGTAGGCAGCAGCATTTGTGCAATTGTCATGCAAATAACTACGTTTCAACATAATCCGTCTACCGAATTTAAAGAGGAAACGCTTAGTGAGAAACCCGAATGCTTCTTGGCTGCCGGATTGTTGATAATAGATAAGTTAGGATGATCTACGGAAACTGGACTGGTTCGAGAGGGATCAGATTGTTGGGAAGTCATAGAAATACGCTATAAAGAGAAGTTGAACACGGCCGTTGATCTATAGAACGTCATATCCATTGATATTAAGGCTTCCCTTAATATTCGTTCGAGTTCGTGGCTGGAATTGTATAATAAGAGTTTTCAAGAATTAGAGCAGATTGCTTGAGCAAATATACGATTGTTTTGGAGCCTAAAGAAGGCTATGCAGTGCGGCTGCACAGAAGTGGGAGTTTCCATCTTCCAAGATGGTTGTGCTACTTGTGGGTGTTGATACGAAAAGAAGCTTTTGATATTTTTGGGGCTTTTCTTAATGTTAAATGCTTTTATATATTTTTCCTTTTTTCCATAGGAAGTTAAGTAAACTAATAAACATTACAAGATAAGAATTATTCTAATTGGATTACTTTTTAAAAAATGTCTTAGAGTATTTGGTAACCCCTGTATTCTAATCAAGGGATACTAAACGATGACATTAAATGAAACTATGGAATTTACTAAAAGTAATAATAATTATTTTCGAAAAGCTTAGATAAAACTACTAATAGCAATTTGTGAAAATGAACTTTTTTTTAAAATTCTGTCATCATTACCTTAATAAACTATATAAGATAAAAAAACTAAAGCGTACCTTTTTCATTATAGCTCTTCATTACGATAACTGCTATTTTTGTTAATTTATTTATTAATAATTTCAAAAAGTAAAAAAAATCAATTTCCATTTAACTCCTGTGATTTACTAAAGAATAAATCAAAATGATCTGATTACATATAATGAAAACAAACAAACAATGTTACCTTTGGTTTCGTTGTTTGATCGCAAGGTAATTGAACGGGCGATTTCTTAATAGCACAAGCGCGACCAATTAAATGCTGCGCCGTTTTCTCAATTTAATAATTGAAAAGAAGAGAAACATAAAATTTAAACCGAGATTCGAACCGATTTTCAGTTCGTATCAGTTGCTATTTTTACAAACATTCCTGTGTTGAAGACGAATGGAATTATTAAGGATTTAATTAATAAAGATATAGTAAGAAGCAAATTTAACATGGATTTAGGCAGATTAGTTTTTAAATGTAAATGCTACAATCCCGTTTTCTGTCTGAAAGCCTAGGAATGTCCCCCACCCCCCTACCTTATCCCTTATTTGAAAATATTAGTTATATGAAAATAAACATTTTCAAACAAAACAAAACTACAGTCTCTCTCTCTCTCTCTCTCTCTTTTTGTTATAATTTGTGAAGAAAATCTTAGTTTTTGTTTAGGATCAGCATTTTTTTTTTTTTTTAATTAAATACTAGACGGCTGCTGGTTGCTTCGCTCCGGAACGAAAAACATTTTATTTAGGACCAAACTATAACATTTAATTTATTCAAAAAAAAATTACATCAAGTAAACTAAAAATTAACACTTAAATTCTAAAGAATATAAATTTGCGGAGTTGACTTGTCCAAGATAGTAGCAATTCGCGTGCGAAATTTAATTGGTGTGGACGCACGGACACGTGCTGGTTTTTTTTTTAATAATATAGATGAACTCGAATATTAAATTTACTTCCGAACCTACTAAGCGTTATTTGAATAAGTTCTTGTTAAGGATGACCAAAATTGTGTAGCAAAAAAAAAAAAAAAAAACAGAAATCTAAATCCCACTTTATTACAGAGAGGAATTGCGAAAATTATATTAGGAAAAATTGATTTGACCACTAGTTATCCGAAAAGAAAAAAGTTTTGAAAATAAAATTCCTAATTATAGCATAATTCTGATTATCATAAGGAATTGGAAATAGTTTTTTATATGTGAAATGATTAATCAAAATAGGTTAAAGGGAAAAAAAAAATAAATAAAAAAATCTCTTGAATATAATGACATTGAATTGTGTGAATAATCTCCAAGAACTAAGCTTTTTTTCTTTTATTCTATAAATAGGCTATTTATTTTAATGATTTTTTTTTTTCAACAAAACAATAGTTAATCGAAATAAATAATTATTTTTTTGATTTGATCCAGTTTTGTAATGACAATTAAATGTAAACATTGAAAACAAAAATTCTAAATAATAATTTTTTTATAATTATATCTTACTAGTTGACCCGTGCGAATAATCGTATGGTATCTTGATCAGTCACCAAATGGAAATTATTTTCATTATTTATTATTGAAAGGTTATGTATAACCTATCACAGTAACACTAACATTTTCATCTAAACCAATATTTCGTCTTTTATATCAAAGACTTCTTCGAGGTTTTACAAGTGTAAAATAAGAGAGAACATATAAATAAATGTTTTCTCGTATTTTACACTTGTAAAAACCTCGAAGAAGTCTTTGAAATAAAACACAAAATATGGTTTAGATGAAAATGTTGGTGTTACTTTGATAGGTTGTACATAATCTGATCAATGTCATGGATGTTCTATATTATTGAAAGGTATTTTTGATGAGTAAAACATTTAAAAAGCAGATATTTGCTTTGTCAGATAGAAACGTTCATTTGGCGTATCGACAAAAAACACCTTTGAGAAATAATAAACAACTCCAACAGCTGTCGCGCAAATTAATTAAACAGATTGTCAATAGATGACGCCTTTCATATTTTTATAAAAAGGTTTTTAAAATACATTTTTTTTAACGAAAACATTAATTTTAAACAATTTGTTTATTTTTCGTCATTAGCGGTGAACGTAATCTTCAAAATGATGTGTCAATCATTGATTTTGATGAAGTATTAGAGAGATATGGCGAACCGACAAAAAAACACCTTTGAGAAATAATAAATAGAGATTATTATTATAAACCTGAAGTCTTATTTGTCAGTACTTAATCAATATTTTTATTAATAGTTTAACAGTTGTACAAATACATTTTAAAACTTTTGTATTCAAAATTAAATTAAAAATATAACATTATTATTATTATTACAACATTATTATTATGTTAGATAATTTTTAATTTCTAATTACAAAATAATTTTGGCAACATGCAAGACGAAATTACACAGGAAGCTTACGTAATTGTAATAAACAAATAAATTTAGAAAACTCATTAATAAATCTTAATAAATAGTCAATGCAGATCTGAATATTATCTAGTAATAAAAAAAAAACCGTATTTAACTTGAGTTTTTGTTTATATTTCTAATCGATTTCTTTAATAAAAGGGGACATTTCATCACTATTTCTATCTGATCGGCGTTATCACACCGAAAGAAAAATGATTTATTTTGATAAATTATTGCGTTGTTATAAAGAAATAAAAAATTAAAATAGATAGCATATTTATGGAATAAAAGCATATAATTTATTCATTGATATTATTTGAGAAAAAAAGGTAAAATAGACTAAGAAGTTGTTGTTTTTAACATAGGATTCTACGGGCAGAAATTACAGAAGACTTCGGAGACGGGTGGCTCCCTCTATAAATACATTTTGAGCATCTCTATAAATGAACTTTTTTTACAAGTAACACCTGCAATAAAAGAATAAAACTGATGTGCCCGTCGTCACCGGCAGTCACAGACATAGTTTGTTGTTATTGCTTTAAGATTTCAATTTAATCTAGGGATTTTCTTGTGTTCTGAGCTGTTTACTCCTTGTTCACGATCGCCAAAAAATACGAAACCTGTATTTTTCTGATTATATTAATCAAGAGTGAGTTTTAATTTTAATGCTCAAAATCTATGAAATTACTTATCTGTTTAAAGTACAACGCATTAAAACAATGATAGTCCAGTTTACAACAATGTTATAACATCAGCAATGGATTATCCTTAAAAATGTTGTAGGATAAATTCTCTGAATAACGTTTGCCTTGTCTCATTCGATCTAGTATTCCATCTTAATTATTTTTTTTTAATAATATTTTCATTAAAACTTGTCTGTTTTCTTGTTTATTCCTTTTATTTCCAATTATTTCGCATGAGTTTGTTGAATTGTAGTCTAATTATGGTTGCCTGTTTTTCGTGCATAATGTATTGTTTTTTCCGTGTTTTGCATTTATTGGGTTTCCCTTCGTAATAATGCGATCAATAAGTGCTCGCTTTTCCTGTGGAAGATTTAATTATTGGATCTGATTGGAGCTAATCGCTGCTCTTCGTCCAGGGATACAGACCGTGCCAATCAATCCATGCATACTACCTTCCCACAGGAACCCTTCGAAACGCCACGAATAAACATTACAGAAATTACAAAAAACGAGACGGTGACGCCACCTGCAGGATAAGTATATCATAAAATGTCAGCTATAATTATAACCTTTATTGAGATTACAATGTTAAGAAAAAAAAAAACAAACAAGCAAAACAAAACATTAATTAGCATTTTAAAACAAAGTAAATACTGTACGCTAATAAAAGTGACAAAAATCTTGAAATTATTCAAAATATAAAATTTTGTTTATGCTGTGGAGTTTTGTTGTTCTGATCGTTTCAGGTATCGTAAGAAATACAGTTAATAGTTTTCAGCTCAGTTTTATTACAAAAGGTCTTTCTAAGGTACGTTCGTATCAAATTGTTGTAAACATCACAAAAAATGTTGAACTGTTTAAGATCTACTCAGATGTAAATAATAATAAAAATGACAGTAATCTCCAGATTGTCAACACCTCCTATTTACCTCATTTTTTTCATTCATTGAATCTATTCTGGAAAATGGCAACTCTGTATTTGCATTAGAATTTAAATTAATTCGACTTTTACTTCGAATTGATGTAAGGGACCATTCCATCTCAACTTCTTTTGTTATGTTACTGTCAGTAATTGAAAATTAGAATTTTGGAACTTTCTATACCAACCATCTAATGTAATCATTCAAAAAAGTTGGTCCCTCATCCGATATATTTTTTTTCTTTCTGAAAATAAGTTAAGAAAAGGTAGCTTCCTTTATTTTTCATTCGTTGATTCACATTGAAAAAGTAAAAAAATGTACAATTTTCTTTCGAAAGGGGTTAGTTCTTCCTCTCCAAAGGTTAACGAATGAATTGGGTTTTGTCTGCAAATGAGATGCAAAATGTTGTTGTTTGAAATATGTTATTCTCTTCCGAAGGGTGTCAGAAAGTGGCGGCGGGGGAGAGATAACGCGACACTAATACAATCTCCCTGTCGCTCAGCTAAGCATAAATAATCTCCTAGCGCATTTCGGACTGTAATCAACCGTTACCAACCGAATGAGTCTCTTCCCCTACCTCTGGACGTTTCGTCTTCTTCCGCCATTACAAAGGGAGGGTATTCCTCATGCTAAAAGAGGGAAATTTAGTTCTATTCCCCCTCTACATACCCCCACAATTCTCTATAGAAATCTATTTCGCTGAATTCCTAACAATATGAATCACGAGGGGGCGGCACTTGTGTCATTGGCGAATCCCCCCCCCCCCCTTAATTTCACGGAACACGATTGGAATTGTGGGAATGAATTAACATCAGCGTAAACTGGACATTTTTATAAAAGAATTGGGAGAATAAATAGTTGCAATATCGAAATGTTCTTGTAGATAATTCTAAATTAACCACCTGCAAATATTAATTCTAATATTTTCAATAACAATCAATAGAAGAAAGAAGTTATTGAAAGAAATGAAAATATTGTTATTTTTTAATTTTTCTTTTTTTCTTTTCTTTGTATTTTTTTTCCAAGACATTAAAACAATAAGCGAAAATGTATTCGTATATTTGTTTCTGCAGAATAGGAACAGTATCTTCAGTTTTCCTCTTTTTAAAGAAATTCGCAAATGATTACTTCAGTTGTGTAAATTCAGTGATTTCAAAGCATGTGCAGATAACAGTGAATTAGAGATAAAATATAGTTATCTCCCTGATTTAGGATTTTTCATTCAGAATTTTTTTTGAAATTCTCATATTTGAAAAAAAATGTCAGTCAAGTTTCAAAAAAAAAGCTCCGTTCAATCAAAAGTGAATAGAGAGAGACAGGCACATGCTTTTTATGAACCTCATTTTGCAAAGAAAAAGTAAGTTTAGAAAATATATTTTCATTTTGTTGTGACTTATTCCCAGATCCTTTTTTTCGGATCATTAGTTGTAGAGTTACTGTCTAAGGTTGTGTCATTAATGTTGCTGTCATTGAATAATTACCCAGGACAACCTGTAAGACTTTGTCTCCTATGAAGAGAAACGAACACTGAAGAAACATCCAAGTCTTAAAGCGTGATTCGGACACATCAGCAGCAGGCAGTCGCTAATTAAAATGATTAAAATTCTTAAATTTAGTACCCACAAAAAACATTTGCCTTATTTGAGCGTAACCTGAACGATCAGATGCGAGTGAAGTCACTTTTACATGAATATCTGAATGGTTGCTTTCGATCACAGGTGTCTGTCTTTAATTCAGGAAAAAAAATGCGATTTAAATATCAGTGCAAAAATTATAACACGAACAAAACATTTACAATCGATGATTCTCAGAATCTGTTTGTATTGCCATTCATTATTCTTTTTCAATGGTGCTTTTGTTCACTATTATTGGGATTTATTGATGTTATTGCTGTCCTAATATTGATGTGGTCTTTTTATTCTTCGTGATTGATTCCCCTCATGTTTTTTGTATCTAATCCCTTCCCTCGTTCCATTCATTTGAATATTTTATAAAAAAATATCTGAAGATAAAAACTATATATTAGGACATCGATATCTATCTATATCGCCCATAACACTCAATACTGGGTATGGACGCTCTCCTACCAGAGGAGTTTAGGCTAGATACCGCAAGGGGGCGCCAACCCCAAGAGAAGAAACGGACAACACAGAAGAAAGGAAAGTGAAACACCCATGCCACTACCGGGATTCGAACCCAGGAACTGGCGCATTGGACGCCACGGCTGCCGCCGCCGAGACCGCACGACCACGCCAGCACGGCATATTAGGACATAGAAGAAAAATATCTCCTTAATTATGAGTATCAGAATTGTCAGTAGTTCATATAGTTTAGATATTCTGATACTGACAACTCTTACAGTTTTCTAGATCTGTCTGTGTGTAACGTTACGCTCTCCCCCCATGTGTTTAGAAAATAATTTTAATTTCCTGTGAAAATAGAAAGAATTTCTTAATGTAATGTCCGCGACAGGAATCGAACCTGCAATCTTGATCCGAAGATAGACGCCTTATCCATTACTCCACGTGGACTACATTCAAGTTATTTGTTAAATAGTCTTCATTTATTCATCGTCCTCCAAACCATTTTATTAAATAGAAGTTATTATACAGTTTTCCAGATCTGTGTGTGTGTAACGTAACGCACCTTCCCCCATGCTTAACGGAGGAGAGCTGCCTTATAAATCTCACATGTACGACAGGGCAGATCTATCTGTGAGTGCCAGCATTCGCAATCGTGGGAGGTTTTTTTTGAGCGAGGCGGTATTTTCTGAAAGAGCAATAACGAAACCTGTATACCTGTATACATTTATCTACAAAATTTAATATTTTAGATACATATTAACCCAACCATGATTTCA
>JAFIDM010000004.1:63350770-63369309 GCA_023159025.1 Thereuonema tuberculata
AGGTAGGTATTGATTAAGGTGGGAAAAAGAATAGGACCTAGGGGTTTATAGCGTCTGCTCTCCACTGATGATCGGCATATCACCGAGAAACAGCTGTTCGGGAATGGCGCTTTGCACTGACAAACACTAGATCCTCTTTTAATGTGTTTAATAATTTTTAGGCGATTAATTTGATGCCAACAGAAAATTCATTTGAGGCCAGTGGAGACTGGCATATGAATTTCTTTTCTTTTACTTTTAATGTGTTTTTCTTGCTTTTTAATTTATGCTTGGAGGTTCCATTCTTTTTCCCACCTTAAGATTTATATGAGTTATATCTAATGTGTTTGTATTTCAGTTGTTTTTGTTTTTGTTTTTTTGATAAAAGTAAGGAAAATTATTTTAAATAAATTAGAAACTTTATAGGTATTTATAATATTTTGAAATAAAAAAATAATAAATATTAGTTAGTAAGCCTTTTTGGTCTTTAATGAGAAATTATTAAAAAGTTTTGTGTTGACTGTGGGTTTTCAATTGCAATTCATGAGCTAATTGGATGCAGTTCTAGTACCTTGTAATTGTACCTTTTTTATTTCCAGTTTGTTTTATCTACTTATAAAAGGATATTTTTATTTTGGACTATTATTATAATGACTGTTTTTAGTCTGAGTTGACGGTTTTATTTTTTTTTTTTTTCTTCTGTTATTGTCATTTCGAGGAAATAGATGTATTCTTTGAATCTCCCTCTGATAATTACGATTTCTCTCCCAGTACACTTCCCCATTAAAGCCGCACGACTGTCGGCCTGTGCCGGCGTTTGCCGACCGGATTTGGCGGCTACGGGCGAAGTGGCGTAATTGCAGCGCCGATGATTGTTTATTGGCGTCTGCCGTGACTGTTGAGCGGTGCATTTCTAACGAGCTCGTTACCCTCATCACGTGAACAACACAATCGGATCATCTGGGCAATTGGAGGAGGGTCTAATCGCATCAGGCATCTCTCATTATGCCCATCCGGCTCCCGTAATTGCCAATTTGCAATGGCACCGTTTAATATCTGAGCCTGACTAAATTGGTGACAATGTGCCTTACTACCTTTCGCTGGTAACCATTACGTCTGGTGCTCGTCAACATTGAAATTTCAACTCGATCAATTGAAAAACAAAAAGTAAATAAGTCGGAGTGACTGGAATCCGCAAATAGGTGGCTTTATTAAAGCTTTTAAAATCGCTCATTGGCTGATTGGCGAGCTCAAGAGTTCGAATCCTGCCGATCCATGGACGTTTTCTGATCTCATTACATCTGAACGAAATGCGACCGCAAGGAACTAATAGCAACTGCTCTGTTCCCACTGAATTACGTTTAGTTTGATTACTCAAGAATGTAGTGATTTTGCTATTCGCGGAGTTCGAGTATTCGCGGTTTGTCTCAGTGAACCAGTTCTTTGCGTAATTGACATTCAGTTTCATTCGCTTGAGTAATTGTTCCTTTCTTTGAATTTTCCGTTCTGTGAAGAGTTGAATATTGACGTTAATATAAGTTAATAGATCCATAAAAACAAAATCCAGAAATTGTGAACATTTGGCTGATAGGTTCTAACGTATGCGACAATGAATAAAAATTACTGGGAAATATACATTCCAAAGCAATTTCGAACATTTATTGCTTTCGTTTATGACTCATCGTGTTTGAAAGTTAAGAGTTTTAGCAAAACAACAGATAATTTAGTTAGGCTTTGATTGGAGATAAGACCTTCATCCCAGTGTCTCAAACTCGTTTCATACGAGATGATATGGCAGTGTTTGTTTTAACGCGAACGGCAACTAGACAAAGCAAAATTAAAGGAACCATATAATACTGAAAAAACGGAATACTAGTAATTTCTTTTTAAAAACAACAAATTCAAAAACTGAAGAAATTCTTATAAAATATCAGTTTAGATTAAACGTTAGATCATTTTCTGAAATTTCAGTACAGATTTTTTTTTTTTTTCTCTGATGACTTTTTTTTTCATTTCTATTTAAATTTCATAAAATTTCCTGGGATTTAAAGGAAATAGAAAACCAGTTTTTGAAATAGGATTAAAAGGGAAACACAAACGTAAATAACAATCTCTAGTTGTTGAACAACAAACTATCTAAGTTCGCATCAACCTTTGGTTTAGAAATAATCCTAATTCTAATGAGTTTTTTTCCAACCACACTGCAAAATAACATCAATTGTCTTCCTTTATTTATTTAAAAATTTCCCCAGTAATTTAAAGAGTTTTATTGGAAGTTTATTTATTAGTTATTTACGCTGATATTTACAGACAAACATTAGAGACACCAACTAATAAGGTGTAGATCTCTTGTAACGCGAATAGCAACCTGTGTACGTCGAGGTATCAATTTTACCAAATGCTGGAAAGTTGCCGCAGCTAAAGCCAGCGATGCCGGTTTTCCCATTGTCCACAACTCCGCCCTAGATGACGAAAGTGCCAGATTCATGGATCTATGTCTCGCTCAGAGGGAACATCGTCACTGGATGGTCTCAGATCAGTATTCCTCAGGCCATGCCTGAATTGTGGCAACGCACTGCCTTGCTGAGACACATCATCGGCTGCAGGAACGTGAAGGCCATCAAAGGGTACGGGTGACCAACCAGCACATTCCGCTAGCTCTCAGCGTATAAGGACCTCTCCAGATACACGAAGGGACCTAATGCATCTGACTCCAAGTCACTATCCCTTGAACACATCCGTGGCGAAGGACGCGATACCATTGACGCCATCCGCACCCACCGTCAGAATGATACAGCTGATAACTGCATTCTTCTGATTTCACGACTCAGTGCCACTTTGCAGAGATCCAGTTTTGATATTCCCGGCAACAGGCGAGGCTCATTGTCCGATGACAAACAGTCAACAGTGAGACAGAGTAGAGCGTCGGCTCCCGTAAATCTTGAGTATGTAGGTTGCATACTGTTCGCTCTCTGACGCTACTTAGTATTTCGACATTGAAACTGGGTATGATTTGCACCGCCGTTGCCTTCTGTCGGTCGGTACGAGCCTGGACAATCTAGGCCAGGGATGGAATACGACAAGCGAACACGAACTGTGCAGCACGCCCGAATGAAAACATTAAATAAATATTAAGTAAAAAATGCTTCAGAAAACTTTTAATAAACTTTCAATAATTTTCCATACACTCGTACTTAAATGATGATACTAACGTATTATAAAATATAATTCAGAGGTCATTTCTTAATGAAATGCTAATACTAGGAAGTAACTAGACAATTGATAAGCCTAAAGTAATAAGCCTAACTAGTCGGAAAAGGTTCGCCATCCCTGGAGACCATCGCTTGCTCTCTAGATGCTGGTATGTCCATTAATGATATACTCTTGGTAGACCCTTGATACGATTGCCTTTGAAACCTACGATAAAGTTACTCAAGTGAGTGTTAGAATAACCCATCTTTCTTGCGCCGACAATGCGTCTGCGATCAAAATCGCTAAAGGTGGCAACATTTAACTATGTTCGTCTATTGATATACACTGCTGGGAAATGTGTTCTGCCTTATTTCTACGGCAAGCGCATGCCGTTCCGTGGTGCCTCACGCTAGATGATAACAGCTAAAAGCTGGCTAAACCACGAAAAATGCGCGGGGAACGGAGGGCCCTGAAGACTTAGGCCAACCTAATCTTCAAATTTACCTCCTATAATAGCGGTTCACGATGTAGATTGACAATAATCGGACAAGGAGCTGTGAGACCCAACTCCGGCTCTGAACGGCATGTAAGGGTGACGAACACACTTCTGCCGACAGACTTGACGGTACCTGAGCCTAACGGCTGGGTAACATGGGGAAACACATGCTGGAGTGATTTCCAGTACGAGGAAACCAAGGCAGAGACCTGGGAACTGGCCACTGACACTCCCACCCAATGAGAAACAAGGCTATCTCGTACAAAAAGCTGGGCTCTCTAGACGGGGACCACCTCGTTGGCATCCCACAGCCCGAGAGTGGGATGTGCGGCAAATTTGAGTGCGGCAAATCGGCTCCCTGCTGACACGAAGCATCACAGAGCGGGTGGCCACACCTCGCGAATTACTTTGATGCTAACCTGGTGAGAAAGTGAGGATTGGCTCTATCGTCCTGCTTTAAAGCGATACTGCCCGAATCATTAAGGGAATGAAAAGTATTTGGTTACTGTTAAATATACAATTTCTTCGACCACTCGGACGTGGCCAAGAAATGACAGCTGACAGCCTAGTAAGCCGGGTAAGTACGGTCGATATAGTTTGTTATGGAGGTGTCCCGCTCCGTGGTCGCACGAACGGCCACCGTTGAGGGAACGGAGCTTCTCCCACTGCTGTTGCCGAAAGGCAGCACGCTGAGGGAGTTTTATGTTTTTATGTGAGTTTTGTCTTAAGAGTTTTTCTTCCTTGTGAACAGTCCTTCTCTGCTTTGCCTCCTCCTCTTTTTGCGGGCCCATTTTCCGGGGTTGGATGTTTCGTCCCAGTAAAGATATATAGGATTTATTTCCTCATCCGCAGAAATTCATCTTTTGGGTATAATGCGTGTACAGACTGTACTGGGAAGAGATCGGCCTATTTATCGGGTTCGTTTGATTTGGGTATGTTCCACTACGTATCAACTTCCCATCACCTACGTCTAATCCATCCATGTCTAGTATTTACTTTCTTTTGATGTTTCATTATGAAATGGAAAGAAATTATTATGCAACGATATTTCCCTTTTATCTTTTAGAAATGACTTAATTACGAATTAATTTAACAGTAATTCTTAATTTAAAAAAATCCATAATTCTAAATTGGTTCTTTTCATCAAAAAAAAAAAACAAAAAAAAAACCGAATCTTTTTAATCATCGAAAAGAATGCAGTAATCCTTAATTTTCTTTATAATCCATTTTAATCTCTTTCGGTAAATGTAGTTGTTGTAAAATATTAAAAAAATCTTTATTTTTTAATAGTTTACAATAGCTACATTTGTACATGATAATCTTGTACATTAAAAACTTCAAAACTCCAAAATTTAATGTTATCAAAACAAAATGGAAAAATACTGAATGTAAATATAATAAGCAGTGAGGTGCTTTTATGAAAATGTTATTTCTCTGTAGCAGTGACATAACAGAGGAGCGCAGCAAATGCAGATGTATTTGGGCCGAAATTCTATAATAGATGAGCCCGACACAGAACAACTACATTGCAAAGCAGATGTCTTCAAAAATTTATAAACTTAACGACTTAATTATAATCCTAATAAAGAAAAAGATAAATCTTTCTTCAATTTCAAAAAAAGCTAAGAAGTAAAAAGAATCAAATGTAAGTCTTAATTAAAATTAATTTATATAAGTTATATTAGTATGCACTAAGGTAGTAATAACAAAAAAAAAAATGAAACTATGTCTCATCTGAACCAATAGTGGCTTAGTGAAGCTACTGCTGGAATATAACATAAGTTCCTCTAAGTGCCATACTGAGATACACGTCATACAGATCTCTTAAGAGTTCCTATCATGGTGAAACCTCTGGAAGGATTCATTGAATATCCTGGGAATAGATACTGAGATGGTTTTCCATTGCCTTCCTCAGGAAACCATTATGGAATGTCTTCAGACCTGAAGGGAAAGAAGCAGCATTAGACAACGCAGGAAAGGAAGTAATCATCCATACCAGTCCGGGATTCGAATGGAGGTTCAGACAAATCATCTTCGTGGGAGGCCGTCGGTCGCCTTGATCACGAGGATAACATAAGTTAGAAATTTTAAACAAATATTGTAACTTTGATCATTGTTTAATCTGGAAAATCAATATTGTAGATGATTGCTAAATCCGGAAAATAAACTTACGAGATTTTCATTAAATAAATCCAGTGTGTTCTAGAATGGAATTGAAATCCTTCCACGGTTTCTTGAAACGATGGGACAATGCATTTATTATTTGCTTATTAGAGAATTTGGTTGAATTTACCGCGAACAGTTAATTATGTTAATAATAATCAATAATGTAATATCTTCTCATTATTTGTTTCTGATGACACTATTTCGATCGCTTGAATGATTGCCCATCTTCAGGTAAATAATTTGGTACATATTTCAAACTTATTCCTACAATTTCGTAAACAAATTCAAATATAACAAACAAACAGCATAGTATAAATATAATATAAGCATAATAAAAGACATTCATAATACATTGTTCAAATATCTCAATTTATTATGTAAATGGATATATTTGAACAATGTATTGTGCTTGTATTATTCTGTTGTTTGTTATAGTCAAACAATGTATTATTAATGCCTCTTTATTATGCTTATATTATGATGTTGTTTGTTATAGTCAAACAATGTATCATGAATGCCTCTTATTATGCTTATTTTATGTTTGCGTTATGCTGTTGTTTGTTATATTTGAATTTGTTTTACGGAATGGTATGAATAGGTTTGGAATTTACACTAAACTTATTTACCAGAAGATCGACAATCATTCAGCCCATCGAAATATTGTCATTAGAATAAAGATGATAAGATATTATGCTATTGATTTTTGATATTTAATAGGAAATGAATTACATGTAATTATTACTAAAATACAATTACTTATAATTATATTTCACTTTTTTGACCATTTAGAAAGATTTAAATAAATGTTTGTGCATTTTTTTTCGCTAAATCGCTGAACATTTTGGTTTAATTTTGGTATTTAAGACACTCCTAGTGTCTTAAACCGTGTCAAGGGATGGTGGTTCAGGGATCGAATATAGAAGCGGATTTGTTTCTTGGATGTTTGTTCTTTACGCATCAAGTACGCGTAAAATTTAGATTCTGTAGGTTTGACTTGGCTAAGAATTTACTGGAAGATCAAGACGGGATTGAAAAGAGTTGGGGAAAAAAAATCTTGGAAAACTCATCCAATAAATAAATAAATAAACAAATAAATAAGCAATCGATTCTTTTACCTAGGATTCATTTAATTCACAATCCCTTACCGTATAGTCCTGAAATATCACTTGGTTTTCTTGTAACAGTTTGTATATAAATCTTTTTAGAAAACATTTATTTATCTGTATTCATTTTTATCCTTAATCGTTATTTATTCCTTTTATATTTCCTAATTACTGATGTTCTGTTTAGTTCTTTCCGATTGAATCAGTTAATTAATTTAAGTTCGTTATGTTGTTAGCCAATCATTCTGTACATTTTTCATTCATCTTCCAATCAAATCACATTACGTAGATACTATAAAAACCAATTTTTTTTTTTCATTTAATAAATTAATTCAGTTCAGTTCCAGAACTTGACTCGTTGTCTTTAGATCCCAAAGACTCCCACAAACACCAGGCCGATATTAAAGTTGATACGCCACTTTTAATTTTCTTATGACAGCGGTATTTTTCAAGCGGGAAAACAAATAAATTTGACAGGATACAAAAATAAAATAAGATAAAATGTATGATTTAAGCTCTTCTAATAAGTCATAACCTGGATCAAAGCCCAAGCAACAACACGATCTCTAAGCTTATTTAATTGCAAATGATCATTAGCACCATCCAAGTCTTCCTCTTATTGTACAATAATAATCCTTTCCCTCTTTGTGTTCCTATGGATATTCAAATCACTCTGTAATTTGGAAACATGTGGCTTAGTTTAAGGCACTTAATCATCTGCTTTTAAATCCAACACAAAATGCAATACAAAATCCAACACAATGAAATGTTTTGCACTGAACGTCTACAGACGTTCCCTCCTCTGCAAAAGTGATTAGTTCTCATCAGTTGTTTACTTCTAACAAAAGGAAAAAAAAATGTTTTCTATCCTTCGACCTCTGACTTAATTTATGTTTTATTTCTATCGATTTGATTTTCTCATGTCCTGTAACGTTAAAGAAATACATCGTTAAATGTAGTCTTAATTTTTACTTATTGTTAAAATCGAATAAAATTAAGAAAACTTTTAACATTGTACCTCTTTAACGTGTGTCATTTGACCTTAACGTTACATCTAAGCAAATACCATATAGAGAATCCCCGACACTGAGCTATTAACAGCAAGAAAAAAACCTGCAGCGCTCCTAGCGGCAAGTCCTGAATGAACGACACCTCGTATCTGAATATCTAACAATTACATAATATAAATTAGTTAATCTACAAATTTCTTGATAATATTTATATTAGTTTTAATTTATTTTCTATAGTTTAATTAAGAATTAAATATAAAATTTTAAATAGTGAAGAAAAGTTTATCTAGAAGACTTTTTTAAGCAATTTTTATAAATACATTTTTCTTTAATTTTTTTTATAATTCCAATAGTTTAACAAGCATTGGTTGGCTATAAGCATTTGATTTTTCAAAAATTAAAAATAATTTTGGATTAAGAACAAATGAATCTACTTATTCAAAACTGACGAAATGATAGCAATAGTATAAAAATAATAAAAAAATCAATTAATTTCTGATGTTTTACACAATAACAATATAAGAAATTTCGAATATAATCTAGCTTAATTAAATTAATCTTTACGGACACATAATATGGACACACTGACAACCATTTTTTAGTCAAGTTAATGAAACAAAAAGTGTATTAAATCTTATTGTCTGAGAAACCAACCTGGAGATAACATTTTTATTAATATTTAAATTAGTTCGTTTTATGAAATAATATAAATCATTTCACAGAATTTTAATGAATTATTTCTAATTTATTTCAAATTAATTTTTTACTAACATATTTCTACTTGCTAGTCTTTTAAATTAATTCGAAATATATTCTTTATTTGCAATATTCTATAATTTACAAGTTTAAAAATGTCCTTATAACATTAAACAAATTGCAATCAGGGGGCTTAGCATAGTTTTGGTCTCCACAGTGGTTGTAGCAGATACTTCACTTCAGCACCGATAGAGCAACTCCTTGTCCCCCATATGTTGCATTTTCGGTTACTTCCTGTGAGACAGACCTGAACTCGTATTTTTCCCACCTCTTTAAGGTGTTCTGAAAAGGTATGACTCATGTCTGTCCGACTTACAGTTTGGGCTCCCGAGATCGTGACGGACGGACAGAATCTTTTTGAGAGCTCATCCACCCTTTATACTTTGAGTATGTGAATCGTTTTCTGCTAAAACTCCTAATTTCCAACGAGTTTTATCAGAAAATTCTTTTTAAATATTATAAAATCTTTTAATTATAAAAGCGAATCAATTTTACAAGTGAACGTGACATCGTTTAAATACCTCGTCTGCAAATAAAAATCGAAACAATCTACAGAAATCCTGTATTTAAAGACAGCGCAATAAACAAAGAAATGAAGAGTAATTATTCCATGGTTTATTGATTGTACTCACAGAAATCATTCTCTAACCAGGCTTCCTACCTTCAATTGGAGCGCATTACAAGTTCTGCAAAATCGTTAAAACGTTTCTTTGCAATTGCAGGGATTTTCAGAAAAGCTGACTTGAAATTTCTTCCCAAAGAAGAATCGATTCTTTTTTAAATGGAGGAAATGCAATGTCTGCATCTCTCGTTTTCATCATCTTTTTTAGTCTTGAAACGAAATTGAGCTTCTGTCATCGTGTTTCCCTCTAAAAGACTTCACCCTTCCCACGTAGTTTTGTTTGTCTTATTCGCGGAAATAATTGAGTTTTCTCTTTATTTATTCTTAAAATAACAGTAAATTCAGAGTCTCTCAGAAACCTTCTCTAAAAGACCTTTGGGTAGGATTAGGAAGAAATGAAAGTTAATAGTGGTCTAGTGATAGATTTTGGTAAAAGTAGTTTAAATTCTTCTGGGTGAAAAGAAAATTTCATTAAAGAACTTAAATCCTACTTTCTTGAAAATGATTTTGTTTCTTTGTTTCATTAAAATGCTCAAGAAACAAACAATGGGAAGGTTTTCGTTTACGGGTGAATTACATCAGTCGAATAAAAACAGTAGATTCGATTTACTGAAAGTTATTCATTAAATTCATAAATTCTTAAATCACTCCGTTTACATTGATAAATATCAAAGCACGTGATCGAAGATTAATAAACGGAATAAAACATTGCTACGAAATACATCCTTTCGCTTGTAATATTTTGTGAGAGGATTTTTTTTATTTTTTGTTTTGTTACTTTTGCATGCAAATTTCACAGGAATCCAATGAAAGCATTCATTAAAACAACAGTTTCATCGCCTGTGGTCCATAAATATTCTTGTCAGGTTTCAAGAACATTCTTGCACAGGTTTAGAATTTCTCACTGTTTAAAACAATGGCTCAAACAATCCTCTCTTTCTGCTACTTTTTACCTTCCAAGCATTTTTAACTTCTCCATCAGTTGATCCAATGTGTTTCGGTTCAAAACTTTGGATGTATTTATTTTTTCCCATTTCTAATTCTAATTATTTATAACGAGATCTTCAGAAAGCCTTTACTAAAATAAAGTTAAATTAAAAAAAATGAATCGAAGTAAGTTAATTAAGAACCAAGAAAAACAATTAGCGCCAAAATGAACAGATCAGTCACTTCAACGAACAGGAAGGGAGGTTGCCGCGATCTCAAAAACTTTAATATCAGTCAAGTTTCTTAACTTTTAATTAAGCAGCTGAATTAAGAACAATCTTTCTATTGTTATAACACGTACTTAAAAATAAAAAAAGCCCTTTTTGATTTCCATCTTCATTATCATTGACTGGACTCCGTTGATCATTGCTTTGGTAAGAACTGTTTCGACCTTTGTGACCCCATCAACTTCCAATTGGTTTTTAATTAAACAGAGCGTTTATTTGGTTTTGAAAAGGGAATTCCATTGCAACGGATGAATAAGCACTGGCTTTGATATTTGATAATCGATCAGGTAATTAAATAATCACGAAGATTTGATGTAACCAATTCCACGCAATTCAGATTTCAAAAGTCGATATAACATTTTTTTTTTTTTAACAGGATTGTAATTATATTAGGTTGTACCTAATAGTATTATATTAGAATATACTGGAATTAAATGCAGAGTACTATTAAGGTTTTGAGATAAAAATATTGAGTGGATTTATTTTATTATTATTATTATTTTTTTTTTTATAACAACTATGATGCTGATACAGTAAAACCTGCAATAATGGTTCGGGTTATTTCTATAGTTCCATCAGCTTCATAAAACTTGTTTTAGTCTTAGATACTTTTAATATTTTAATCCTATCATAAGTTCTTCTAAAAGCACTAACTTGCTTCACTTCAATAAGTCTTCCCTGTATTGCTCCAATACTGTTGGTATCAATTATATTAGGATAATGGCCTTTCACTTGTGTGAAATATTTAAGCTGCACACTGTTGAATATTACGACTCACGTCACAGTTCTATATTACGTTATTCAACATTAACGTATCTCCTAACATTAATATCTTGAAGTACAGAAATTACTAACAGTTCTCTTTCACAATTATTTAATTCTTCTTTTAGAATTCTATAATCACAACCGCACCAGTTCACTTCATTAAAGCGCAAATAATCGTCTACTTGCGGAAGATTCTATTATAATAAATCTCACTAATCTGTTCCCTCTACTA
This sequence comes from Thereuonema tuberculata, assembly GCA_023159025.1. Taxonomy (NCBI): domain Eukaryota; kingdom Metazoa; phylum Arthropoda; class Chilopoda; order Scutigeromorpha; family Scutigeridae; genus Thereuonema; species Thereuonema tuberculata. Next base: position 63,362,306 of record JAFIDM010000004.1, read on the forward strand.
CACTTAGTAGTTTCGACAAATTAAATAAAGCTTCGAATAATTCTTCAAATAAATAATTGAGAAATAATACTTTGTACAATAGCTTTAAATCAAATAGTTAATTGCAATTCTCTTCGCACTTCAAAAGTCTTGTGATTATATCTTCCCGTGACTTTCTTCACTTTCAGAACTCTGTTTGCAGAATGTAAATTCCAATGCTCAATAGACCCTCAATGGAATATTTTGAATATGATTTCTACTTACATTTTATTGAGTTCGTTGATATTAAAATTCTCAGTAGCTCGTAGTCTAACTGCGTAGCACATTTTAAACATCCCGCCAGAACTTTGCTCAACCCTTCGCAGCGCCATTTGTTGAAGTCGCTTCCCCATCTGTGACGTTACTGCTTTCCAATGGTGACGTAACACGCTTTAGCAAATTCTCTCCACATCCTAATGATTCTCGATCGCTGCGCCTTCTGGCTGTCAATCAACATAACTTCAATTCTCACTAATAATGTTAACTACTGTTCTCTTAATGTCGTCATCTCATCTCAACCCCAAATCGAGGCAGTGTTGCCTTTCTTATTCATTTTCTTCGCTGACGTAATTATTACGTTTCGTTATTCAAATTTATTTCATATTAATTTACTTAAATACATTTTAAAGCTTTCAAAAATAATAATAATATTTATTTATTTCAAATAAATAAAATAAAATGTCCTACAAGGATAAAAAGTTATTCGAGAAATTCTTTCTATTTAAGTTATTTTGAATTTTATTCCATTGTAAGACATTTAATCGAAGGAGGCAGGCATTTCTTTAAAACTACATTGTTCTAAAACCAGTTCAATGTAAAACACCCTTGAATTTTTCATTTTTTTTAATTAAACAACTAAGTGATTAATTTGTTTAGACCTGAACAATTAATTTTATTTACAGAGTAGTTAGTCAGATTAACTTCCAGTGATAGAAGGGATTTACTGAAAAAAAAAAAAAAAGAATCCATTTTATTTAAACAGAACATGGTTGATATTAACACTAACAATTTATTGAATTGAGGTGGAAATAAAGAAATAAAAAAAAATTATAGTGTTCAATTTGTTACAGTCGTTAGAACCATATCTCCGAATTAGGTCGTCTCGTTCTTACGTTCGTTTTTCAAGTGACATGACGCTTACGTCCGCTCGTTTCGCACTTACGTCCGATTAATATCCACTTCGTCACTATTTGTTTTCGCCAACCACCTCCATCAGTCAAAGTAAGAAGAATCGGTTCTTGATCTCTTTTCTTGTAGGGTAGTTGTTTAGAATAGAACAACATACGACATTTTTCTTATATATTATTTTAAAATTAATAAAAAAAATGAAAAATAAGGAAAGTGGGTTTTAAATTGTTTCTGAAATTCTTTTTTTCTCTTCAATGACAAAACTAAACTTATTACTGTTTAACGAGAAAATTGATATGAAAAGAAAAACCTTATTGTTTTTAACTTTCTTTGCTCTGAAGGAGGAGGAAATTCATCTTCGTTATAAATAACCCTTATTATTTCAGTAGATTTATTTTTTACCTCGATCTGCTTCCACTAAACTAAAGAAAGATAACGAAAGAAATATCTTCTATAACAAGTGTATGTTATTTAGTTTCCTCTAATTCCGTCACTACTTTCTATCATCGCATCCCAGTTTCTCCGATTTCAAAACCTATAGGACTGGAGGGTTATAAGATCATCACAAATAGAGGGAAATTAAGTAGAAGCCACTTCATGGACTTCATGGAGTGGGTGACAGTGATTTTATCTTGTATCTTGTATCTGGGGAATTGATCCGAACCAACAACATTGGAATCCCAGAATTAACGGAATTCTGACTCATTTGTAAAACTAGTAAGAAATCTTTTATACAGATTTATTTGAAAATCTAAATTGTTTTATTCTAATTCTTTTGAGTTAACAATTAAGTGAAATTTGAAAGAATTTTAAAGAAAAAATTAGGAAAAACAAAAAGTAATTGACCTAACAACTTTCGATTGTGTTATGTTGTGATATAAAAGTGTGTTAGGAGAGGAGGGTCAGTGAAATTTACAGCTGTTACTGATAATTAATGCCTCTTTATCCTGTTAAATGCGCCTTAAGGTGAGTGTTTTTGGCCGTAAGCATCTCGGATTAATTTATTGCAAAAGTTTTAGCGTCTCAGTTTTGAAACCGTGAGTTACTAAGTGAAGGCATTTTGGTATTTTATATTTTATTTCCTTCTCCAATAATAGAAATCACAAGAATCTTTTACTTCGTAAACTAAATCCATATAAATTTCATCTTCCTAGTAAAAAATAGTTAACTTAGGAGGATGGAGGATATACGTATTTCGAATGACACTTTCTTGTCTTAACCTTTTTTTTCTCATTAGTGTTTATTCCTATTACCAGTGCTTAGACCAAACCTACAGAATCTGTTGGTAAATTTTTAAACTTACTCTACAAAAAAAATAAGTATAAAAACGTAAATTGTTCAGAAAATTAAAATGTATTATATTTTTTTTTTTCGTTTGCAATTCGCAGGAATGTTCCGGAAAAATTACGATGGGACTAAATTTCCATGGGTTCTTCAAGAGTTCTTCTGGAATCGTTCTTATGTCTATGGGCATGGATGAGTCCACTTTCCCTGGATGCCATAAAATTACCATTTGTAAATCCCCGGCAACTTTAGTAATGGCGTTGAATATTGTACGACTTACGCAACCCCTTTTAGCCTTTTTTTTTTTTTTCTTTCGCATTGGTAGGGGTTGAGCAACGCCCGATCGTAGTCATGACATTGCGGAGAGCAGGAGATTTCAAGTCCTCCCCCGCGTTTTTCCAAAGCCCTAACGTGATTTGGCTGCTTCCTTCTCTGCGAGGAGCGGGGGAACCCATTGTGACAAATTTTTTCCAGTGTGTTCCCTCCTTATATACGCCAGACGAGTTCATTTATCGGCTGCCTCCCCCCTCCGCTTTCCAGAGGGAGGATCGATTGTGGAGGGGGGGTGTTCTTAATCCGAGTGGAAACGCTCGCGTCTCTGCCTTAAACGCATGGGTGACGTAACTCAATGAAAGGGGGCACTGCTACTCGCAAACGGAGGCCTTTAAAATGCATTAGATCGCGGAGGGAAGAAGCACGATGAAATTACCTTCCATTCTGTTATCTCCCCTTTTCTAATAACGTTTCGACTCGCCCTCTGTCTGCCATTGGATATTGGACCTCAGCATAATACTGTCTAATTATTAACACTTTTATTAATGCTACAGTAAGCATTATCATTGTTATTCTGTTGCTAGGTTACAAAGAAAAGTTAAATACCGTTGGAATTAGTTAAGGAAACAATTCCGCACAGAATTCACACCAGTTGTATTTAATGAACTTCTGCATTTAAAGAGTACTAGGAAGACCCGTGAAATATTCACGAAAGTAAAACAAATTCCACATTTTTAAAATACCGTGAAATTTTTGAGAAAAAAAAATAAAATAAAAAATTGATTTACCAGTTTCAACAATAACAATAACGAATGTCCAACAGCCAATATCAATAATCCTCCCTGGGCAACAATGACAGCACGTGTTCCCTACTGCTGAATAGTGAGCAAACGGCTATCCCAGAGTTCAGTGGGGCAACAACCTAAATACAGCCGAATTATGTAAAAACCGAGGTTTACAAACTCTGATAAATTTTGTCGCATGAACTTCTTGCATTTCAGTATAAACTTCATTTATGTGTGGAAGAAAATCTCAATACGCTAATAATTGTGTAATAGCGCTCCGTCGTGATGAAGTGGGGCGAACAGTAGAGCGCCATATTTACAAATGGGCGTGACGTCACGATTGATGTGTTCCAACGCTGCACTGTAATTGGTTATTTCTCCGACTCTTACAAATTTACAAATATCCCTACATACAATTTTTGCCTATTAATAGTATGATTTTACAGGGATCAGATCGAATGCGCAAATAAACGTTTATTAGGTTTGTTTTTAAATTTAAGTCGCGGGATGATCTTCATTATAATTAGCATCACTACAGATTTATTTTCACATCAATGTTCATCTCCGTTCTCACTACGTACGTTTCCCAAATATTATTTATGCAGAAGTTTTTAAATAAAACTTCAATTTGCAGTTCTTGGGAGACTAATAAAATGTATCTCTCGATAAGTCTGCTGATTTCTCCGCAACTTTTGAACTAGGAAATGTATTTTCTTGATCATGTATGTTTTTGGTTAAGAAATGATTTAAATTTTATACTTGAAAAGCTTTCAAATATTAATGACGCTTATTAATCCGTTTAAAAGTGACTGTCATTTGCAAGTGCTTTGATAAAGTTGAAATTAAATGGATTCAGGAATTTTAAATTCTGTTTCAAATTCTTTAATACAATTGGTGGATGTACTGAATGCTTTCTTGCTGTTTGCTTACGGTTTGATAAATTATCACTTACTCCGGCGACCCAATAGAGAGAAAGCAAACTAAAAAGTGTCGTTGTTAGTCCATTTCAAAGAAATCTCCAACAATTTTTAAGTACGAATTTGTGCAAAGGGAAATTTTGAAGGTACGTTTGTATTTAGCAAGTTATTATAATTCACGAGGACTTTTTCTATTAATGTATTCCCGATTTTAAAAAACAAATAACACAAAAAAAAAACACCTTAGATCAGTGCTGGTTTTACAAACTTTTAGCACTAGAGTAAATTACTAGGTTATAATGATATAATTATTAAAGTCTCAGTCCTCATTCTGCTATAGTTGATTCATTCCATAATTAATTTGTGGTTAAATTAAATCAATGAAAATAATTAATTAGGGAAGTAATAGATTGTAAGTAAAATGCAAATAACTATTACTTGCGCAGTCGTGCAATTTACTAAGTTTAAATACTTGTTAAAATAATTTTAATGTGATACATGTTTAATGTGTAGAAATTAATTAATAAACAACCATTAAAGTACAATATTAAATGTTATAAGATTAAAAGACTTACAAAAAAGATGTTTCGAGGCTTAACTATTAAACGAGACTCAAATTAAAAGGTTAGCAGAGCTTAGGATGTTCGTCCTTATCGAAGTCGTCAGAATTGTGAGTGATTTTTCGATCATACATTAGTAAGTCTTTTGATCTTATAATTTTTAATATTGTGCTTTAATGGTTGGTTATTATTAAAGTGATTTTAAAACTCTTACTAGTCGGCTACCCGTCGCTTCGCTCCGGAAGCCTCGCTTATGTAACGGAAAACAACTTTTTATTTATTAAAAAACACACACACACAAATTACATCAAGGAAACTAAAACTAAAATTAAATTTTTTTTTTAATTTAATTTTTGATGTCTATATTCTCTCAATCTACGACTGCATTTAGAACCAGAGTGTAAATCATATATCTATGATATATTTTTATTTTTTATAGAGATTAGAATGTAGGCCTCGGGGTCTAATAGCTAAAACATCAAACTTCTGAGCAGTATTCTACCTAATTGAAATAGTGCATCTTTCTTTCTTGACTCTCCTTTTTTTTATTCCTATTGATACTTTTCAGTGGTTTTCGAGTTAGAAATAGTGATGGTATTTGAGTTTCAAATAGTGATTTTTCAGTATTCTACCTAATAGAAATAGTGTTTCTTTCTTTCTTGACTCTTTAATTTTTTATTTCTATTGATACTTTACAGTGGTTTTTGAGTTACAAATAGTGATTGTTTTTGAGTAACTAATAGTGATTTTTCAGTATTCTACCTAATAGAAATAGTGATTCTTTTTTTTTTTTTCTTTTCTTTTTTATACAATTCAAATTGATACTTTTCAGTGGTTTTTGAGTTACAAATAGTGAAAATTATCTACTAATCTAGGCCATCAGATTGTTCGATATAGATATTTGAAGAAGAGATGTTCAGATGGACGTTGATTGATATAGATGATAAATGAAGATCATAGCTTGTATACGAAATTCTTCGCGACAAATTCATTGTGACTATTCTTTAGAGTGAAGATAACCATATTCTGTTGAATTGTGACTCAAAGACATAAAGTTGTACGTGAGTGAAGATAACGTTTTCCAAATATATGGCAACTTTATTTAGAGTTTGCCCTTGAGCTTTATTGATAAACATCGCATAAGAAGGTCTGATCGGAAATTGTTTTCTTGTGAAAGTGAATGGAAGTAGATTATCGCATGGTTGCATAGACATCCTATGGATGAAAACAGAATCTCCTTTGTGAGTTCCTGTTATAATTTCGGTTTCTCAGAGATCATTATCGAATGAATGGCATTTAAGTTGAGTTCCATTGCAGTATGCAAACTTGGGATTGATGTTTCGCAACAATATTATTGGAGATCCACTCTTCAATGACAAACGATGTTGAGGAATACCGCTGAGATTCAATTCATTCAGATATTCGAACAGATAGAGATGTTCGTGTGCTGGATTATCAGAAGTATCAATTTTATTCGCACTTGTATGCTCTGTAGTCGCTCCTTGTATTCTTAGACTTATCATTCGATTGATGTTATCGACACTCTCGTTCATCTTGGTTGAAGAGCCGCAAATTTATCGTTAGTTTTTTGACTTTGATGTGATCCTAGCTTTTTGAGTTACAAATAGTGATTTTTCAGTAATCTGTCTAATAGAAATAGTGCTTCTTTCTTTCTTGAATCTCTTTTTCTTATTGGCGCAGCTTAGCCGCAGCTGCTTTTGCGCCATAAAACACCAACCAACCAACCATCTCTTTTTCTTTCCAATTGATACTTTTGAGTGGTGCTTGAGTTACAAATAATGATGGTTTTTGAGTTACAAATAAAGATTTTTCAGTATTCTAGTTAATAGAAATACTGCTTCTTTCTTTCTTGACTTTTTTTTCATTCCCATTGATACTTTTCAGTGGTTTTTAAATTACAAATAGTGATTTCTCAGTATTCTACCTAATGAAGTACTGCTTCTTTCTTTTTTGACTTTCTTTTTTATTACAATTGTTACTTTTCAGTCAAAGTCAGTTCAGTTTTGACAGATAAGTCA
>JAFIDM010000004.1:63369319-63460635 GCA_023159025.1 Thereuonema tuberculata
CACAGACAGACAGACAGAGAAATAAAAGATTTTAGTAATATAGATTGCGATTTCGCCAAGTGTGATATCATGGCTGTTTTACACGTTGACAGATACACTCTTGAAATGCAATAATGGTTTACTGCACGAAACAGACTAGACTTTTAGGGAAAAGAAATTTATATTTCAGTCGTGTTATAACAAGAATGAAACGGGAAGCTGATATAAAATAAATGTTATAACAAATGCATGATGAAAATTGAAAATTGACGAATATTCTAATGTCTCTTGGAATTGCTTAATTTATAGAAAAAACGGGACATTCGTTTTCATTTCCACCACATACCCACCCTACCCCAATAATTAAATGGTATCTTCTGCAATTGCAGTACATACAAAGTCATGTAATTTCCAGTGGTGATGGCAGTGACTTTGAACGTTGTGGGTGTCACAGAGAGAATTTGGGTTTTCACGTGCAACAATTTCAAGGGTGCATCGCGACTACAGAACCTCAGGCAAAACATCCTGCGGTCGACAAAAAATCTGAGCGACACTATAAAAAATTATATTTTTGTTGTTGTAACTGTAGAAAATAGATATGCGTTCGATATACTGTATTTCTAATCCATGTATATTTGTGAAAAGAGGTTTCGTTGTTATTTGTTGTTAACAATGTGTAAACAATAAAACCATAACGTGATACAACGTGCAGCATGAATGTGATGCACGTGACTATGTACTGATTTACTGTGTGATGATTTTTGTGATCGTTGTGATGGATGTGTGCTGATGAATGTAAAAACAAAAAGTGTTGTGATCGTTACTGAGTCATGATATGGATTGGATGAATCATTTACATTTTTCATTGATGAGTTAAATAAAACCATATCATGTCAAAATCGTCAAAACATGATCATCATTCATGTGCGTCCTACGTTTTGAATGTTCATGTCATGAATACGTCCAGAAAAAATAAGTAAATCGGGGTTATTGGGATTGAAATTGATATATAAGATAAGAGGAACTGAATTAATCAACGGCAGTAATTTTCCAAACGTTTTGAAGGCCCAGAGTTAGTGCTACTAGTTTTTACGATATATTACTATGTTATACAGGTCGATTTTGAAGTTCAGTAGGCAATTCAGAAATCATAGGCAGTCATCAATTCAGAAATTGCACAGCTTAGTGAAATAAAATCCTTCTAGATTTAGAGTATAAAATAAAGTTTCGTATTGTCTTTTAAAATTTATAAAATAATATTTAAATAGCCAAAAATAAAAATAACGATAAAAAAAACCGACAATTTGTTTTGCCATAATAACGAGTAATCACGAAAACCCAAAAAAATACGTATCTTAGAGTGTTGAAATTGTAATGATAGAAAAATACCAGTTTCCTATTGATTTTGGTAGAATTGAAACCATAAGATCCGAATCAACAGTGTACCGAGTTTCTTTACATTCTGATTATCACTTAATTGAACTCTAATTACGTGGAAAAGTTGAAAAGTCAAGTGGGAAATTTAGACTGTATCTTTTGAAACAACTATTTCGTAGATGCAGATATTCAATAGTTGTCACGCCAATTATACTAATAAAACAAAGGCTTTTGTAAATGCAATATTTTCAAAATTAATATTGATTTAATCATTTTCTAAAATTTACAGTTTCTGGCAAAAAATAGATTGTGAAAAATCTTAAGAATAAATGTATATTTTATTTTAATCTAAAAATTCTTAATATTTCAGCTGAAGTTCGTTGATTATCTTCTAAGGCTTCCGTTTTCAGTAAGATTTATGTGCTTTTAATTTGAGGAAAAAACTGGAAACGATCGGAAGTGGAGAAGAGTCTTAACCCTTTTTTTTTTGGCGCCTCATTTGATGCGTCACCTGGTGGACGTTTAGTTCTGTCCAGATGGTGCTTTAACTCGAGTTTTATATTAGTAGTACTGCATAACTTTTCTTTTCTTAATTTTGTTTGGGGAGTAACAGCTGGAATCGTTTGAAACTTGATCAAAGGAAAAAAAAAACAAAAAAAAAAAAAAACAAAAAAAAAAAAAAAACAAAAAAAAAAACCAGAATGATTTTAGAGACATTTTGGTCATTGACAGACAATTCCTTTTTTTTTTTTATTATTATTTTGTTTATTTCACGGAGCTAATAAATTTATATTTATTTATTTATTTATTTATTTATTTATTTATTTATTTATTTATTTATGTCTTAGTAAGGCAAGTAATTATATTCTTACGCTCTAATAAATATATTTTATTTCAAAATTATGATCTAAATTAGTAATGTAGGGAAATTTAGAATTCTGTAGTTGAACATTAAGGTTTATTTGACCTATAGACCTATTTATTTCTATATACCGTACATTAATGGCCATGGAAATTGCATTATATACGTTGTGTACCAAAAATCGGTCAACAAATGTACAAAGTAGTATATTTAAGCCATGATCTCGATTTGCTGTGATATCCTATGTAGTACAGAGAATAAACCAAAGAAATGCAATTGATTACTATAATGCTACTGTACATTCAGATGAAATATGTGCAGTAAGTAATGTAATAAGGCAACAAATTAAAGTTGACAACTGTGAATTAGAGGAAGTTATCAGCTTGTATAGCTTGGACAACATAATAATTTCTGTGGATGGAGGATTACGCCAGGAAAATGATCTAGAATCAAAGTCGTATGGAATGTCTTTGTGCAATATTGAAAGAAGCAATTCCACAGTGTGAAAAGATTTTAACTAATGTATATTTCTAATTTTACCATATGGACTGGAGACAATGACACAGACCAGAAAGCAGTTCAGAGACTGCAGACATCTTAAAGGAACATGGAAAGATACATATTACGAATCATACGACAGCAAATTTGAGCAAATGTATAGGACTGGCCATGTAATGATAAGAGATGGTCAACAGAAATTGTAAACTGTTTCCGAGGAATGAAAGGAGGCCGAGAAAGCGTCCACAAGGTAGATTGGTGGATGAAATGAAAAGTTTTGTTGGATTCATTTAGAAGAGTAAAGCTTCCGACCGAAAGAACTGGAAAAAAAAAATTGGAAAGACCTTTATCCTTTAGTGGATTGAAAATGGTTGAAAATGATGATGATCTCTGATACAACCCCCTGTCCATGTGCGGAGAATGGGGGCTATTTTCGATTATACCTAAATTTGTTAGATATGGATACATATTTATCCAATTGTTATTTATTGTATAATTAATTATTCATTATTTATTCTATCAACAATATAGCCTGTACACCTGTCTAATTTCATAGTAGTTTAATGCAAAAGTTATAAAAGTTACAAAAACATACGACCTCGGTTTCAGTTACATTGGACCGTAACCTTTTTCAAGTGATTATACAAAGACAATAGTCGGTTTTTAATACATAAACGTAAACCAATGAAAAACAATGGTGTCTTGGGGTATCTCCGTAGAGCATCAGCTGACATCTCATTAGCATATACATCGTGGAGCCTTGGGTATCTGGTGAGGAATGATTGGACCACCGATGTAAATAGATGCACGTGACCAACCGACGATCCATGGAACTGGTTGAAACCTACTCGTTAACTTGTTCTTTTTTTTCTGAAAAAGTAATAGAAATAAAAATAAAAGAAAATGTACAATAAAAACAATTTGACATTAAAAAGGAGATCAAATATATCCCCTATCTATTTAAGATTGGACAAACCTTTTTTTTCCTTGGACTTAAGAAAACCATAGTCAGTTATGGAGAAAACTGAAAGGTGATCATTATATGCTTCTCCTGTAGTTGATATATGATATGATTCTATGCACTTTCTCTTGAAATCTTGTTGGCAATGGCTTAGAATAATGGGGTGGTTGGTATCTACCTTATGTGATGTTGTGAGTGTGATGTTGTATAATTAACTTTAATAAATTTTGATATTCGTTAATATATTAATTAAGATTAATTATTAGTTTATTAACGAATATCAATATTTATAAAAGAAGAAATTTGTGGGTTTGTTTGTTTCTTTATACACTCCTAGGCCCTTTGACCGATCTGGATCAAAGTTTGCAGAATTACTCTTTAGGATCCTACGGAAATAACAGGCTACAATTGAAACCTGGACATATCTCCCCCTCCCATTAATTTAATCCCCGTCACCATTTGTATAATTTTCAAGGATTGCTTATTAACTCACTTCAGTCGTTAAACGTTGGCCTTTGGAGGTAGGGTTACTGGATTCGAATATTCTTGGAGGCAAAAAGGTTTTTTTCTTTTTTTAATGTCATTTCATTTCTTTTTTTTTTTCTTCAACTTTAATTTAGAAAAATAATATAAATAATAAAATAGTAAATCTATCTTCTCTCTATATAAAAGAGGTAGTTTGTTTAAAAAGAGCTAAGTGTGAAAGCACTTTATGATTTAAAAATATATAAAAAAAAATTTAAAACTCTCAGAATGTTTCAGGTCTTCGTGTGATCGAGGCCTCTCGTCAAGTGATATGCTCATCCTTCAATTGGATTCGTCATGTTTAGCTCTTTTTAATATATTTAACCACACGTAAAAAAGTTTTTCTCGCATTGTCTTTGATGTTCCAAGTTTCACTGCCATATGTGAATACAGGGGTAATACATTCGTCAAATATTTTTCTTTTCAGACATATTGGGAGATCACCTGTAAGGTATTCCTTAAGTATCCAAAAAGCTCTGTTACCTTGAACAATTCTTCTATTGATTTCTCGATCTTGTCTATCCTTGAAGCTTACAATCTGTCCAAGGTAGATGTATTCAATTTCTTTGCTTCCTAAATATATTTTTTCTCCTTTATTATTCTTTTCCATATATTTAAGAAATTAAGAGTGTCACAAAGGAAACTTGAAAGGAGAATGCTAAATATAACTATAAAGGACATAATAAGAAATGAAACTATAAGGAAACAAACAGGAATCAAAGACTTTATAGAAGTAATAAAAAATTCTAAATGGAGATGGGCAGGGCATTTGGGAAGAATGAATGATGAAAGATGGACTCGATTACTAACGGAATGGCAGCCAAGAAATGGAAAGAGAAAAAGAGGACGCTCAAAAAAGAGATGGAGAGATGACCTACAGAAATTCAGGGGTGCAAGATGGTGGACAGAGACAAAAGATAGAAAAAGGTGGCGGAAATTGGGGGAGGCTTATGTCCTGCAGTGGGCTGAACCAGGCTAAGAAGAAGAAGAAAAAAGTTTTAATAATATGAAATTTGTTTATTTGTCTGGGTATTTGTTTGTCTTAAACAATGTCGCCATTTTTCAACGAATCTTTCCGAAATTTCACATGCAACCCAAAATAATGCATGAATAACGAAAATCTGGATCCGGACTAAGGGGAGGGAGAAACTTTGAAGGGTATGCATATCTCTGAAACCGCTTTAGTTGAAACACGAAATTTTGAGCGTTCTTTGTCAAAATCGAAGGATACGTATTCGACGAATTTTCAATATTCGGGTCCTGAAGGGTGTAAATGGGGGATGGGGACAAACTTTTTTGAAGATATACGTACCTCCGAAACCGCTTGAGTTGGAAAGACGAAATTTCGCACGGGCGTTCTTGATCAAAATCTAAAACATTGTATTCGATGAATTTTCGGTTCTTTTTTTATATATGAGAGGGGGGGGGGGGTTACGGCAAGCAAACTTTGTTGAAGGTTACTTTATGATGTTTTCAGGTTTACAAAATAAAAATATAACATTACATGTAATAATTTGTAATCATTACAGAATTACCAAGACTATGTTCATTGTTCATTATTAATCACACATACGAAACCGATGAACCTGAATAAATTGGTTTTAATACAATAAATGAAATAATAGTCGTGTTATATAATTTCATTTATTGATTTAAAACCAATTTATTCAGTTGCATCGGTTTCGTATGTGTGATTTGTAATCATTACGTCATTTTGTACCAACTAGGGAATTTATGAAACGATAGGGGTATGGAGAAGGGCAGAAAGGAATGGGAAGTCTTACATTCTTCGATCTCGATATTAATGTGATATCAAGGGCTTGTCTAACTAACTAACTCATGGCTCTACAGCTCATGCAGGGCCTTGGCCTCCTTAACAATATGAGCCCACTTTTTTCTATCTTGAGCCTTTCTCCTCCATCCTCGTACCTGGAGTTTTTTTCAATCAAGGGCTTGTCGGGTTACAAAATAGGAATATAAAATTAATTTTATATAATTACCACGTGAATTTTATACCAACTTTCTTGGTCATCCACATCAGGACAACTCTTTTTTATAAAGCTTAGGTATATTTGCTAGTATATACATATATGTATATTTGTAAGATACCAATTGTAATACATACACACTTCTAATAAGTGCGAATAAGTATACGATGTCATTATGGATTCAGTACTGTAATTATGTTTATTCATTGTTAGATTTTATTCCTTTTCCGTAAGTTCCAGGATTGATAAAAGTAAAAAAGTGATAGCAAAAAGAGCAAATAAATACAACGAATGACTCCTATAACGATGAGTTTTCCTCATTGCTTAGCTCTCGATTTGACAAACGTTGTTTTTTGTAAGAACAAAGCATTAAAAAGAAGAATAAATTTGTAAAATCAGATATCTTTCGATTGAAAGATAAAGGAAATAATTATCATGAAAGAAATGATGAACTCCCTTTTAATCTTATGGACTTCAATGTGTAATTTTTATGCTCTAACTCCTAATGCTTTTATTACAGTTTAATTATGAAGAAAAATGTTCGGAATTCGTGGGATATTAAAGGATGAGAAGGAATTTCATTATCTTTTTTATGGGGGATTTCAGAATTTAAATTTAATAAACTTCTGATGAGGAATGAAAATTTAAAATGGAGGAAGAAAAGTTATTAGTTGAGTAACACATCTTTCTTTATTTATTTTATCCGATACTATGAAGAATATTATTTTTTTTGGCAGTAAATCATTTCTCCTTATATCCATATAATAAGTAGCCACCGCAGAGTATTTGATGTAACTGTTTGCCACTTCTAAATTTGGATTGGAGACAAGACAGGGTTAGAATAAGAAAGTTTCAGAATATAGTTTTAATATTCATATTGTCCTTGATCAATAAAATACAAATTATCCTAGCAAGCTGAAAATTAAAACTTAGCACGAAGCTATTGGAACGTTGTCGTTCTTAGAGGAAAGAAACATGTTAATTTTGATACTAATAAATAAAATACCAAAAACCACTTGTTTGATATTTAAAACAGTATTCAATGCACAGGGTGATTCAAAATTCCCTGTACAAACTTTAAAAGGTTGGCGAGGAATATAAGAACAAACCACGCTCATACTGGAACGTATGTCTGCAAACGCCACCCGAATGTGCTAGATGGCGCTATTTGGTTGCACATTAATTAGGCAGTGTGAGCTATCGTCATTTGAGACGTTGACTTTGTACGAGTATTGTACCTAACCTTTGGGGCAGCGAGCGGAACGACCGAGCCGCTGTACGATTGTATCGTAAACGGTTCACCAACATACGTGTGCAAAATTATCAAACGTTTGCGCGTTTGCACCGAGAGATTGTGTGAAACTGGATCATATATATATACACCTGTCATATTGTAAACATAGGGCTAATAAACAGTTTGTCTACCTTACTTGTTATCTTTTATTTTTTAATTTTAGTGTATCTTCTAGCATATTCGGGTGGCGTTTGCGGACATACGTTCTACTATGAATACGGTTTGTTTTTTGTATTCATGACCTATCTTTAAAGTTTGTACAGGGGATTTTAAATCACCCTCCTAAGTTTATTTTTAACTGAACATTTTTTTTTTCCAATCTTCCCAATTTTTGGATTCTCCTCTTTATTTCTTGTCTTCTCATTTTCTTTCAATAGATAAACAGTAGTGACTTTTTCTTTCTTGCAATCTTATTCGAAAGTTGTCATGGCAACCGTATTTTGTTTACTATATAATTTTTTAGGAATTCTCGAGATGGATTTTTTTTTTTGAGTTATTATTTTTCATTTCCTTCACTCCTGTGGTAGGAATCGTCTCTTGCAATCGTGATTTCCGAAATGCGGAAATTTCCGGAGATTATGTCAACCGGATCTGCAAGTGAGTTGGTGAAATTGGTTCGCATTAACTACCTCCCTCACTTCTGACAGGGAAGAAAGGAGTAGGAGGAGGTCGTCATTAATCCCTACGGACGAACCTCCATTTCGAACAGATTGATGTCACACAAATTATAGGAGAAGGAAAAGTCATGGGATCAAGTGAAAACAAGAGTTCATCAAATTGTGAAAAATGCAGTTTTGAATAAAAATACTGTTGAAATAGTAATAGAGTGTTTCACTTTTGTTTGCAGACGAATAACGAAAGACTACACACATCCTTTCGTCATGTAATATTTTTATTCGTACTTTACATTTTTGTACATAATATTTTACTTACAAGCCAATACGGTTATTTATAATTATTACTTTTTTTTTTAAGTACTGTCTCCTAGCACGGAGATACGCCTTCTATGGAACTCAGCAGTTCCCATAGAATATCCCGGAAAATACTATAGCCTGTAACATAGAGAAGACAAATGGGGACCACTACCTACAGAGCAGATTTCGGGTCCCAGCGGACACAACACACAGAAGAAGACGAAAGAAACAACCATGCCACGACCGGGATTCGAACCCAGGTACTGGCGCATTGGACGCCACGGTTGGCCGCCGCCGAGACCGCACGACCACGCCAGCACGGCCCCGGGAAAATACTGAGATGGTTTCCCGTTACTTTCCCGTTATAAAGGAAGTCATTATAATTAACCTTATTATAAATGCGTAAATGTATAATATTTATAAGATTAATTCCTCACAGTTGGAAGGTATTATAAGTATTAAGTCAAACCATTATAATGTAACATGTTACTGACGTTTCGACCTGGTTGTACTGAGAAGCTTTCCTCCAAGTTTCAGTGATAAGAAACGCTGTTCCTTATACACAGATCTCGACCAATAAATTTGAAAGAAAGCAGTTCACCAATCAGAAGGCAGTGGAGCCAATCTTGAGTGGAAAGAGAGGACTGGATTCCTGAGAGGTTCAATTCCAATCAACCAAGGAATGAAGCATCATTAGAGATCAGAGCATCCCACGCCACCCTTGGGAACATCCCTATTACGGAAGAAGAATCTAGATGGAAATTGTTGTATTAAGATTTATATCTCATGTAATTGCTAAGAGTGATTTCATTTTCAGTGCTGGTTAGATATGTATATTTGTACAATATTGTATATTTGTTTCATGAAGGACTTGGAAGAGATTGACTATTCGTTCAGGTGCTGTGTAACGCCGCAAACAAAATATTCCCAATTCAAAGTTTATAATTGAGCTGTTATCCACGGCTTTACAACGTCCTGTTTGTTTACTTTTATGAATCAGTGAATGGGAAACCTGTTATGGTTTATTTTTACTTTCATATAGAAATTTAAATTTGTTTTCCTCACTTGGAACATAAAGAATTTTAGAATAGTTAACTCAGGAGGCGGAGGAATACATGACATCATTTAAGTCGCCTGCAGAAAGAATTACACAGTCATTATTTTAGTCTTCTTTTTCTTGTTTGAATTCCTTATCAGTAATACAGAAAGGCTGTGTTCCATTGAGTGATCCACTGCAAAATAATAACACTCCTGACCTGTTAAATGAATGAATGAATTCATGGATGCCCTCGTAATAACAATCGTCTGACGAAATCAGTTGAATGCCTTTGATTCTAACAATGTCTTGCATAAATAACTTTTACAATTTTTATGTCTTTCCTTGAGAAATCTTCCAGTGGGGTCTTTATATTTATAATTAAATTAAGACAGCTTAATAAGACATTCATCATGTAAACATATTATATTTACATAAATTCTTGGAAACGAAGCTGGTGGTTAAGCCTAAATGAAATAACTATTAGTCTTTTAAACACATTGTTGATCCACTGTTCACTCAGCTTTTTGTAAGGGTAGATTATGAAAGATACGGTATTACTGGTATTTTTTGAAAGCTTCTTCCTCCTACTAATATTAAATTATAAAATCACTCGCATTATTTGATATTATTTGGCTCCAAAAAGCCTTATCTCAAGTTAAAAATCGAAGGCTTTCTGAGTAATCCTAGGAGTAGATTTTTTTTTTTTAATTTATTGATAAACGGAGCAACCTTGTTGAAATACATGGTTTTATTCGAATTGAAATATTTTCTCGATACAGACATATTAATTGCATCATTATTCCTTCAGACTTTAATATTCGATGTATATTTTACATTTTACAAATACACAATTGTTTTGTTTAAGGATTTCAAAAAAACAAAGGAAAAATTAAGAAGTGTAAGATTTTAAGAAAATAGAACTTGTTTTATAACTAATTTTTATTCAGATACGATTGGAGTGATTTAAAGAGGAGACACTTATTTATCAGATATCTGCAAAACTTTACATAACGGAAAACATTTTAATTTTAATCGATTTGAAGAGAAATCATTTTAAAAATATGTTTTTAATCTTTTTGAATCATTAAAAAGAAAAAAAAAAATCCAAGGAGTGAAACGAGAAAAATAAAATTTAATTAATTTTTTGTATCTTGTTTTTTTAGATTTTTATTTACTTTTTTATATTTTTTAATACATAATTAATTGGTTCTTTTCTGTTTGTATATATATATATATATATATAGGTTCATTTAATTAACTGTAAAACAATGACACTGATCGTAGGCTTTATACGATTTTCCAGCTTGCTAGAAATGAATAATTATTCATTTATATAAAAAATTTATAAAATTTCAGTAAGGAACTACAATGAGAGGTTTGGCTGCTAAATAATTCTCCAACATTCTTTACTCTGCTATTTTTTTTTTTTTACTGCAGTACCTCGCAGTAATTTAGAATTTTATTCTGTTTCTCTTAGAACCATGAAGCAACTTCATATCTTTTGAGCATTCCAGGACAGATCTGTTTCGATCTATCGTGTTTCATCAGCTGACAACTCACTCCCTAACATTTGTAAATGGTGTTGTATCTCACTAGGAGACTTCTGTTAGATCATTAAAGAATTATTGAGTAGTTCTGCAGTAAAATTAAAACAAAAAGACCTGATAGAATAAGTTTTCAAATCTTATGTAACAACGCTGAAACAGCTCTATCTTGCTTAAAACTCGTAATGCGTCTAGGAGTATAAACATAAAATATTTAAAATTACTAAGAAATACTGCAGTAAAGGAATGGTTGAGGTTATTGGAAATTTATAAATAACAGGCTAAGTAGAATTCTTTGCTGAGATGTTTTAACAGAAAGAGTATCATTACTGTATTTCTATTCATATAACAGTGGTCTAGAGCAATCTAGATAGCCTATAATTTATATCTTCTACTAAAATGAATACTTTATAATAATCTATAATTTCGGGCCAAAAATCGAAATAGAAAGATGTTTCCCTCGTCTGACTCCCGCCTACTTCTTTCAACATTAGTTTTTATATCCGTACACAAAAGGCTAATAATATAAAACCATTTGTTTTTTTATGGGCAAACATTTCCCAAGCTTTCACCAAAAATTTCTTTTATTTATTTTAGATTTATTTGTTCTAAAAACGAGACAAGAGATCCTAAAACATTATTGATAACATAGAAAAAGATTTATTCTAGCAATTACTGTTTCTTTTTTCAAAAAAGAAAAGAAAGAAAAAGATCGTATATATAAAACCCAACAAAGGAATTTGCTGAAGGTATTTTTTTTTTTAAAGTTTGTGGTGGTTGGAGGTAAGAAAGAGCGTCGTACGGGTGGACACAGTCCTTTTTATGAGCGGGGGCGGCAGGTATTAAGTTGCTCGACCGTGAAATACGGCATTAATAAAAGAGAAGGTCTCAATTCTCAAAACCTCAGGCAACTTCTTACAGAAATGGAAGATTGTTTAGCTGAATTTAAATCCTGACATTTTTATTAGAAAGAAATTAAGTCAAGCGAAAGAAATAATAAAGAATGCATATTTACACTGGGCTTTTAGGGAATATTTTGAGTTAAACTGAAATGTCAGAGTTCTAATGTCCTTTTATCAGATATTTTAAAAAATATGGGAAGGGGGGGGGGGAGAGGGAAGAAAGACTTTTAAAAAGGGCCTCTAATAATAACTTAATAGATGTTCAGTTCTTTAGAATAGCGTTCGATAATCGTCTTTCTTAAATTATTATACGGCTTTTAAGTCAAACGTTTTTAGAACATCAAAACTGATTGTTCTAACGTGTTTAGTTTTCAAAATAAAGATTTTAAAATTGAAATTCCATCGAATTAAAAGAAATACAGCTTTAATTTAAACTGCGTTTTCCTAATTACAATTATATCTCTAATATTCCAGTTTCAAATACTTAAAATAATGAATAGCTTAATTTCTTTACAGAATCTCTTTTACATACGAAGTGTAGTCAGTAATGAGTCTGTGTAGTTTCACTTTTTACTTCATTTTTCCATAATTTTTTAACTCAGGCTTTTTTTTATTTTTCTTGAAGGACATTACGACCAAAATAATGTTCTCATATTTTAAATTAGTCCAATAAAAAAAAAAAAAAAATTATAAAAATTACGAACATGTGTCCAGTCATTTTAGGACATAGAAATAAAGAGACAAGAAATGATAAAACTGGATGTATTCCATCTCACCTAATAACTGTTTTCATATTCGCTGCTCATCCGACCGATGAATGAAAATATTTAAATAAATAAACCAAAAGTATTAAAAATTTGTTAACTTTTCAGTAATTCGTTGGAAATATTCGTTCTCCGCCAAAGGCGATTTTTTCCCCCCACCAAGTTCTGTGATAACCAGTCTAATTACTTGTGGCTTCAAACATTTCCGCCTGTCAGCTCCTTACATATTTATTCACTGGATTTCGATCGACGACCTTAGTGTCAGTTCATCCCTCGCCTCCATTCATTAAAAGTTGTTCATCCTGAAGATGAAAAATATGTTTAAAATCATTATTCTAAGGGGGAAAAAAAAACCAACAAAACAAAACTATAAAGTATTATTTGTAAACTATGTTTACCTTTCAGATTCTTGACGTAATTAAAATTTTATTTGTGCAGAAAGATAGCCATGATAGACCCCGCAAAATGATACATTCCTAATAAAAAACAAAAAGGAGGCACTTGGAAAAATATTGTGATCATAATGAAACACGAGTTGCGCAAAGATGATGGAAAAAAAGGATGTCAGAACACGAAGAGAGCAATGGAGCTGTTTATTTCGGAACAACAGGCTCAGAATTGATACATATTAGTATCCTTTGGGGCCGCGGCGATACTGGCTGATGTAAGGTGTGGCATTGACGCCTAGAAACGTCAGAACAGTGTCGTATAGAAGATTCATCCAAATATCGTGGAGTTGCTGGTCTATTTCGCCCACATTGCGGGGTGATTGTAATCGCTCAATAAGCATGTTATTCTATAGGTGACAGGTAGGCCAAAGAAGTGTCGGAATACCATGTATACTCTCTAACAGATATTCACCGTATTTCGGACATTATTCTGCTGATAAACGGCTTTTGGAGGACCTCAGAGCAAAGGCAGAACGACAAGATGTCGCAAGATGTCCTGAACGTAACGTTGTGATGTGACAATCCTCCAAAGAACATCTAAGGGTAACCGGGTGTCATATGCAATGATTTCAGAAACGAAGACGCCAGCTGTGACTGCCTTGACACGCTCCAAAGTTCGATGAGTTGAGGTGCGCTGATCTGTCATCTCCACATACGTAATCGGCGTGATCGGCTCCAAGGGAGACCTTAGATTCACTAAATATTTAGGCCCAATCAGTTGCATTCCACTGCAGGCGGTGATAGCTACGCTGCAGGATCAGTGGTTGTCTTCGTAACGGCATCGTAATCCAGGGTCCACCAGCCTTCTGGCTGTGATACAACAGGTTGCGGAGATGCCATTAACTCTTCTCGGTTGGCATTTAGAGAAACTGTTGATATCCTGAGAGCCGATCTCACGATCCTACGATCCTGCCTGGTAATTCTCCGCCGACAACTGCCCTCCTGACGGTCATGTGTGCGTTGCCGGACCCGTTTCTGCCAAATCACCGCGACCCAAGTGGTGGACGATAGAACGATATGCTCCGTCTGACTCTCAAGATACGTCCTCTGTCAAATTCACTCAGTTCTTGATACGATTGTCGGGTGGTGTGTCGTGACATTCTCAGCGGCTACACAACGGCATTCAACCACAAAAACGTTCGGAAGTGCCGAAGCAAACAAGAAACGCCACTTATAAGCAATCCAGAATGCGCGACTCAAATGCACCGCCCTCTGCATTCAGTGGCTGCGATTGTTTTTACAATTTGCATGTCTAGCCATGAGGCATTTGAATTCTACCATGCATGTCTACCCATGAGTTTATACAATGTAAGATTTTTTTTTTAATTTAACGTCTGGATGAACGAATGGAGCGATACAGAAAAATAACTGAGCATTTGGTTGATGCAGAAGGATTGACTAACAAAGCCTGTGTCTATAAAGGTTATTGGATCTTTCTCAATAACACAAGAAGTAACTATTGCAAATGTGAACAAAATCCGAGCCCTTCTCTCTTCAATTGAAAGTAACATGACTTTTTCCTTCGTAAATCTATAATACTTAGTTTTACAGAATGTGAGCCTAGCGGAGTGAATCTGAACCTCAGATTGTTTTTGTTCTGAACCCCAGTTATTTTTTGTTATAAAGTATTTATTTTCATTGTTTTAGAAAAGGTATCAAACATCTGAAACAAGTAAGAGCTTGTAGAATGAAAATAAGTTAATACTGAAAATCTCGTTTTTTTTGTTTGTGTTTTTTCCAAATATCCCAACCCACAGTGCCTTTCGAACAAGAAATTGAGATTTCATTTACTGAAACTTGATGAAACCTTCAATTATACAAAATATTGTAAGTATTAACTTTAATTATATCAAAATTCTCAAACATCTAAAAGACTTCAAAATTGAATAATTTGCGTTGTTAGATAATAGAAGAAATGTCACAGTAAAGAAAGTTTCTTACCTCCACGTGTAAGTTTCTGCACAAGAATCTGCATGAAAAAAAAATCAAAGTATTTAACAATGATTGTCTCCGTTATTTATAAATGGTTTCAAGCCATTCACTGTTCGTAAGTTCTAAGACCAACAGACTTATTGAGTTCAAATTTCATTAATAACAATAAAAAATAAATCTAGATCTAAAAGAACTGTGTGTGGTGTTAAGAACTACGTTTAATGTAAGTGATGCTATTTGTAATTAAATTTCTCTCATTATTATTATTTATGTAACTAGATCCCGTGAGTTGTTTTAGTTCTTATGATGAGGGGAAATCCTTTGATCTTTTAGTACCAGCGAGGGAGCTTTTATTTGGTGAAGTTAAAGCGTTTTTCGTTGATCCTTGTCCGTTCGTCAATCATGTTCTTTTGATTCGATTGCTTCAAAGACACTTAAGATTCTGGCAACTTCTCTCTTACCAACCATCATCCGGTAGTTTCGGATACGAAGATTCTCATTTTTCCCCGGAACATCCCCAGTTTAGATGTCAAATCGATCCCCACATTCCCTTTTACCTGTGTTTTCTTTTTCATCGGTTTTTGTACTTTGTTGTCGACTGTTCCTTTTCTGGCAGATTCACAAAAGGGTTAGTTAATTATGTTTTCATTTCTTAGTTTCATCTTTTTAATTTTTTTTTCTTTGACTTATTAAAAAAAAAAATTTAGTTTCTTATCTATTTCTATCTATTTGTTATTTTTGTTAATTCTACTTTATTAGCAAGGTGAGGCTAAAATATCAGTCAGTTCTGTGTGTATATATGTTCCTGTAATTACTTATACTGGTAAAAGGTCTTCTGAATCTTAGA
This sequence comes from Thereuonema tuberculata, assembly GCA_023159025.1. Lineage (NCBI taxonomy): Eukaryota > Metazoa > Arthropoda > Chilopoda > Scutigeromorpha > Scutigeridae > Thereuonema > Thereuonema tuberculata. The sequence goes on from JAFIDM010000004.1 coordinate 63,385,195, forward strand.
TGTATATTGACATACGATCTAATTTTAAATATTAAAATTTTAGCCTCTATATCACGAAATTTACATTTGAAGCTGCCAAAAAATTACCATAAAAAATAGAAATCAAACAATGGTGTTTCATCAGTGGCTAACACAAAACATTAATCTGATTAGTTATCTTAAATCGTGAGCTTAAAATTAATTGAATTAGGTAATTTAAAAAAGTTATGTGAATTTAATTATTGACGATTCCATAGGTAGATGATATTACATTCCCCGTATCTTTGTGTAACAAACCGGGGAGTCGTAGCCCAAACCGGGAGTCGTAGCCCCACGACTAATACTTCATTGGACTCTCCATGGCCTAAAAGTTTGGAGATGCATCTCGACTTCTGATCAAGACCAGTTCCTGACCTCAGGAAGTTGGTGATCAATTGGACAAAATTGGGGTCTATTCCTTCTGAATCGATTAAGCTGAGAAAGAATTCCTTCGATCCAATATGGCCACTTCCGGTCCAATATGGGCAATTACTCACAGTCGATGGTGCAAAATGTACTGGGGTCGTTTGGTTTAATTATTGAACAAACTGTGAATTGACTTTTTTTTTTTTTGGTTCAGAAAATTGAGAGTTTGTACTGTATGCATTTACTAGCTATAAAATATTAAATTCAAAAGTCTGTATATTTCGTCCACCTTCTAATATAACTTTTGAAACAGAGCGCAAATCTTTTATCCTTGTGTATTACTGATTTTTGGGTTTTTAGTTAGTACTATGCACGTTAAATTTTATTTGAATGAAATCTTCTTAAAACTTTGCGTGAATATTTTAAAAAAAAAGCAAGAGACGTTCCAACATTTGTATTTAACAACTTTTCTATGTTGATCCCAGCTGAAAAATGTTAAGGAAAAGAATAAAAGTCATAGGAAAACATAGAAGCAAAATAATAGAATCGTTAGGCAATCCATGCCTAACGATTCTATTATTTTGCTTCTATGTTTTCCTATGACTTTTATTGGGATTGAAATTAAGCGGATTGAAGCAGTTTAGAAAAGTATTTATGGATTTAATCAAAACAACAACAACAAAAAAAAGACTCTTCCACTGTTAGTATTCGACAAGTAATTACAATGTAAAAAGAAACGGACACTTTGTATTTTTTAGACAACTGGAATCAGAAACCTTTTTTGATTTTAAAAGAAAAAAATAATCAAGCAGCATTTTACGAAACGTAGGCTTTCTTTTATATTAATTTGTGATTATATTTATTATTATTATTTTTTAATTACATTTTAAACAAGTTTAATTTTCACGGTTTCAGCGACGAAAAGATAAAACTGATAGTCCTAAAAGTGTCCATTGGAGGAAAAGCCACTTGTTTACCATAAAAGTCGAATTTATTCCAAGGATATTTTGTTAATCTGCGTTAAAAGTTAAAATATTGGTTGGGGAAATAGTGGCTCCATTTGTGACATTGGCCGTAATAAAAGAGGTGAATGTGATGTCCTGCCTTTGACCGCCACCGAATGAAATGAGAGAGAGGGGGGTAATTCAGCAGATAACCCTCTCATCTTCCTCTTGGGCATTTCTTGTTCCATCTCCGCCATGTTGTTGCTGAAACGACTGTTTTATGACTCATAGACTCGATGGAACAAGAATTATTAGATAGTTTACTCCAGAGTGGTCGTGTTCCTACAAAATTAAATCGTGAATTATACATTTCATATAGAAATAGACATCGTTGCAACCCATAAAAATCACAACCATTTAACTTTCTTTGTAGTTGTCCATCAAAGCTAAGCTGCCGGCGGTTTATGACTACATGCCTGAAATATATTGTAGATTTTTTTTCCTTTCATTCCACTTAGAATTAAACTAAGGAGTTTTTATATTGGGGAACTTAATCTATAATGGTTAGTATTTAGATTGATAATGTAAATAATTGCTTGATTAAAGGAAAAAAAAAGATTTAAGTTATCAATTAAATTACGGGAATTTTATATGACCTATCTTTTGTAATTTTTTTGGTGCTTTGCAGTCTTAGAAAAAAGAACAAGGGTTGTTATCGACGGTCAGTGACTGTCTGTCCGTCTGTTCTTATTCACGTAATAACTTAAATTTGTCTAATATTGAGAGGAAAAATTAAAGAACCTCATTTTTTTTTCAAAATTTGCCACAGCTAATGGTACGTAAAACAGGTCTTACCTACTTTTGGAACAACGAAAAGCGAACGAGTCTAATAAATGCTACGGTTTACTATGCTTGTTCTTCTAGTTTTACTTTCTTTCTTTTTCATTTTTTGAAAAACTAGTCGGCTACGCGTCGCTTCGCTCCGGAAGCCTCGCGTATGTAACGGAAAACAATTTGTTATTTATAAAACACACACACAAATTACATCAAGTAAAATAAAACTAAATTTTTTTCAAAGTTTTTTTTTTTATATTTTAATTTTTGATCTCTGTATTCTCTCAATCCACGACTGCTTTTAGAATCAGCGGGAGAATCGTACTGTACCTAATGAAGTACTGCTTCTTCTTTTTTGACTTTGTTTTTTATTACAATTGTTACTTTTCAGTCAAAGTCAGTTCAGGTTTGACAGATAAGTCAAAAAAACAATATGAAGAGAGTTGTAGTTTCCATGGGCTAATGGATAAGATGTCTGACCTTGGATCAGAAGGTTGCAGGTTCGATTCCTGTCGCGGATGTTTCATTGTAAATATTCTATTTTTCATTCTCACAGAAAACTGCGCCGGACAGACAGACAGACAGACAGAGAAATAAAAGATTTTAGTAATATAGATTCCTTCAATTCTTTTTATTCTTTATGATTAACATGTCTAGGAAAACTATTTTCTTCTCTTTATTTAAGGTCTAGACACGGATTTATTTATTTTTTAAAAATATTTAAAACTTATTTTAAGATATCTTAGTCTTTATTAACTACAAGTCCTGAGAATTCTGTGGGATTTAGAAAAAAAAAGTAGATAATGAAATGGGTTTATTTTGTTTCTTCGTTTATCTGGGCATTTATTTGATCCCAACTTTTCGATTGTTTTGGAGAGAACAAATTTCCTCCGCTTATCTTCTTGAAGTTAAATGTCGTCCAATTACTGCATCGTGTGACTAATGTAATGTTATGGAAACGTTTTTCATGTGTTATATTTTTATTATTGTGTAATTTAGTTAATGTTTATTATTTTTATTATTATTATTATTATTATTATTATTGTATTATAACCACAATATTATTAATAATGTAATGATGCGTTCAGCACAGACATGTGACATGTGTTGATAACAATTGTGTGTCTAAGTGAGAAAGAAATCAAAAAGAAAAGATGTCGTCATGTCCTGTAGAATATCGATAGCTATAATGGACATTGGATTTCCTAGTTGGATCTGCATCACGTAAAAGATAAGGACGAAATATTATTCGCTCAGAAGTTCATCCCACGAAGAAAGAATATTAATACAAAGGAAAATCTCTAAGTGAAATTGTAAGACTACTAATTCAGCTACCGTGAAAACAAATGAGATTTATTTATCTTCTTGTATATAGATACAAATATATATATTGATATAGGATTTAAATGTGAATTATCTCAACAGTCTTAGATTAAAATTAACATATCCTGCACACCAATTAAATATATAAAATATGTTTAATGCAAGCGAATATCAAAACCTTGAACATTGATAATAAGAGGCCGAGAAAAAAAAAATGGTTATGAATCAATTACATTTCTAAGATGTCATAAAAGAACAAAGATTAAACTAGTCTTAGATTAGTTTTAATTACAATTTTATACAGAATAAGTGTTACGTCGTCTTCTATCAGTTCTTAGTCATGTAAGAACAGTGTCCGCAGATATAAACTATCTTTAGTTATTGCAGTTTAATCACAGTTGTATTTTTTTTTCTTCACACATTGCAGCGTTTAAGTATGTATCTTTATTACGTTGCTTTTATTTTCTAATCATACTTTTTTAAAAAAAAATACAGAACAATAAACTGATTTCATTTATTATGTAAATGCTTAAATCCCTATTTGCTAAAAATTTCAGCTTCTTTATTAAAGCTAACCTGTCTTTAATTCGTGGACAAATTAAAGTATCTTGACAAATGTATTGCTCAGTTTTTAACATTTTATTCTATAAAATAGTTGGGTTTCAGGTCAAAATGTAATATTTGTTGAGTATTAAATCCCTGAATGATGATGAAAATTAGAATTGATTTCATGTAACTGATTGAATATTCGCAGTGATTTTGTTCAACTAGAACATTTTTCTTCTTCCTGTTAGTATCCGCTAAAACGGGTGGACGGATTTCTATAATATATATTATAATATTCGATATTTTTTTTTTATGGTCAAACTTAAAACGTGAATATAATTATTGTGATGTCCACCATCCTCCCCCCCCCCCCCCAAAAAAAAAATGACCCCTGAAACTCCGTAATATAATTTACTCCTTATGATTTCCATTGACTTTAAAACTTGTATTTCATCCTACAATTAGGCTTTGATACAAAATCAATTTAATCTTTTCAAAATCTTCTAAATATCCCTAAGGAAAAAAAAAAGTCTTCCCATTTTAGTCTATTCTCATTCCTTCATATTGTTCTCCTATCATACATCATTTTCGTTTTCATTTTATGCTATGCTATTTTACGATCTATTCCTGATCAATTAGGAGGGATAATTGCCATCCTGATATACCTATTCTTATCCTTATGATACTCATTTTCATCCACAACAATCAACATGTATCGTTCTCATGTTGATATCAGAACTATTGTTCTCATAATAATAATTTTAATTCAGCATTTAATGTTCTTCAACATTTAGGTTCAATAAAAGTGCAGGAATTACAAAGAGATCAATTTCTATTTTTTAACTCTATCTTATTTCTTCTTAAATCCCAATATTTTTTTTCCTGAGAAATAAAACACAAAAATCAATTTCGTCTTAAATTTCGTTCAATCGACAGATATTAATATCCTAATTCCGTAGTTCCCAATCTCATTTTACTATTTTAACTTTCTCTATTACGCTTTTATCTCTAAATCCATTCATTATCCAACCAAAGATTACAAAAATATCAGATTGTAGCCAATAACTAATTTATTGCAAGAAAAATTTATGTAATTGAAAGATAAATAGTTTTTACCCATAATGCAAAGGGACACCATTTTGGAAACCCCTTGGCTATTTCTGGCATCTTCAGATGGGAAGCAGTGCTTTTAGTTCATCCCCTGAAAGATGGACTTCTCTGTTTCACTTCAAAACAATGCAGAAAAGCCAACATTTCTAAATTTCACTCTTGGGCAACTAACCATTGGTGAATTTAATGTGCAATAAAATTGAAACAAGAAAAAAATGGAATACAGGCCTTTCACTCCTTCGAGTTGATCGTCCAAATGGGTAAATCTGGCTGATGAGTTCTAATAAGAACGAAACAGCTGTCCCACATTCTGTTTTGACGATAACTCAAGGCCAGATTGAAATGGGTATTTTCTTTAGTCCTTTTTTTCATGAAATCATTGATCTTTTTGAGTTTTTTTGGAAAAACCTTAGTTTATCCCCAACTTCTAACAAACAGTAAAAAAAAAATATTAACTTGTTTTCTTTAACAATTTGTCACTCGTCAGTGCCTGGTCGTTGAGGCGAAACCGGTCGTGTCCTGCATGTAATGGCCTTTTATTTTAATTTTACATTATTATGCACGCACTTTAAATCTCCCTCCAAAATACTAACTTCTGAATTATTTTATGAATATGTTTAATCGATTATATTATTAAACAAACGAATAGCAATGGAATTATGGCAAGACTTTCTCCGTACTTACTTTCGTACTTAGTATTCTGACTCTCATTTAAAAGTGGCCCAAATGCTAAATTTTCTTAATGCGAAGTGTCCAAAAATAGGGAATACAAACACCAAATCTAACGACAGTATACTGCCTTCGATTGTTGAGATAAAGAGTTTATTAAGTGACATTCTAGATTGTTTAGAGGCTCCACATTGATTCTAACGATAAAGAATACTAACTCTTAAAGGTATATAGTTTGATACTGATCAGTGCAATGATTACTATGCTGTACCCATTATTATGGTATGGAGAAGTAAAAATTAATTTAAAAGTAAAATATAATGTATAGTAATTTAGACCAGCGAAGCAAGTCTCTCCATTTCATTTCACTAGATTACATTTCGTGAACTGTTTTATTCAAATCAGCTAGCTAGAAATAGGAAATTTTCCTTGCTCACATAGGAATTCATGTAGAGGTGCACAATCATATTTTCAACTTTTAAAACTATAAATTTTATAAGAATTATTTGTTTTTACACAGGCCACAACAAAAGCGCCATTAGTTCTCAAACAGAAACAGAAATTTGTCATTTCTAATTATCCTACAGAGTCATAGCTTAAAGATTTTTTTTTTTTAATATCTTCAGTCTTACATATATACATGTCTTACGCAAATTTTCGGAAGTGATTTCAATGTAGCGCGAGTCTACTTAAAGCCCGACTTTTTGCTAGTTTAATAGCTGCTATTACTAACTGATTTTAGTGGTGTAGTCTATTTATTAAACTGATTTTTGTTTTATTAAAACAATTTCATAGAATCAAATAAATTATAGATGTATTTTTTCGGAACATTCTTGTTTGAGAATTTTTACATCAGTTTTTCCCACAGGAAAATAATTCTTGTGGGTTTCGGTGACTAATTCCATATCTGACAAACTTTCTTCTGGGCTATTGTTCCTGCGTTAACTGACACCCAGTACTTGTTTCCGAGTGTTCACTAATTGCTCGAGACATAGTTGCTCTCTCACAACTAGAAATGGTGAACTGTGTTAGTTTATCCACCCGGCTTTCTCCCCCTTAAAAACCTTTCATAGTAACGCATTTGTTAGAATAAAAACATATACTTTTTTTTTTTTTTTTTACAAAACATAACCTTAAGTACAGTAGCCTTTTCTCGGATGACGATGATCCAATTGTTGTCTGATCCAAAAATATAAGAAGGGGATTATTTGTGTAACTTGATTTCCTTCTGAAGGATTAAAGTACTGACGCGAAATATTGAGCCATTTCTTCCTTCTCTCTCGGTTTTTTTAGCTTTAAATTTCCTCGGATAGTAAGACTCAATCAAGTCACTAAATCTGTGTGTGTGTGTGTGTGTTCTTACCTAATATCGAATGGAGTCCTGAATGAATCAGCTGTAAATTTGATATGCATATTTAACAACTGGACATGAGCTATCTTTCGTATTGACATTTCCCCAGTAGGATCTTGTCGTACAATTAGCGCCAGAAGGCGACAGGAATTCTCATTGAAAAGCATTAGATATTAAACAAATATTGGATTTCTATCGATAAATAATGAGAATTAGTAGGTTTAATTAATCCATTAATTTGCGCATGGTTTGATTTGATTAAAATTAACCTAAATAAGGATTGCTAAGGAAGGCTATTTTTTTCTTTCCAGAAAATGAAAAAAATACATTTAGGAAAGTAGGATTTAAGCTCTTTTCAGAACTGTTTTATTTTGGTTGCTATGACCTTCTTCTTTAGATGTAGATTAGTGTTTTTTCTAAAAGCTTCCTTATTTTTTTTTTTTTGTCTCGTGTTTTTCCATTCGAACCTCCTACCTATAATTTCTAATTGAGAAATGTGTTGCAATGTGAAATTGTTTTCCTCAAGATAAATTCTCATATTTGTTCCAAATGGAGCGGAAATATTTCCGCCGCTTGGTGCGCTGCTGTCTTTAGTAACTGGAAACTTTCATTTGGTAGGTGGGGGGATGGTTGTAAACAGTTCATAAATCCCTGCGGCATTCTCGTAACTCTGTCGTTGGCTTAATGGCGGATGTGATAGAGGGGGTTTGCGTGACAAAAGTGACACACACACTAATTTGACGAATTCGGGGCGCAGTGGCGGGAGTTTCACACTTTGTTTATTGGTATCATCATAAAATATGTAAGAATTGTAGAAGGAAAAAGCTTTTAAGAGTGGTTTTTTTTTTCTCTTCACAAATAACTGCTTAAAGCAAAATTAGGGCTGAGAAAATCTTAAAAGAAAAAGAAATCCAGAAAAAGTAGAGACATTCATTGTCGAGTGTTTTTTCTTCTCAATTGAGCTGAATTATTCTCTCCTTCCCCTGTTCTTTCGTGACTTAACTTTCAACCATCTTTACTATTCTTATCCTCACTCTTTGGAGCTTTCTATCCTTTCATGAAATATCTCTGTTTCTATTGATTTTCGTGAAATTTTACATTTAATATTCAGCTAAAACTTATCAATGCAAATGTACATATCAAACAACTTGCTGGAATTGTACTAAAATCATCTCTAAAATCCATTGCAGATTTCTGTACAACAATTATTAAGTGACTAACAATGACGTATGCATAGGCTACTTACTTCCTGTTAGGTTGTTGTAACAAAGAATTTTAATTAGCACTACTACTTATTGGAGCGACCTAATGGAAAGAAAACAAACGTAAGGGTTGTTAACTTTAAAGTTCCTCTACTTAGAGGGCTCTGGAGTGTTCTAAGTCCACAAATGGAAAGAAATTTGGACAACAAACGCTGACCTCGCCGTTTATTGAAAATGGCCAATAAATAACACTGTAGCAATACAAACCTCTTGAACAGCGTTACCAAAGTTCAATGTGTCCTCCATTGTTGTCAACAATGTTTTCCTTTCGCAAAACTGAATTTTTTCTACCGCAGAACGCAATACATCTGCTGGAATTGCCAGAACATGACGTCTAATGCTGTCCTTCAGATCTGACAATAGATCCGACATCTTTCACGATACGTCTGGTTCTTCAAAAAAACTCTGTAATGAGTAGTCACATGGGATGAGGAAATTCATGTAACCCTTGCGCTTCACTTCCTGGCGGGAATGACAGTTGATATCAATGGGCCATGGAACATTCTTTGGAGTGACGAAGTCCACTTCTGCTTAAATGGGCAAGTGAATAACTACAACTGTCTCATATGGCAACAGAAAACCCTACTGTTATCCAAAAGGTCCCGTTGCATTCTCCAAATGTGACTGGCGTGTTTTTCTTCTCATTGGGCTATATTTTTTTTGAAAAGGTAACTTCAACTGAGCTCCGGACAGCGATATTATGAAATGTTGGTGATACCAGAGCTTCAACAACGGAGGTGCCTTTAGGAAACCGTATTCATGTAAGACGGTGTATTACCCACATCACCCGTTGTGTTTAAAATTTGTTAAGGAAGCGCTATACAAAGGAACGGCCATTACTTCCAGACAAGTTGGCCTCCCCGATCCTCCGACCTCACCACATGTGCCTTCTCGCTTTAGGGTTTTTTGAAGAACCTGGTGTATCGTGAAAGATGTCGGATCTCTGTCAGATCTGAAGGACAGCATTCTAGCAATTCCAGCAGACGTATTGCGTTCTGCGGTAAAAAATGCCGTTTTGCGAATGGGAAACATTGTTGACAACAATGGAGGACACTGAACTTTGGTAACGCTGTTCAAGTAGTTTATATTACTGCAGCGCCATCTATTGGCCATTTTTGTACTTTTTTTCCTCCAATAAACTGCGAGAGCATCGTTTGAAGTACCTATCGTCCAAATTTCTTTCCATTTGGGGCCTTAAAAAGTGCCCCAGAGCTCTCTAAGTAGAGGAACTTTAATGTTAGCAACCCTGTATCATTGTAGTCATCTAATAGTGATCTATAGAAATTTGAGACGAACTGCGCATTGAATTGAGACACTTTCCTGTCATAAACTTTATTTGTCTGTTGGTTTTTATTTGTTCAAAGGAAAAAAAAAAAAAAAACATTTAATATTATTTTTAATAGCGTTTTTTTTTTAGATCATTCAGTGAACTATTAATTGAAAAAAAAATCAATGAAAACTTGTTAAAATAATAAATTAAAAACTTATCTTAAAAATCCCTTTGGAGTTATTTCTTTATTGAAATCCAAATTCATTTTTTTTTCTCTTTTGGATGGTAGGTTTGTTCTGAAATCAGTTTTGCATTCTTGAAATTCATAAGTTTTTCCTTAGAAGTTTTCCACAAGCAGTGTGATGTTCTTGTGTTAGTTTGACCCATTCGAAGCAAAAAAAAAAACAACAAAGGAGCATCTGTTGCCAGTGTCATCACATTCTATTCAAGATGACATTTATTTGGAAACAAGAATTTAAAAAAAACAGAAAGAGTTCGTTCAATTCCTCTCAACGCATTTATCTTTCTTAAAGAGTAATGGCATTCTAAGCAACGAGAAAGGATCTGATTTTTCTCAGAATAACAAGGTTAGATGCCAGATGCTGTAGATATCTCAAAAAAAAAAAAAAAAAAAAAAAAAAGGCTTATTTTAAATATACCAGACACACACAAAGCTTTAAAAAAATATCTTCTAACGAGTTTTCTCTTCGCTACGTGAAGTTTTCCAAAATAATCAAACTGCAGAAAGATAGATTTATCTGTAAAGCCGTGGTTCCCAAAGTGTTTAGTCTATCAACCCCTTTCTGAAATACCTCCCTACCTCCCCTCCATTTAATACATTCGATGAAAAAAAAAACAAACCTAAAAACTGAATGTCAGAACTGGAAATATTCAGTGATCACAATAACTGAACAATTAATGATCACAAGGAACTGAAAGTTTGCAAAAGCTCAGGTTTTATAAAGATTCCATATATGTAATACATTTAGCGAAAGAGATAGCAAAAGCTTCTAAAGTATTAGTACAATATTTAATAAATAATGATATCCGCATGATAGTAATACTGTTTTCCTAAGGATATCCACTGGATATTGTATGTTTGGTCTAACGTCTAAATACAACGTTGTCTGTCTGTAATCGTTACATGTCACAAAGAGCTGAAATTTTATAGTTAGCTGTAGGATGTAAAAAGAAAGATCTCTATTGATTTTTGATAGATAAGAAAGTAGGGACATTGAAACTTCCAGAAATACGTTGTTCTTAAAACGGAATACTCGCGATATTTCAAAAACTATAGATCCAACTGAGCTGAAATATTGGAGGTAGATGTAGGATTTTACAAGGGAATTTCTGTTAATAAACGGATCATTATGAGCCAAAATAAAAATAAAAAGTCAACGTAGTGATTGATCAAGTTTATTAATAACATTAATAATAATTTTTTTAAACGTTTCAATTCAAGTATTCGAAATTATGTTAGCCAACTATACCTTGTTTTTAACTAATGTAACCGGATTGCCTATCCGTACATCCCCACTTCACTATTATAAGTAATTATTAGTGTATTTGAAATAAAAAAAGAACTTACTGAAGAACTTATATCTATATTTATTAAAATGTTGTATTTTTTTTTAATTGTTTTTTTAAAGTCGTGAAAACAGAAAAAAATATTTCTTTTTAACAAACGTATTCATAAATTTAATATATCGTATATTAATATGTTTATTAAGACAAGCAAAAAGGAAAACGACACACATATAAAGCTTTTAAAAATTATATAAAATATAATAAAGAAGTATAATTACATATTGAACAGGACAGTTTCGTCAGGCAGTTTTATGCCTTGACATCATCGCTATTGGTAACATTCGCAAAAACATGCAGTTCACGTGTATGCAGATAAAAACTGCATGTTTTTGAGAATGTTACCAATACCGATGATGTCTAGGCATAAAAGCGCCTGACGAAACTGTCGAAAAGTATGTAATTATACTTTTTTATTATACTTTACATATTTTTTAAAAGCTTTGTGTCGTTTCCCTGTTAGCTTGTCTTATTTGATGGCGCTCACACATTAAGTATTAGATTTAATTCGGTTAATGTATATGTAAATACAAACAGAATGTTCAAGTTGTTTTTTTTTTTTTCATTTGCTGCGAATTAATGAAATCTGTAATTCACGTGTAAGTTCTTTGAATCACGAGAAAATATTTTCATTAACAAATGCAGTCTCTTGTCAAGAGGATTCTATCACTGGTTCAGAAGTTGTTAACATTTATTCATAAAGACATCATCAGTCTCAATCGCTTAGAAAAGTAGGCTACAAATAAATTCACTGGAAAATTATGTATTTCTAATAATACCTTTCCCTCTGACTGAATTCTACCAGGATTAAATGTTTTTTAATTTTGAATCATCTGCTCACATTCTTCTAAATCCCTGTAATATTTTACGTTTGCATTTGAGGAGTGGACGTTTATTTTTATCTAGTTTTTTTTTTTCATTCTGTTTTTATCTATTACGATGAATAATGTATGTTCGTAGCTTTTGTAGTAAACAAAAGGACAGAGGTTGACATATTTCACAAACGCTGCCCATTTCCCGTCTCTCGACAGCATTGCAGTAGTGGGCGTACGTTTTTATGTGACTTTTTCAGTAGAGAAGAAAAAAATATAGCTCAACCGACATTTACGACGACTCCCAAATATCATTCATAAACAGCGCCGCTTTTTCTTTTTCTTTTTTATCTAAAAACTTAAAAAGGTTTTTTTTTTTACCTGGAATGAAAATCATCTCAGAGCATAATAAGAGAATTATTTGTTTGGTATAACTTCAGTCATTTCGTCAAAAAACAAAAACAAAACCACCTCTTCTGTTTACGCAACAGACACAGTTAGTCATTTCATTTTAGATGGTTTTTACAAAGGATAAGATATATCCAAATTTCGAATAACACCATTGAAAGAACAGTTGTTCAAAGGCTATTGTTATCCATAGTTTCAGTCCGTAACTTGCCTTTATTTATCGGAGATTCCTGCATTTGTAGGTTTCAGCCGCTGGGAATCCATTTTCTATCAAAATCACAGGGAGATCAATATTTATTTATCATTAGAAGGTAAGTTGTTACTTTTTGACTAATCACATTATTTCGGTTAGGGAATATGTTAACGATAACGTATTTTTGCTGGTTTTTGGTCATCTGATCAAGATCAGAAGACTTATATTCTTGTTTTGTCTGGGGACAAGTATCATTAAAATATCAGCAACAATGACAACAATCGCAACAATTGCGTCTTTCGCAACAATCACATTTATAATAATAAGGAAATTAAGGCAATATCAAATATATTTTCATAGACGTATTAGAAGACGTTGCGAAGCACTGATTGGTTTACTAATCGCTATCCCTATCTTTTTTTTTTTGCCTTTTGTATCTATTGTTTTATTATGTTGGTTCAATTTACACCAAAATCAACAGGGACATATTGACCTTTGTAGTAACCTGTCTTAAATTTAAGTATCCTAAGATGTATAGTCTGCTAGCTATCATTTTTTTCGATATTTTTTGTTTAAATCGTTTTCCCTAATCTTTTATAACCGTGCTAGTTTAAAAAAAAAAAAAAAAATCTAGGATTGGTTTTCTTTTTTAATATAAAGAGAGATGTATATTTTTTTTACAATTAAATATTAATTTGTACAGAGTAGCATGATCCCTACTCTGCTCCATTATGAAAAAGACAAAGAAAGAAAAACATGTTTTCATAAAATTTCATTTTCAGTTTTTTTTTTAAAGATAAAATTAAAGAAGATAGAGTTTACGACAATTGCGATTTCCTTAGAGAACATGAAGAAAATGAGAAATTCTTAGTATTGTTCTTTTGTTTATTTTTAGAAGACGTTTTTAGATCGGTGTATGTCTGTATCTTCCCTAATAATTTTGGAACCACTGGATGGATGATCTTGAAACTTGGTTTGCATATTCGTGGACTGTAAACGATCTCACTTTTCATAGGGATCGAGAAATCATTGCAAGGTGTCAAAAATTCCCTTAGAAAAGCATTGAAATCTAAAAAGAAAATGGATCTCTTACACAATGAATATTAAAATCTTTGCTGTCCATTGCGCGTGATTTGATCTGATTAAAATTATTTCCAGTTTTTCCATTTTCAAGTAATTTTAAACCGAAAATAGAAAATGCAATTGTTGTATTCAGTGGATAGGAGAATTGAAATAAAAATCTATGCCATTCGTTTTCAGGATTAAAAAAGAAAAACAAAATCAAGCAATAACATTTTAAAGAAAGTAGTCTTTCTATTCATTGGGATTTCTTTGTTTCTCTGAGCACTCAGTTGAGAAATTACGGAAGAAAAGGCTGGAAGTGTTGAACTCTTTTTGTCCGTTTTTAATTTCCATTAAGGGTCGGTGGCGGATGGGTAAATACGAGGCATTATTCGGGATTACAGATGACACTGAAAAGGAAGAGGAAGAAATGTCTTTTCTCTTTGGAAGACGAATTGAGCCACCGTTACCTTGTGTAGAAATGAACTGAAAAGAAGAAGAGATGCGATTCATTGGAAAGATTGATCTTCTTCAAAGGAAGAAACGCCGAAATAAGAAGAAAGACAAAAAAAAGAAGAAGGGAAGAAAAGAAAAGATGTACAGCAGCCATTCGGAATTGGAATGATAGAAACGAAAACAAAAAAATAGGAAGTTAAAAGGAAGAGAAGGAAAGAAGAAGGCTGTTATAAATAATGAAAAGGATTACGAATATTCGTGAAATTTAAAGAAAAAAAAATATTTAAGGAGAAATAATGAAAATAAGGAGTTTAAATATGAAGTAAAATAGAAATTATAATTGTTATTTATTTAAAATTCAAATATTTTAAATAAAATAGTTGATTTTATTATTCAAGAATAACGACCATAATCAAAGAATATTATATATATAATTTTAAAGAAACAATTAAAATAAAAAGAAAACGTTAATTTTATTTAATCTCTTGCAGATTAAGTTTTTTTTAAATGAAATTGCAGCGAATTTAATTAAGTGAAGTATTTTAAAACTGAATAGTTTTTATTTCTAGTAATCTACAAATTTATAATCACTACTTGACATTTCATGTTTCAGTCTTTATGGGGATTAGCAATCAGAATAAACAGAAAGGACGGAAGTTTCGTTCGTGGGGAAAAAAAAAATGTAAATTTTATTCTGTAACGCTCTTAAAAACTTGTTTTTGGTTATGACATTGGCCTGGTTGTTTGTTAGTGTTATTGTTTATTTGTTTTATTTCATTTCTTTTCTTTAGTTTTGGGAGATTCCATTTCAAGTTCATCGCTTCCTTTTATTTATTTATTTGGAGCTAATTCATAATAGATTGAGGAACTCGAATGATCTTTTTTATTATTTTGCTTTGCATCTTTTGTTCTTTATATATTCTGATGCTTTACAAAAAAATGCCTTCGAATCTCAAAAGTAAAGTTAAGGTCATTTGCAGCGAATATTTCGTTGTGCTGCAAAGACTTTAATACAAAGGAGATGAAATATAAGCTCAGGAATTGCAGTGTTATTGAATTTTATTGCTGATTTTCTCATCTGAGTAAGTAATTCTTATCTAATAAGATGAAACAATTCGGCTTCAGAATGTTGTAGAAAATCCGATTTATGATGTATTTATTTGAATTGTCTGTTCACTTCTTACAGACAGATAGATGGTTACTAGAAAATATAATCACAGTGTGATTCAAAAGATCTCATTTTATGTACTTTCTATTGAAATCTTACATTTAAATACAGCTTATTATTACAATTTCACGCGCAATAAATAAATAAAGTAGGCATCAGAATGAATAGCAATAATAATAATTGCAACAGCGTGATGATAGTAACGTAGTGTATGAAGTGATTGCAATAACAAATACTTTGTGTACACAGTAATAGATAAGAAAAGATAACATTGAAAATGATAATGGTTTATAGTCAGGGAAAGTAGTAGGTTTTAAATGTACTGGATTAGAGATAGTCTTGAAGTATGTCAATGGAAAAAGACAAGTAGAACAAACAGACCGAATAGAATAATTGTCAATAGACAAGAACTTAAAGGTTTTGTTATATTTTCGAAATATCTTCTAAGGGTATGCACAAATGCCACAAAGAATTTGGCACAGGAGATTTAAGGAGTTACGTAAATGATAGGCGGTACATTTATATCTTGTGATTCTGTCCATTACACCACCTACTCTTTTAAGACATCTTAAGAATAACTTGTACTCTTTTATAGGTTCTGAAAAAGTCATATTCTCTGTAAGGTCAAAACCTCTTGGACTGCATTCACTTTCACAGTTTATAATTCTGAGATACTCTTGTTAATATCTACTCTTGAAACTAATGAAGCAAAGCGACAATGAGACTCAATTTTGCTGTAATTCACACACACACACACACACAAAAAAAATACCACTTCATGACATAAAATGAAAATTTCCTATTAAATTCCATATTTATTCACGATATTTCGTTTCTTTCAGCAAGAAACTTCTTCGGGTTAATTGAGGACAAGAAAATTTCTTTTCTTTTTCCTCAGTTAACACGAAGAAGTTTCTTACTGAAAGAAACGAAATACCGTGAATAAGTATGGAGTTAAGTAGGAGATTTTCGTTGTAGGTCATGAATTGAATTGAATAGATTATCGGTTTTTGAAAAATACACTTCGTTGATTGTTTCGTGCGCTGGAGCATTTGAGGATACAATCTTGACTTACATTTTGGTCGTAGCTCACCAGTTTTTGCTGATAAATAAAATGTTTGATTTTTAATTGTATGCCGTGAAACCATCCTCTGATTTCTTTGGACCTTTCTATCAATTCAAGGCAACTGGACAAGGAGGAGACGAATACCAGATGCTTTTCCAAGAACTCTTCAATGACAACAAGTTATTTTGTCCACTATCTGCATTGTTATTATAAGTTTTTGCAGAAGTATGACAAAAATAATTAAAAAATGATCATAATAACTTCAGAAAAGACTTAATTTACTTTTCAATATGAATCACATTCTTATATTAGGGTTAAATAAAAGTCACAGTGCAGACAAATGTTGATACATTTGTCCAATTCATCAGATCTTGGAGTTGTCATTTATTCTTACGTATTCATAAATTCCTTCGACCACAGCTACAAGAAGTCTAACAGTCCTTGGGTGTCAGATGTAAAAAGACTTTTCATTGCAAGTTACGACATCTTTTCGTTCTGTGGGTGTCGTAAAGCAAATCTCTTTGTGCAATGGCGGTAGGAGCTCGTGGTTTATTTTGGCCGTCTCTTCATGAAACCGTCCTCTAACTTATTTCGTCACAGCAAGAGATTGGCGTTGAATGGAAGTAGGTTTTTCACTTCAACAAAAGCCTCGATCATTTACACCCTCTGTCATTTCGAGTCTTCTGGTTCTTTCCAGAACAGCTGCACTTTAACTATTCTATCAATAGTTAAAAACTATAGAAATAATAAATAATTATTTTTAACCATTTAATAGATGACTAACTGCGGATAACACAACTGTTAGATTCCAAAGATAAAATCATTGCAGTAAAATAATTGTTATTTTTTTTTTTACATTCTCATAGTAACCAATCTACAGGATGTTCCAGGTTTGGTTAAATTACCTAAACAGAAATTATAAAACTTGTTTCCAATCAGCGACTCCAATAAAGTAACTATAATAAAGTTTTTAAAAATTGCTCTGCTATATCTCATTTTCAAATGTTTAACTTTTGTTTTGGGAAGATAAATAAACTTAAGTGAAATTTAATAAAAGGAATTTAACTGAGGACTAAAAGATATATAATAGAACTGCTTTAGTCGTTATAGAAATCACCTTAATACTTTTTGGAGCAGTAATGATCAAGACATCGTATTCTTTGCAAATCTTATAATTTATGTTTGCAATATTCTTCAATGTTTCAGTTGAAGATACTGTATGGTAACGTTTCGCTTGCGACTGTGGATGGGCATCAGGCGCATATTTATCTTTATTTCAGTAAAGCTTAATGCCGTTCTTAGAAATGTGTTTCCGCAAATATAGGTTTTTTTTGGAGGCGTTCAAATTTAAAAATTCCGAAAATTGTCTGTGGTCTGTTAATTTTTTTCGATCGATATACATAAAACACAATTTACGAATAAATCAATGAAATTTCAGCACAAATTCAAAATTTTGTCGAATTTAGAAGAAATTAGGCCACAGTTGACTTTATCCTTAAACCATCCACATCTAATGCAACGGCTATTTACTGACTGTATTTGGACAATGAAAAACGAACGTGCCTATCCAATGTTAAGGTTTATCGTGCATGTTGTTCAGGTATTAATTCTCTCTCTGCGAAAGATACTACAGGCTTTTAAAGCCATAAGAGTAAGCCTAATTAAATGTACAAGTCTTCATTTAAATAACTGAGCTGAATTTTAAATTTGAGACTTGAATTAGATTACAGTTCCTCTAAGATATTTAATGCCAGCCTTTTCATTTTTTTTTTTGGTCCAATAAAGGTTTTTAATTTATTTCTTTTCTTAAAGCACACAGCTGCGAAGTATTAAGTGTGAATCAGAAAACGTAGATGTAATAAAGTACGCATGAAGGAAATAGTGGACCGGAAGAAAAAAAGAGAATAAATAATGCGAAATATGGAGAAGAGGAAAGAATTGCATTTCGTGAAGCGAAGAAAGATGATAAAAAAAAGGACGGAAGATAATGAAAAGAAGTGAAAATGAAGATGGTCCTCCGAAGAACATTATGAGACGGAAAATAGAAATGCAAGACGACGATGATGATAACGAAAATGAAATACAGGAAGAAGGAGACGGGTTTGTTAAGGAAATGACTCTGGGAAAACAAACAGAATTCGC
Organism: Thereuonema tuberculata; assembly: GCA_023159025.1. Taxonomy (NCBI): domain Eukaryota; kingdom Metazoa; phylum Arthropoda; class Chilopoda; order Scutigeromorpha; family Scutigeridae; genus Thereuonema; species Thereuonema tuberculata. The sequence continues at coordinate 63,403,779 of JAFIDM010000004.1, forward strand.
TTTGATGTTCTGCCGGATTAAAAAGGAACAGCAAAAGGGGGAGATTAGTCTAGTGATGCAAAGAACCATTAACTGAATGAACAACCAACTTAATTAAAAAAAGAAATACTTTGAAACTTCAGTTGTTGTTTTTTTTTTCCAAACCGAATTAAAAAAAAAGAAAGAAAAAAGATTGACAGGAAAGGAAAAAAAATTAACCCCAGAAGCACGAATGAGAAGAAGGAGAGTGAATGGGAAGAGGTCGCATCAGGTAGTTGGTGTCGAGCTGACAGTTGCCGTCGTGTGTCAATCATGGCCGTGAGAGACAGCTCATCTGGGCCACTTGAACAACAACAATCGACGTGTTTTTTACCGGAAAAACATCATTCAAAGTAGCGCTGGATTAGAGAGCACGTCAGAAACTACTTAGCACTGGAAGGTTGGTTGCACAACACAACGAAACATCTGCAACGAGTGAATTGGCTTAAAAATTATCTAATGTTTCTAGAGAGATAAAATAGCAGATTGAGACAGAAAAAAAAGAAGATTTTATTAGAGAATAAGAAATAATAAGGAAATTGACATAATTATAAAGACATAGTGCGCGTTATAAAAAAATGCAAGAATCAGTTGATTAGAACGTGTTGAAAAGATGTAAGAGGAGCGAATACCTAGGAAAATTCTTATTCAGAGATTTTTGGTGTCTGAAAAAGACGGCGACAAGAAAACGATGAATAGAAGATGTGGAAAAAAGACTTGAGGAAGATGGAGGATTAAGAGATTGGAAAGAAAAAGCTGGAAGGAGAAAAGCCAAAGAACATCCCTGGCCGTGGAGAAAGAAGGAGATATTTAATGATTATTTGATTCCAGTGTTCTTCTAGTTTAATCCCTTGTAGGAACATGACAACCATCGTAAAATGACAGCATGATAATGGGAAAATTAATAAATTTTAATAAAGATAAATGACCAGACACTAAAATATTACAAAATTAAAAAAAAAATTGAGCGAAGAAACAGATACGACTGTATCTAAAATTTCAGATCGTGTATTGGATCTGACAATAACTTTTTAACCTGTAACTTAGTTACTCTAGAATAGACGAACCTCGATTTAGTCGGAAGATTTATTTTTTTATTTTTTTCCGCCTTAAGCAGAATATTTTTTGACCCAAACGAAGAAGTCGAATGAGGGTCGACGAGAGAAATGCTTAATATTAATTATTTAATTCTAATTTTATACATCGTAAAAATTGGCTATTAAGTAGCAGGTTGGGTGACTACCTTTATTCTTTTTATTATTATAATTGTTATTATTTTTGGTTAGTTGCTGTTTGTCTTTTCCGGATGGGATGATAGATCCTGAAAAAGTCCGGTAAATTTGTTAAACAAAATTAGGCTAATTTAGGCAGTTTTAATTTAAGAATTTCTGTATTTATAGAATGCCAAGATTTTTTTTTTACTATATTAATCAATCTTCAGTTAATGTATTCTTATATTAAGATGAAATTATAATTGGTTAATTATTTTTTTTTAATTCTATAAAATGAACTTTTAATTGATTATCTATGAATTCTCTCTCTCTATGTAATTCTAAATGAATGCAGTAAGAGCGAAGGACTGTAATAATGAAGGAGTAATTGTATGAAATATGGAAATGCCGAAGAGAGAGATTCTGAGATTGGCCACTAAATCAAAAATAGAATCTTAATTAGGTGAATGGAGAAGTTTGTTGATTGAGTTCTAATTAAGTTCTGCATAAATGGTTCCTCCCTATTTCTTAGATTCACAAACGTGTGGTGATCCATCATTGCAATTAATAGTGGAAATTCCCAATTTCACTTTCATTGTTTATTTATTTTATACATTCATTCAGTTCCCTTCTTTTGTTGCTTTTGTATAAATCCCAGTCAAAAGCTAAGATCGAAGGGAAACAAATATGGTTAATTGCTTTTCTTGGGATCTGTTTATTGCTGTAGTGACAGTCTCCCCTCCCCCGGTTAGTTATCATCAAAATTAAATCTTTCATTCAAAAGTTTAAAGATTTAAAAAAAAATCACAAGAAAATAATAAAAATGGAAAATCCATAAACAAGATTTCTTAGCATTCGGTAACTCCTTTCTTCTTTTTCTGCTATTTTGTTCAGAATAACATATCGTAACTTGGATAACATTACATTGGCGCAGCTTAGCCACAGCTGCTTTTGCGCCATTAAAAACCCAACCAACAACAACAACAACAACAACATTACACGGTCAGTCTATCAACATATACAGTCGAACTTCCTTAAGTCGAATCTCCAGTGTTCACTAAAAAAAATACAGATATAGAAATATCTACATAAAATTAGTAGCGTTTATTCACAGTAAATACTGTATATGACTATACTACATGAAATCAACAAACTTTCCATGTACACATACATAACGTATGTAATATCAATAAAACAAAAACAAAAAAAAGAGAATTCTGAATAGGAATATTATTTCTTAAAAAATTCAGTGATTTTTTTATTGTTTTACATTAAATAATTCATTATTCTGTAAAGTTGTTAATGCGCGGCACTCTCTTTAGAACAAAAATTTTCGCTGAAATAAAACCGCATTTCTTTGTTTGAAGGTGGAATTGGCACTGTCGGAGTCGTTTCCTTATCGGATAAGACATCTTCGTGTTTTAATTTTGTATAAAATTTCGGCATCTGTTGGATAGTCCACTTTAACGACAACGTCTTCGCCCCTTGGGAGGTCAAATGTTTCGTCACAGCTTCACTTAAAATATCTTTAGGATTATCCAAAACTCGCAAAAATCCTCTAAGTGTGTACCTAGTTATTAAGAGGAATGCTAAAAATTAGAGAAAAGCGGATAAACACAAAATACGAGGAAAATATGTACAGTGTATCCAAATCAAAAATATGCAATACAAAAATTCGAGTTAAGGAAGTTCAAAACTCCCAAATTTTTCTTTTCTGTAAGTTGAGTTAAAAATTCGACCTATCGAAATTCGAGATATAGAAACTATTTTTAAGGTAAAACGCGATCTCGACGTACTTATTTTAAAAATTCGAGATTTACATAAATTCGAAATAAAGATAAGTTGGACTGTATATTCAACTGTTAAACAAGAGAGCTATTGGAATTGAAATAAAATGCAATATGTACCGTAGGATAAAAAAAGTAATAATAAAAAGAAAGACATCACAAAATTCACTGGGACCTATGTAAAACATACAATATTCCCGTGCCAAAAACTTTGTGACGCCCAAGCCGACAAAATGTAGAGAATGAAGAAATTCCTCTGATACTTTTTACATTAAATGCTGACTTAAATGCAACAACGTCGTCCTTAACGATTACGAGAAAGAAGCAGCAAGATATTCTAATATCTGAAAACGCGAAAATTATAAAAACGCCTCACATATGTTGATTGTTAAACGACCAAGTAATATGAAATAGTTTAGTGGCAAGAAATTATGAAGTTTTTAATTTACTACTTATTCTATATTTGAATCCTGTTCACTTAGCGAAACTGTCTAGTCCGCCATTGCTTGAAAAAAAAACAAAAAACAACTTTCGAGTCTGTCCATTTCCTTTGGCTGCCACATCGACGAGAAATCGTTAATTGCTTTCTTAATTGTTTTCTTCCCAATTCTTGCAAGAATGGTATTTGATATTCCTGATAGGCAGAGTAATTCTGAGACCTTTTTACCAACTATCTCTCAACCACTGCTACGAAACTTGTCTCTTTGAAATGAACTCGAACCACTTGTACTGAGTCACCATTTTTTTATAATATTGTTTCCCCTGGTGAGACGAATTGGAAACAAATTTCAGTTGTGTAGTTTAAACAAATACATTTTTTCTTCGAGTTTCTTGTTGTGGTAATTCTGTTAGTTAATTATAAAGAAAACTTCGGAAATTGTATGCAGTACTTTGGAATACGCAAAGTAAATAAAATCATTTATTTTTTTTTTCATATTTCCAAAAAGAAATATAAATTAATGAAATTTTTTTTTTAAACTCTTAGATTACTTGAAGAGAAGGAATTCTTATTGTAAATAACTTGATTTGTTGTTCCTCTTGATTTGTTTTGAGCGACGCCAATGACAGGCTGCATGTCAGTCTCATTACGCTTTTCTTGACAAGAGGGGCAGGAACAGATTCTACAGTTCATCTTAGAATTGTAGAATCTTTCATTGGAATGTTTTGTAAAAACAGCGGCGCAAATAACCTAATTTGAATTAAGGAATTGTTTTTGTTTAAACAAACTAAGCCTTTAGTGAAAGTTTATTGCCTTCATTTAAATATCGTAATTCATTTTACTTACCAATACTAAGATTTTAATTTTTCTAATGTTTGTAATAGTTAATACAATTTAACTTCTTAAAAAAAAATGCTAGGAAACACATTGGTTTTAATTTGACTGTTTTGACTTGCATTTCAAAAGTGTGTGTTCTGTTTTTCTGATAGGGTTTTTCCAGCCAAAAAACTATACGCGATTCTTCAATTTCTCCCAGTGAGTTTTGAATAAGGCTGTGAAGAGATCAGTAGCAATCCCACAACATTAAGTACAGTAGAACTGCAATTATGAGGATTAATTGGGGATTATAGCATGATCCGGATATGCAAAAATCCGGATGATTAGATCGTAAGTGAAAATCACTCAAGCAACGTGTTACCGTGAAACTGCAGTACTGTACGTATTAAAAGAGCCAAAGGTACAAATATTTAAACACACAAGTAGTTTTTCTTTCCTGAAAATCGATTGGGATATTTGGCGTTCGGATAATTGAGTTCTACTGTATCTCCGTTTACTGGTTGTAAAAAAACCTTTAAAAGAGAAACAAGATAATTCACTATAGATATCCAGTGTATATATAAAATAAAGGAGAAATCAAAGGAAGACAATTAAAGTTAAAGCAAATTTTAATGACGTATATAACAAATATTAGTTAATGTAAGTAACAGAATAAAACGGTAGTATTTGTGGTGTCTAAAAAAAAAAAAAAAAAAAAAGACGTATCAGGCACAGTATTTTGGCGGGGGTGGGTTAGTAAGGAAGATTGAAATTAAGGTGGCCCAGTTAACCTAAATTCGTGATAATCAATTTATAATATAGTGTATGTATGTTAGATATATATTTATATTTGTAAAAATCAGATAAGGTTTTTGGAACTTTGGAATGTAATGCAGTATTAATGTTAAAGATATTTCCATATAATTCTGTTTCCTATTATGATGTTTCTTTTGTTTGCAATAATAGTGTAGCCGCTTTTTTGAATTTGTTTGGTAGCGTTTACAGCCCTTTTTTTGTTTTAATTTTGGATGGTTTGTGGAGGCCGTTCATTATAGAATATAATATCATAAGAAACTCGCTATTCAAATGAAAGATTGGGGCACATTACTTGCACATTACTTCTCATTGCTATATTAAAGACAAAGATACAAATAATTCCAGTTCTCTCATTCCAATAGACATTTTGTTTATGACTATTTGAACAAATGAGCATTCAGAAATTCTTTGTGTTATTATAGATAATCAATATCGTAATTTCTACCATCAACCGCTGCTGGACTTTTAAGCTGAAAGTTATGTATTGATATCGAAGGGAATCACTGTTCATTATTGACACTTCCTCGCTTTTGGAAGTGACACCGAACAGGAAAATAAAAATTATTCATACAAAGGTTGAGATCAAACTAAGTTATTTCTAGCAACTGATGGAATTTTTGAATTTCAAGTCATGAAAAGTACATCTATGTAATGAAATTCTGTTGCCCTTCACTGAGTAATCTATAGTAAATATTAATTTGCAGTTAGTTCGTGTTTTGGAAAATCTCGACTTAATTAGATTTCCATTTGATATTTAATTATTGCGCGAATAAGTTATCAGGTTCGCCAATGAATGCGAATTAGAGCCACAGATTTACTAGCAATAGATTTCCAAAGTATTAACAAAATATAACAAAGCCAGATATCTTCATGTATTTTGAAATAGCAACCGATAGCAAACTTTTTTCCATTATCGGAATGAAGTGAAAAGTTTTCATTGGAAAAAAAAAAAAGTATGTTTTATTTATGATTCAAAAAGAAGTTCCAGAAAGAACTTGAAACCTACTTTCGTAGAAACGCTTCTTTAAATGTATTTATTTTTCTTGATCGAAATAAAACACTACTTTATCATTATGAATAAAACTCAACTACAAATTCTTTTTCTCTATATTTCGCAGGCAATGACTTTGTCCTGCTTCTTCAGGCTTCTAAAATACATCGAATAAAAAACATAGGCAGTGTGGAAATATAGCGAAATGAGAAAAAGAATTTATAGTTGATTGTTATTCTTAATGATTATATGTATTATCTGTTCGTCGAAAAACACTATTTTGTTGTTGTTTTTAGATTATAAATTAGATACCGAATACAAACAACACAAATTTGTAGTTTTATAAAAAAAAATAAGTAGATCCACATTATTAAGAAATTTCTTAAAAGCTCATGAATTTCTTTAATTGAATAAGAAATCACCAATACACCAAAATCTGTTAGAAATCTTAATAAAAGTTTAAAAATACATTATGGAACGAAGGAGAGCTTTCGGAATCTTATGCGACTCCTTTGTCAATCTTTCTTGTATTGACAAGGGAATCGCATAAGATTCCGAAAGCTCTCCTTTGGTTCCATTTTTAAACTTTTATTACAAAGATTTTTAACAGATTTTGGTGTGTTGTTGATTTCTTATTCAATTAAAGGCAATTCTAAACACGCTTTTATTTAATGAAAATTTCTAATAATTCTTATAAATCCGAACTAATATGCTTATAAATTCGAGTAATAAATATCGATAGAAATTCCTTATTTGACTTCTGATGGGAATTTTGTATCATCGTCAAACGAAAAGAATCTCAAATGTAACAGTTCGATCGACCGTCATTGCGATCCAACATTACTACGGAAGGAACACAAAGAGACTGACGGGTTTTGTAATTCTTTAACTTTCCTAAGAAAGTCAGCTAATAATCCATCTTCTTCTTTTCCATTTGCTAAAAACAAAAACCCGTGATCAAATCTTGAGTCGAGTGAACTACCCATCCAAGGGGTTACATACACAAAAAAAAAAACCATCCGATCCAACTACTTCTAACTTGAATAATTGAAATCACAGGCCTGAACACTTGAATAATTGAAGTTTAATGAAAGTTTAAAAAATTACATAAAAATTAATTAAAAGTGACCAGGTTTCAATCCCGAGATGGAATTTTCTCAAAAGAAATTCATTTGAGAAAATGAAAAATAGATGCATGAAGATGATCCTCTGGAAGGTTTGAAAGGCTCCACTATTTGTAAACATGCATTTTTATCTTTTAAACTATTGTATATACAATTATATATATCTTCAATCATATATATTACAACACACGTAAATGTTTTTTAAAGAATTAATTAGTTTTTATGTAATTTTTTAAACTTTCATTAAACTTTAATTACTCAAGTGTACAGGCGTTACCTATGATTTCTGAACTTATTTGTACACGTAAAAAACTGTTACTCTTCAAGCACTTTTTCAATGAGTATTTATATCATCTTCACGTGCTAATTTCTCCACGGGGATCCACACGTTCCTAGTTTCAAATATGAAAAATAATTTGTGTTTTATCCTCAAGTAGATGCGCCAAGACTAAAAAAAAAATCCATTAGTTCGAAAGTTTTGAGGACGCTGATACGAACCCAGATGATTTCCTTAGGGTTTTTACTTTCCTTAGGATTTAATGTTCGCTAATAAAGCAAAAAAAAAAGTTATTCTTTTGCATGCCTTAGTAAACAAACTTAAAAAAAATTGGGATTTCAGAGGATCTATTTAAAAAAAAATGAGCTTTTTAATCTAGAAAAGTGTATTCTGTTGTTTGTTTTGCTTCCATATTGCTCTATGGAAATTATTAAGAAACTTTTTAATCATAAAACACAAAATGGCCTCACACTGACTAAGGACAACAAATTCAAAATGTACAAAATAAAGACATAAAAAGCATTTATCCACAATACAGGGGAAACAGCTTAATTTATGAATGCTTATTTCCATTTAACTTACTAAAGGTTTATGCTCTTTTTTTTCTGTAAATCTATATTTATTTACAAAGAGGCCATTTTGTGGTATCGGGTAAATTGCCTTTCCCTTCGTACGTCTTTCCATGCTGGGTAGTCCTGACTGATGAGAGCCTAACAATTCGAAACAGGTGTCCCCTAGTCTTAGCATAAACTCATTATAAAATCGCTTTTCACAAGTTCACAAGAGCTTCTCTTTGGATCTGTACTCAGTCGTCGTTAGACAAAAAAAAAATAAAAAAAAATAGTAATTTTAAAATTCTCGGCCGGTTGCACTGCTTTTTGTGTGTGTGGAGCGGAAGGTCACAGATGTTCTGGGTCTAGTAAATCGATAAATAATTTATAACTAATCAGAATAAAACTTAGACCATTTCGCTGTGTTAAGAAGTTCGCTTCAAAATGACCTCATTTACAGTTGCATCTCCAGTTCATAAGTAAACTCCAAAATGTAAAAGTGATCTTAATATTAAAAACCAAAATGCCCTACTATCTGTTGATTCTTTTGTTGACCAAAAGTTTTTCACTTCCATGTCTACCACATCAACGTCATGCACTTTTAAGTTAGTTCGAATATTCATGTAGAATATTGAAATGTCTTTCTAAAAAGCAGACTGTGCTCTTTTGTCACTCAGTGGTTTATTCAGGGGGTTTAAGGGGGTTTTATTTACTGATAATTACGATATATTTCTTTCAAATCAAAAGAAAAAAGAAAAGTCAACGTTTGCTTGTTCTAATGTTACAGAGTTTTGTATTTTGTATCTTATCATTATTAAAAATTCTACAAATTGCCTAGGATATTTTCAAATAAAAAAAAATATTATTTTAAAGCGTAAAAATTGGTTTTTAAAATGTGCATCAAAAATGTTTTGTTATTGGACTAAAATTTAATATCACGACAATGATAATTAAATGTTAAAACAATTTTGATTTCTGTTTTTATTAATAATGAAAACTATGAAGAGAATGAAGAAATGGGTGAAAGAATTGAAAACCTCTTAAAAAAGCTGAAATCAAAATGAAGATCATTTTCAATCCTTGAGACTTTGAAGACATAAAAGAGTCGTAGCAATTTCGAATGTTATTCAATAGCTTTTCGAATGTTATTCAATAGCTAGTGTTACCCATTGGTCAGTAGCCAGTCGTGTCTTAAAGCCAAACCACGATTAACATATTTAGAACAACAAAACAAAAAGTAAAAATTTTTTTTATCCATATTGATGATAAAATTTTAATAGGTCTCAGCTTAAAATTATGATGAAATGAGGTGAACATAGATGATTCAAATAATATTAATTATTATTATTAGTTTTTGTAAAAATAGACCTTCCAGTAGACAGTACACAAACAAAAAAAAATAGGAAAAGAAAAAATGTGAGATATGATAAAATTTTACTTCTATAGTTTTTTTTCTTTTCCCTTTTAACAATTTCTTCTGTAAGTCTTTAACTCTTTACAGAAAGACGCATAGCTGGCTGAGAATTGAATAAAATACATTTTTATGTTTATTCCCCCCCCCCCCGGTTTATTGGTATATTTTATTTTTATTTACGTGAATACGACATTGAATCAGTATTATCAGTACTAGATTGCCTTTCAATTGAATTTTTCCGTCCTTTCATTTCAGTCGTTTGTTAATTAATTACTTTTCAGCTGAAATTACTACGATACCAACAGTTTTGTATTTCTTGACACTAAGATTTTGAGCTCATCTTGCTGACACTGCATCAGCTGTTCAGGAATGTTTAAAAAATCTTGGCCAAAAACTTGGAGTTCCATCGAACAAAATGTAATGTATGATTCTTTTAATTTAATAATTACGCACAATTCAGTGTTTTTGTAAATTATAAGTAATTTCTATAAGAAGTTGTGATTACTTAAAACACTTTTTTTCCACTCTTCCTTGATTTCATCATCCATTTTGTTTTCTAAATTCTGCACTTGTTTTGCCCCTAGAGGGGATTTGGGTTTCTGAAGAGTCTCCCTAACGTTATCCTGTGAATTGCTTTAATTCTCCATTTAATATTTCCTCTGTTTCATTGGCCTTCATTATCATCATCGTCGTCTTTTTCTTCTAATTTGTTGATATCTTCTCAGCGCCTTAATTGACGCGCCATTGCTGTGGCCCGTAAATATTGAGTTTCTCGCGGGTGCTTGTAAGCCACTCGGAACACGTGACAGTTGACGCTATTTGCATTATTCACGTCGTTTGCTACCAAGATTTACGCTGCCCCTGGTGTCAGAACGGAGCACTTCACCGCTTAGCACCAGAGTCACGTTCATAAGACAACGTAGCCTAGGAGCGGGGCTTCCTGTAATATGAGCATTGCCAGAATTTATACCAAAATAAATAAAAATTTACAGCTTTAAGCAGATACTGTAAAAAAGAATTGAAGTTTTCTGCTCGGAACGAATTTGCAGTTAAGATATCCTGATAGAGTTGAAATCTTTAATAAAGGTAATACCTGTAGGAATTCAGTTATGCTTAATGAAATTTTGTTTTAACTTATATGTTTATAATCATAAAATCGCTAAATACATATCCTCATCTTTCTGTCCCATTTGTAATATAAAATATGCCAACATTAGATTGGAATGAGTCTTTTTAAGTGACAAATCAGTTTCTTAGTAAATTCTTATTTATAAAACAATCGCCAATGAAATCTGTACAGGTAACCCCCGAAGAACACGATTAATTGGTTCCGTATTCTTTGAAACCGTGTTGTTCGACTACAAAAAACGGGATACCGTTTCAAGTGTGAAAATAAAAAACAAGTTACGTTTTAATTTTTTTTTTGTTAAATACAAAACTAAAAATTTTTATTTTTAAAAAATTTAAAATACTTACTAATAAAGAAAGAATTATTTATAAAATAATTATGACATTTATAATGTCAATAGGGAAAAAAAATCAAAATAATGAAAAAATAACTCGATACAATTGGTTAAAAATCTTTGAAATCAATAAATAGAATAATAATTTTGGTTTAAAAGATTGGAAAACTATATAAAATATAAATTATTCAGTCAAATTAATTGGGAAAAATATAATTCTAAAACACTAAAAGTATTAAAAAGGTTAAAACTTCATTAATCGCTGACATAATTGATGAGAATGTTACTCTAAATTTTTAGCTATTGCAATTTTATATCAAATAATATATGTATTTTATTCTTTTTCAAAAGAATTACTGGAAAATCGTTTAGTTTGAAACCGTATAATTCGAAACTCGTGTTCTTCAAGTACCGTGTTGTTCGGGGGTTACCTATAATTTATTTCTCCAAAGAAAAATGATATTTATAATAAGATTGGCTACTGAAAGAAGTATTCCTATTAAAATAATCCTAATTTGTTACATATAAGGTAAGAAAGGAAATCACAGCTGTGTTGCTTTTCAAACAACAATAATTCCTGCTGAATTATTACCACTATTTACATACAAGCTGAAGCTTTAATCGCAAATAAATATTACTGAAGGAGATCTTTATTAATTTGAAAATTTAAACTTTAAAACGACCAATACACGAGCGCCATTAGGACCACAATTAACAAAGCGGCTTAAATTTCTGTTATCAATTATCTTTTTGGAACAACTCTTTGGATCACACATATTTTCATCATAAAATAAAACAAACAAACAAACAAGATGTAAACTTATCGTGTTTAAAGAAGTCTAACTAATAGAAATTGAAAAGTCTTCTTTTATTTTTAAGTTGATTTAATTTGTTTATATTTATTTATTTATTTTATATAATAACGTTTACAGATAAGTGTGAAGTCCATTTTCCTTTCCTCTACAAATGCTGAGTAAGGTTGGATTCTTCACTCAATTTCAGGTGTAAGTCCGAGATGATTCGAGGGATTTTCAGAAGGTTTTTTTTTTTTTTTTTATACTCTGTAAATAAAGTGGTTGTGGCTTTAAGTCCGAAGCCGTTACTCAACACCCATTTGATCAGTTTTCTTCTTCTGAGCGGGGTTATCGTGATTTGATTTTAAAAGGGTTTTATTTTGTGTTGGTTTTATTGGGATTCTATTTGCTCTTATTCTCTAACGAAAATCTTATTTTTCTTTGTTTTTTATTAAATCCTTCTGTCTCTACAGAATTAGGGGATATTGAACGGACATTTCAATTGATTTTCGGAAAGTTGTAAACAAATATAAAAGAGAAAACGAAAAACTTTATCAACTTGATTTAGAGGAAATACGAAAGTTGTATTTCCTCGTTGTATTTTGTTATTTTCAGTTTTGTTTATTTGTACACTGATATTTGGCCAAAGAAAATCCTTCCTTTTTTCTCTTTGACTTTAAATAATTTTAAACAGAAAATATTGTGAAACACCTGTTAAAGGAGGCCACTTTGTAATTACCTAGGTCTTATTTACTGACAGATATTAATAAATGAAGTCTCTTTTCCTGTGTTTTGATGCGAAAACTCACGTGAGGCCTGCATGTAGTTGACCCAATCCCTTGCTTTTTGTTCTGATTTTTTTTTATTTTTTTATTTTAAGAACGACGACATTATAGGTCTAAGACTATTCTACAGAAAGAATTTATTTTATTAATGAAGAAAATAAAAATTTTAATGAGACTTCAGTGAGAGAGCAAAAATTAAAAATAATAAAACAAAATGTTCATAAAAGAACAAAGGAAATAACTTTCTTTAAAAATTACTCGTATCTTTTTCTATTTTTTTAATTGTGGAAGTAATAATACAGACGAAGACACTGTTTAGTATCAAAGTCTAACATCTGCTGGATATAAGCAACACAGTCTTCCATTGTCTAGAAAAAGAATTAAAACCGCCTGATTTAGTTAAAATTGGATTTCAGCAACTTATCAAATTAATGGATTACTAAAAGGTTTAACTAATCTTTCTTGAGACCAGAGCTGCTGCTGACCTGAAAGACGCCTTTGTGCAATTTGTGTTTTACTTTAAACAGACTCATCTCCCCTGAATATTTTTCTTTTTTTTTATTAAAGAAATGTGGTTAAAGCTAGACGGGAAGTTTGGAATAAAAATGATTAAATTATATGCGATGGGTATGGAAAATTTATTTTTAAAACTCAATTCGTGTTATGGTGCCTTTGGTGCAGTGCTCATCTTGCTCAAGCCGATTGCGGCGGCTCTGATTGAGACACAAATAGAAATCATTTGTTTTGGGTCTAATAATTTTGAACGACCTTCATGTGCTAATTTCTCGACAAGAACCAAAACTGAAAGTTTTTAAATAAAAACTGAAGTATGTCTGGTTGTAGGCATGTTAAGTTTCAAGAAGAGCCTTTGAACAGTTGAAAAGTTATTGAGAGATACATACACTGAATGAATGAAAGTAGGTTAAAACAACGGTGTCAAAACAAAAGAGGAGGAGTTGCTGAACCTTACATGGAAAGCTACACACTAAACAGAAATATGAAACAAATATAGACATAATAACATAACTTATTTTGTTATTTTGCTTTAGTATAGAACTATTAGTGATTATTGTTACATGGTTTATATAATAAAAAGAGCTTCAGCTATTGATTTTAGATATAGAAGCCAAATACATAACATTGAAAAAAAATAGCGGTTGAACGATCCATTTTTTAATTTCAATAACTGTTTTGCGAATTGGTAAATAAGTAGGTTGTCTATTAATATTCAATATAAGGTTTTTCGCCGGCTTTTGTTTTCTTTTGTTTTAGGAAATTGCAGATTCTTAACATGTTTGCCTCGAATACGTATCCATCTTTTAAGGTGACCTCCATTGCAGCAGTAAGTTTGAATTGTTTCAATCGTTGATGATCTTTTTTTTTTCCCTTGAAAATTATGTATCATTAAATTATGTTCAACATTATTTACATAATAAATATTTGCTCACGAAGGCGTCGTGAACAAAACCCATTGCCTTTCTTGTTGATGTCACATGTACAATGTCATAGTCTACGATTACGATCCAAGGCTATTTAAGTAAGCCCTTTGTAAGATGTTTATTTTCGTAATTTTAGACGTATTCGTCAACGTAGAACATTGTCTGTGAATTCTAAAGTTTCGACAAATCAATGTCGAACTGTTTCTTTAGATACAACAGTAGAAGTATTCGAGAATAACTAGAATGTTTCTCAGTTCATTCCCTCATAAATATCTGTCTTATGTTAGACGCGAAATAATATTCCCTCATCACATTTATTCTTATTTTCTTCATTTTGAAATGTTCTCATAAAAAACGAAGCCTCACAGAACTGCTTTTTTTTTTTTTGTTAAGATGGCGAAATTGAAACTGAAAAATAATTTCTCCGAAGAAAAGTCCGAGAGAAAGAAAACGACGTTTCTATCCTAAAGAATTGGGTTGAGTTTTGTACGTGGAGAAAGTGGTTCTTCCTTTGAGGCATCTGCAATTGTTTCTTAAGTGGTGAGGGAGGGAAGAACCCATCTTCTGGCAACTTAATCTTGCGCCGCCTTCTCTCTTCTTCTCGATCTCGTTATGAAACATACGAATGGCCTCCGTAATTTTCAGGTTGGATTTCACTTTGCTTTGAGTGTGTGAGTTTGCTGCTTCGAATTTTAAGGAAAATAAAGAACGAAAAAAACAGAAGAGTTAAGACGAAGAAGGCCAACCAAGTATTTGAATCCTCTTAATGATATTTACGGTAATGTAATGGAATTAGTATTTCCGTTTTAAGAATATCATTTGGCTAAATTTATTTTTCAGGTTTATTCCCCCATGCTAATGAGTATTACAAGAGTCCACTGTGAAATGCATTAATTCGGTAATAATTATTTAATAAGTAATAAAACCTAATTAAAAAACTAAGTAAATGACTTACAGTTTCAACGACTGTAAATAGATAAGGTCGTAAATTGATGATCACTGTGTTCTAAACGAACCACATCGGTTTCTTTAATGGGTCTATAGATTTATTGAAGTAGTATTTTTTTTTTACGGAAATTTAACGTGCTTGAAATAAATATACAAGGGAATAAAAACACACAGCAAATAACTGAGAATCCAACTGAAGACTGGTAATAATTCTGAAACAGGCTTGTCTTGGATTCCCGGTGTCAAAATCACCAATAACAGCTCAGTGATTGTTATTTGTTGTGCGTGTTTGTTCCCTTGTATATATATATATATTTTTTTTTCCGGAAATGATCATATTCATCTTTTTTTAATTTTTTGGAACCTAAGGTCCTGTTTCAAGAAAATTCTTAAGTAAGAGTTAATCGCATTATATAATGTATCAAAGAACTGAAGCATAAGTTTAACCGATGAGACTATTTTATGTTAATGGCCGTGAGGTCATTTTTTAATTCTGTTTTCCTCGATCCATTTTGTTTACTCTAGTCCTAACCCTTAATTAACAAGGGCTACAGACAACCACAAGAGATAGAAATAGGAGACAAAGAAACGTCCATGTCAGTCTCGATATTCGAATCAAGATATTCAGACATATCATTTAGGTCACCGCCTAACTTCTCGGCTATGAAGTTTAGGCTAAAAGATTAACCGAGGATTACAGCTTCCCTGTTAGTTATCTTGGAAGGCCTATTATAAATTTTTATTGGAAAAAATAGGAATTAATTTCCAATACTTATTTGGGTACTTATCTTAATTTTATCAGTGTATCCTATAACGATATTCATCACAGCCTATTTAAAGAAACTTAATGTAGACTTTGTATCTTGGCATTATACGAGTATTTTTTTTTATAACCGCATGGTAATTAGCTGCTACAGAATATTGTAGATTTGGTCATGACCAAAAAACTCAAAAAAAAAAAAAATATCTAAAATGCTAAATTTAGTAAGTTTAGGTTTTAATAAGGAATATCCATATTAATTTTGATATATGCTTGGCATTCGATGTACGAAATACGAAATAAAAAAAAAAAACAAAGCTCACTTACCTGTAATATTTATTGTTCTCATTTGATCTTTGAAATACTTTTCAATTTCTTTTCGTTTAATAAGGCTTTTTTTTTTTCTTTCTTTCCGATTTGATTAAGCGGATATTTGAAAGTTAAATTGTTGACAATGATATCCGTGTAGGATGTCGAAAGCTCCTGTAGTGTATGTATATTTTTAATTATAAGTATAGTTTTTAAATTGTGCATAGTCTCAATATTTTTTAAAAATCATAAATGTAATAAACTTTTATTAAAAAATATTTGAAAGTTGATCTGCCAAAAAATATTTCTTTTCCTTCTAAGCGATTCCACTTATCGTGAAGAAAAGATAGAAATATTTAACAGTTTCTAATTTAAATATTTTTTTTAACGGGAAGCTTGTTGTGTTTTTGAAATGAATATTTTTTTACTGAGATTCTCTGTTTATCTTTTTTTTCATTCCTGCTTTCTTTTGAATTTATTTTTTTCATGGTAAAACTCACTAGGAAAAAAACATGGAAACCCCCAGATGTTATTATTACGATAGTTTGCCTTCCATCCAACTGAGGCGTTAATCCTCGACATAAAAGCCTTTAGAGATGACCATTTGCCCGATTATTTGTTTACAACATGATCTGTAAGTTTGCTGATAAGAGTTTCGCAGCTGTACTAAACTTTGAAGCAGCCCCAAAGACCTCATAAAACCGAAGAAAACTAACTTGCACTTCGCCAAAACTCGCTTGTATTTCGCTTTTTATTTATTTTGTTATTTTATTGCCCGTCCGCTTTTGATTAGATAGGTTTCTTTGTCTTAAAGGATTATTTTTCCCTTTTTCGCCGAGGTCTTCGACGCTGCTGCCAATTAAGAGTAGCGGCCATAAAATGAAACAAAAGCAGGAACCATAAATCCCAAAGTAATCAAGGATTACATTTCATCTGGTTTTGTAATGGAGAACAAACAGAAGGGAACACATCGAGAGAATATATTCTTATAGATATTCTTATTAAAACGCGTCTATTTTTTGAAACGGAACCAAAGATAAACAATTCGAATATTTACTGCTACTAAAATTTTAGAATTGTAATCTTATAATATAAAATTTAAATTCCATTCTTTAAGATAGCGTTTCGTGAATTCGATTTTTCTAAAACTCATTTCTAATATTTACTTTTAATCTTGAAGTAACTTATAATAATTAATTATTATTAAAATAAAGACCACCATAATAACGTATATTTTATAGTATAGTAGAAATGTACAAAGTCATTTAATATTATCTATGTTGTTTAATATTATATATATAATGTTATATATTTTAATTCTTTGAATACTATGTATACAAGTAACTACTAGAAATGAACTATATGGTTTTTTTCAGTTTCATTAAGCTGTATTTAAAGGTTTACGTTGCCGTAACCCTCTCTTTTTAAAAGAATGCTTGAAACAAAGTTCGAAATTAATAACATATGCATTTAGGTGTGGATTCCTCCAGTTTTTGAAAACGGTGAATGTTATTATTCAGATCATCATTACTATTGCTAAATTATTATTATTAGATGCAAAAAAAAAGTCTTGTTTATATGTTATATAGACATCCAGTCGACATACTCCTTTTTGTATTTCTTCTAAAATACAATATTTCCTTTCCTTAAACAGAAAACTTCATCAGGTTCTGAGGTCCTCTTAGAATTCGTTCAAAAACTATACAGTAAAAGTTTCATATTACATCATTTTTGCAAACAATTAAAATTTAGCAAAACACAAAAATCTATTATTATTAATATTAGTAATAATTAATGATATTTTCTCTTCTTATTATTAATAATTTTACAAAAATGTTCTTATCAAATTTCGCTAACTTTTAAAAATTTGTTTTTATTAAAACATGATAATAATTTTGTATCTAAAAAAGAACATTCACTTTAGGGTCAGCATTTTGACTTGTAACCCTGCAGTGGTCAGCCCAATCAGAAATATTATATCTGTTGTTCTTAAAGTACTTATATGGTCGAATAATCTCTCTCTTAATGTTCTACCTGTACTTCCGTAATAATTTTCATGACAATCTTTGCATTCTAATTTATAAATTGCACTCCCTATTTAACTAATATTAATGGATTTGTGTCTTTTGCTAAATTTTAATTGTTTGTCAAAATGATGAAATATGAAATATGCTGTTACTAAAATTTAATTGTTTCCAAAAATGATGTAATATAAAACTTTTACTAATTCTAAGAGGAAAAAGAAAAGTTTTTTCCTGTCCTCAAACCTGATGAAGTTTCCTATTTAAGGAAAAGAAATATTGCATTTTTAGAGGATATATAAAAAGGACTATGTCGACTGCATGTCTATATAACACATTACTTAGAAATATTATAGAAATTAAAAAATCTTGTTTATTAACCATTATTCGTTATGGTTAAGATTTTAGTATTTCAGAGTGGAAAATGTTTGTAACAAGGCATTATATATGTGCTAAGTATATAATATTTCTTAACAGAACAGATTCGAATGCTGGCAATATTTCAGAAGACATTTGTATTAAAATATAACGAAAAAATATAATTTTATATAAAAATATAATTATATTAATATATAATATAAAATAATATAATTTTTTCGTTATAAAAACTTATATAATTTTAAAGTAGAAAAGGATCAAAACAAAGTTGAGTATTTTCCATTTGTCTTCTTTGGAAGTGTTCTATATTAACAATAAATAACAGTTATTATATATTCTGTATTATAATACATGGGTCGTTCAATAAGTAATGCAACACATTTTTTTTCTCAAAGTAGATTTGTTTTATTACAGTTTTAAATACATTACCTTGTTCCTTAATTCTTTAGCTATAAAAAACTATTTTTCACCATAATCTCCGTTCAAGTCTATGGCCTTACGCCACCGAAATGTCAGAGCCTTGACGGTACCATTCTACTGGCCTGTGTTTCAGCCAACTTCTTACTACTTCAAGAACTTCTTGATCGTTGCCATATCGATTCCCGCGGATTGAATCCTTTAGAGGTCCGAATAGGTAGAAGGTGCGAGATCAGGGCTGTAGGGTGGATGAGGGAGAACAGTCCAGTGAAGTTTTGTGATCTCCTCGCGGGTATACAGATTTGAGTGTGGTCTGATGTTGTTGTGGAGTTTGTTCACTTCTTTTTGGCCATGAACACGCTGGAATTCTTTCCGCAGTTTGTTAAGTCTTCACATAGGCTTCTGAGTTGATCGTTTCAACATTGCAGGAGTCACAGCTGTGTGCGGCCGGCCAGAGAGCAGGAGATCAGACAGCTTCCCTTTTCCTTCTTCCAACGACGACAGACGATTCGCCCAACGGCTCAGTGCTTTTATCAACTGATTGTCTGCGTAGACATTCCGGTCTCCTGTTCCGCCAAAAAAAATTCAATAACTGCTCTTTGTTTGGAACGCATCTCATTCACAGACGCCATCTTGAACGCTACCTACAGTGCAGCCGCACTGGGAAGAATGATGAAACAATTGAGAAAGTGCGGTAATGAAGTACTGGACAGAAAATTTCACGTTTTTTCATCAAATATTAGCTGAGGAAAAAAGACGTGTTGCATTACTTATTGAACGACCCTCGTAGATGATATATTTCTGTAAGAGTAAATGGAATTGAAGATTTACTTAAGATTTTACCATTAAATTACATTATTAATGGGGAAATTATAATAAAAGATCAAAAGGAAAGGAAACTAATTAGTGAGCTTTTCTATTTCACTTACGTTCCTTAATCTTGTTTTAAAGTTATGTTTATGTAATTGGCAATCTTATAAACAGCAATGAATTTGAGGAAATGCTGAAATTATTGTATTCTCTGCAACTACATTTAATAATGAATCTTTGTGATCGACCTATTAAGAATCGTGTTTCGTAATTGCTATTCTTCATCAGCTAGATCTAAACACTGAAATTCGCGGTTTTAATTTATTTTAGCTTTTCAAGCAGATTTGCCAAACTATTTTTGTGCCACAAAATTGTTTATACTTTAAGTAGAAATTTGGCGGAAAGAAAATGTTATTTTTTATATTGTATTTTGTTTTTCCTACAGAATTTGTTCTGTTGAGCGGATAAAAGCTTTTGGAGACCCATTCATAGCTGTTAATGATTTTTATAAAGTTCACTATTAAAATTATTAATTAAAGTATTGATTAAAGTGTTAATTAAACACCTAATTATCAGTTTATCGACCATGAACAGTCATCAACGGAAAACTATCTTTGACTTACTCAGATGAATTATTAATGTTGTGAACAGAAGGCTTTTCAATACATCTGACTCCCTATACTTTTAAAAGTTCTTGGCAATTATAAAGCAAAGCAAAACCTATACAAACAGCACAAGCAAACTTAAATCAACAACTCTTGATGTTGTTAAAATCTTCTTCGTTATTAAGTGCCTAATAGGTGTTCTATTTTTTTTTCAAACGATCCATCTTGCTTCATATATTAATCCCTTCTCTCGGTTGATAAGAATAAGTCAAAATTAGGCCTACTTACAATTTGATGTCTTCTTTGACAAGAGTTGCTCAAGCATCACGTCTGGGTCACCAAATGTTGTGATCAGAATGCTTTTCAATACATCTGACTCCCTATACTTTTAAAAGTTCTTGGCAATTATAAAGCAAAGCAAAACCTACACAAACAGCACAAGCAAACGTAAATCAACAACTTTACTTTCTGCCCGTTGCTCAGCAACTACAACAATAGAAAGAGCTCACACAGTACAACCAACAACAATAACAAAAACAAAGAAAATCGTGCAATATAATCCGATAAAGTCACAAAAATTAGAGTTTTTTAAAACTGATCCTAAAGCTTCAGAAAATTTCGGCGGTAATACAATGAATTTATAAATACAAGAATAAAGTAGTAGTAATTCCTGTTTCTTTTTTTATTTTTTCTCTGGAATTAAATTACATTTCTTATCATAATCTCTAATTTTAAAAAAGGATTTATCTCCGATACAAAATCTTTATTATATTTATATCAATGTAGCTAATATCAGGTGATGTCGACAAAATTTTGGATTGAAAAAAAATGTAAATCAAAAAAGTTTTTCGAATTTCCTTAACGGATTAAACGATCCTCAGTATTAAAGCTGATGGAATTCAACAGCAAACATGGTATCTCTCTTCTGGGAATTTAGATTCAATCGTTCTAGGAAAAATTTCAAGATAACAATCCACGAATGTAAACGAATGAAGTATTATAAGCTTTGTAAAATTTATTTGAACAAATCTCCAAAAGATGAAGAGCTTCTACTTAATTTTCTTTTCTTGGATTTCATCAGAAGAATATAGCGGCGACGTGAAAAGCTGTTGGTGAGATCAAAAGTAAAGATGGTTAATACATGCCACTTAGTCCAATATCCCACCATGGAGGAATCCATCGAAAGATGTAGTGGAAATAAAGCCACTTCCCAAGAGAAGCTCTGTTTCAATAACACGAAGTTTATTGGTTGTTTCAATAATGTCATTTTTAATAACGTCATGTTCTAAAAAGTGTCAAGTTTTCATATTCCAGTATGACTTTGTTTCAGCAGTGCAACAAAGTGTAATTAGGCTATGTTCCAGTAATACCAACTTCTATTAACGTTCCAGTAACATCAAGTTTCAGTTTTGAAACAAATGTTTCAATAGTGTTTCAGTTAAAACGTTATGTTCCAACAATATCAAATACTTCTACTAGATTTTAAGAATCAGGAACATGTGAAATAACCATAATTATCGAAATCAGCATCAACTGGTTGAGGTTAAAAGCAGAAATGATAATTTACGATGAAAACAATTAGAATGAAGAACGGATTGAAGAGCGGAAGAGAACGCTTTTGCTGTTCTAATGAATTGTCTCATCCGTTCCACCATAATTTATGAGTAGATTTATGAGGCTAAGGCTCGTAATCCCCGTGATTGGCAAACATTGCAAAGACTTAATATCTGAGCTGCGCAGATGGTAACATCTTGTCGACACCACAAATGCCCTCATCTACCCAGCCAGTGGTTGGTGGAGATCCTTTTATTTTTATTAGAAAGGATTAAATTTGATCGAGGATATGAAAATGGAAACAGACACTGGTGTTCAGAATTAGTCGCAAGTTCAAACATCAGAGGAAACTTTTAACAATTTAAGAAAAGTTAATGGAAAAAAATCTGATTACATAATTATTGGAATATTCTGTGGAAGCGTTTGAAAGAAATTTGATTCATCAAATAATTTGTGGATACGTTTAATGATATTTATCAAATAATTCCACTCGAAAAGAATCGAATAGAGAGAATATCTTATATGTTCAAAAATGAAAGAGGCAAGTACAGTAAATAAAAATTTACTAAATTTGTTGTTGGAAATTTTGTGCAGAGAAACTACAGTCAATGTCTCTCAATTACAAACAAATGTATTTTTATTGCAAAACAACTAATTTTCAAGAGTTTTCGAGCACTATAATAGGTGAATAATTGTTTGCTTAAAATAAGTAATTTTTAACATTAATTTAGATTTATATAATACATGCTAATAAAAGAATAAATTAGTTATTATCAATTTTTTTTTACCAATTAGTTATTAGTAAAAATATAGACCCAATTCATTTATAAACTCTATTCTAACATTTAAAAGAGTTCGTCCCATCTTTATTTTGATAAAACTAAAAAAATATAAAAAAAACTTCCTTCGTCCTCAAATGCATTACAAAATGTTAAAAACCTATTAAGCTTGAATGTATTTAGTATTTTTTTAAAAATTATTTAAAAGTGACAATTTAAAAGCATTTAAGAAAAATAGTATACAAAAAAATCAAGTCATCAAGTATTAATGTACTCATTAAGTAAGTATTAAGGTACAAAAGAATATTACATTATTTTAACTATATATGAAAAGAGTTTTGAGATTCAGAACGCCAAGAAAAATATACCTATATCCTAGGAAGATGAAATTTTGGAGATAAATGTCACAAGGAAAATCACTATTGAATTATCTGTTCAGTCTGTAATGAGTTACGTAAATACGTTGTTAAAGTTCAATAATCGGACTAAAAAAATATTTGTCATAGAAAGCTGCAAATTTAATGGTAGATATAAAATATAATTGCTCTGTTGATTTTGATAGACATTGGATTCTGAAGGTGAAAATTGTATGAGTCTTCGTAAGCAATATTATCACGATAAATAAACACAAATTACATAGAATTGCTAAAACTTACTGTTATTTCTCTTAACTATTTTTGGATCATCCCAAACACGTATTCGAGAATTGGCACGACAACTATGTCTTATGCAAGCTTTCTCTATAAATGAATAATACCTTAGATAATTGTAAATAGAAAACAATACGAAACTATTACAATTGGAAATTTTACTTTAAATTTGCTTATTTTTAGTGTTTTGTTTGATGTACAGTAGAAGTAAACAAAGTATTTACTTCTCATCAAGAATAAAGCTGATTTAAATAAATGAAATCCTGAGAGAGACTTGTCCTAATAACCTTAAAAATGTGTGTTTTTGGATCGTATTGGAAGCGTTTTATCAGAGAGAGATCGTTATCTTCTCTTCATTTGTTGATATTGGTGCTCTGCTGTGGTTGTGGTCAAGGAAAAAGGTAGTTTAGCAGATGGGCTATTAGTGGGAGGCGTGATCTTCTCTTCTGCCCCATTAATGGATGCTTTTAAGGACATCTTTCAATGGTGGGAAATCGACATTCTTTGAAAGCAAGGTTCAGTTTTAATAACTGCTTCTTCACTCATTATACAAAGAACTGCATCGTAATAAGTGAAGGACATTCATTGAAAACATTCTTCAAGTCAAATCAGTTTTAAATTTTATGAAATGAAAACCAATTTTCTTAGGTTATGCGTTTTTCAAAATTTCTCTTTGTTTTCTTAAAGTCTAGTAAATTTACACTAACAAGTAAGAGAAAAAAAAAGAAGATATATTGTTAATAAATACACAGTATAAGAACTCTTCGTTTCATAGTAAACATATTTCTTCTTTAATATCATCTACAAATTCCTTACAACTACAACGATAGATTTCTGCTAAATATGGGATTAATTGATGATATTAAAAATGATACAAGATACATCCTCTTCTTTTCATTGCTATATTTCGCAGTATTATTTCTTTTAACTGCTTCATCAGGCCTTCTTCCATACCTAGAAAAAACTCTTCGTAAACCATAACAAAGAATTTGGTAACATTACAGGAATGTTAATAACATCATGATGTACAGTGAAAACTCGATTAACCGTCACTCTCTGTTATCCGTTATCGGTGGTGGAGAGTGAAGCTGAAGGAAATGTTGGGGCTTGCTAACTTCTAGCAGTAGTACTGTTGAGCCATTCAGAGCCTGGAAAAGTGAATGTAACCAGCGATTCACAGAAGCATCACTACGACTCCTATGGAAAACGATTCGACTGCAAACCAGCCGATTTTCACAGTCCCAGGATGAAGCGTCTCCCTTCAATTGTCCATAGGCTTATAGAAGCATTACTTTTGGTAAACTGATGTGAATGGAACAGTTCTACTGTACTACATAGAATGTGTCTGAGGGCGCTTATATAGACCATACGATGGCCATTGAGCCACGTGAGCCATGGGACCTTTTCTCTTTGCAGCAGATCTTTTCTCATTCTCGAAAACTTCGAGATTCGGAAAATTTTAAATGCAGAGCGGTACCTGCACGAGGACGTTCCATGTCTGCCGGGAGAATTTACTGAGAGGTTTTCAGCAGAGCGCCAAGCAATTGAAACCCTTCCTTGGCCAGCCAGATCCCCAGATTCATCCCCCATCTGGGACATTGTCTGCTGTACATCAACATCTGGCATTTTTGGAGGAATAGTTGCAGGAAGGTTTGCATTAGTTGTCCCAAGACAGCATCCAGGTTTCCATCAGCATTCATAGAAGCCATGGGCATCTCAACACAATACTAATAATATAACAACGATGCTACTATTGTTAAAATCTGAATCAATTCAAATTCTCTTCATCCAAATGGCTTTTACAAAATATCATTCCAATGACCTCTTCCTTCAGGGTGCTTCGGCCACAGAGTGTCAATCTTACATTTCGAAAGTTTAACATTTTTAAAACTTCTTCTACACAGTTCTCATATTCTTCCAAAAAACTTATTAATTACTCCTTCACAAATTGAAACCTTTAATACAATTTCAAATATTATTTTCTATAAAATTTGCACTGAGCTCTGCGTGATGCCTGAGAATCTATTTAATGTTACCCAATTTTGATGCTTCTTTAAAAATAATTATCTTCTTCAAAAATACTTTTAGAATTGTTTTGAAAAATTTTACGTAAATTTTTAAAGAAAAAGAGAATTGTTTGTAATGAAGCTGTCGAAATTAACATCTTATTTTTTTTACTTTTGACTTTACTTTTGAGCTAAATTCTTAAGTTCTTGTTTGATTGCAACGTTGCAGAAGCCTTTATGTTGTTCTTCTGTTTCCAATTCTGTTGTCTCTTTTCAATTCCTTCGTCTTTCATTCTATCTACGTTATTGTTCCATTAAAAACAAGGAAATAATGTGAATATTAATACATTTCTAAAATACCTTGTGAATTTAGTATCTATAACGTAGAGAAGAAGCATTGGAACGAGTTTTCATTAAATATAAAAAAAGAGTTAAAGTTCTTAATCTTTCCGACCTGGATTAAGAGTTTAAAAGAGTCTAGTCTAAAACTTCAAAATTGTTATTCTTTTGCCTCCGCTCTTTGTTTATTAATATTATTTTTTTTCCTTTAACATTGTCTAACACTTACAGCAAATCTATAATTTAGAGCCATATCTCATTCCCGCCATAAGGCCATTTCAAATTGGGAAAAACTACTTCCTCGGCTTCCCGTCACGAAATTGATGGATCCTCATCATTCTTATTCCGTTTATCCGCCCTCCTCCTTGATATTCCTGTTTACCCTTCCATTCTGTTGGGCTTCGTTGTCATTCTGAGGCGTCTCATAGTCCGTTTAGTCATGAAATATTCACTCTTCGTCCACATATCTCACCGCCACCGACTCCATCCAAGTTGACCCCAGAACCCCCATTGCAAAAACGCTCCTTCCTCTCATATTACAGAAGGACTCAAGAAAACCTAATAGGAAAAGGAGAAAATAAGAAAAAGAAGCCTTTCGAAAGAAAATCTTTTTTTTTTTATTAGGAAAGAATATTTTTCCTATTTTTAATATTTATCAAAGAATAATTCATTTCCCGTCCAAAGCAGATTCCTTAAAGTTACTAAATGCCAAGTTCTCGAAATTTTTTTTGAAATTTTTTAAAATTTATTGCAAGATTGTATTTCTGTCTTATTCTACATACAGTAGAACCCCAATTATCCGAGCCCCGATTATCTGAGTTTCCGCTTTAACCGAGCTACTTTTAGGAATTTTTTTTTTGGTTCTATATTTTCCATTTTTAAAGTTACCGAAAAAAATTCTGAACTTGATCTCACAAACACTCGGGAAAACGAAAGAGAATTCGCAGAATATTGGTCGCAATTAGTCTTTGTTCGTCTAGTCATATGATCCCCTACCTGGAATCGGGAAATGGTTTCGACTGATCACATGATCCCCTCCCTGGAATCGCGAAATGGTTTCGACTGGTAACATGATCCCCTCCCTGAATCGGGAAATGGTTTTAACTGGTAACATGATTCCCTTCCTGGAATCGGGAAATGGTTTCGACTGATCGCCTTCCTGGAATCGGGGAATGGTTTCGATTGGTCACATTGTCCAGTGTATCTGAAAAGTACGGTGGTACATTCAGTCAATTCTACAGAATCGAAATGAGTAGCAATAAGAGAAAGCGAGTTGTTGTTTCTAAAGAAACAAAATTAGAAGCAATCCAAAGAATAGATAATGGTGAATCAATAAATAAAGTAGCGGAAGATCTCGGTGTCGGAGCTGTTACTGTTGGAGACTGGAAAAGGAAGAGAAACGAATTAGAAAAATGGTGTGCAAAAAAGTAAAAGGTAAGGTTTAAGTAAAAGAACTCTTTCAATATGAATTGTATGTAGTGTATCTATATAACTTTTGTATTTGTTAAAATATACATTTAAACCTATACGATTTATTTTATTTACAATTTTCGCTTTAACCGAGTTTTTCGGTTATCCGAGTTAGGCTTGGTCCACATTAACTCTGCATTATATATATATAACGTGCATTATATATATATGTTACTGTACAGACAGTTCACAATTTTAAGTTCAAATATACAATATAATTTGTTTACAAATGTAAAATGTAAATATTTCTACATCTAAAAAGGAAGACCCCGAAATAATTCCTAAAGAATGTAAATCCAATTAATGGAACCAGTCTGCAGACCGTTCAGAAGTGGATGTATAAATTTTGTCAAAAATCTCAGTAATTTCTTCTTCATTATTATTTAAGTGAACATAATAATATTGAAATTAGCATGTTTTTGTTTGAGCTGTATTATTTGCTGAGATTACTTTTACTAAAATTGGTCTGAAGTTGGAATCAGATGATGATGTAAATAGTAAGTAGATATTGAAAAACCAATCATCCTATTAATAGGCAAAAGTTTAAATTTGTACATTTGTAGATTTGTAAATTTGTAATTTGAAATAACCAATCACAGTGCAGCGTTGGAACACGTCAGGCATGACATCACGCTCATATTTAAAGACTGCGTTTCTAATATTCGTCTCACTTCACAGCCACGGATCGCGGTTACATAATTACTATCAGCGTGTTGAAATTTTTTTTCCCACATAAATGAAGTTTACACTGAAATGCATGAAGTTCATGCGTCAAAATTTATCAGAGAGTTTGTAAAACCTCGATTTTTACATAATTTCGGCTGTGGAGTCACTCGCTCAATAATCAACAAGTAGGAGACAACGACGTTGCACCCGCCGTCCTTGTTGTCCAGACAGGATTATTGGTATTGGCTGTTGGACATTCGTTATTGTTATTGTTGAATCTGGTAAATCAATTTTTTCTTTTCTTTTATTTTAACAAAATTTGGCTTAGTCATTCAAATTACATATGGGCTGTTGCGGAAGTCATGGCTTTTCAAAAATGAGTTTAGAACATCTTTTTCAATCTTGTGTTTTTCAAAAATTTCAGGGTATTTCAAAAATGTGGCATTTGTTTTACTTCCGTTAATATTGCCTCAATTTCGACGAACCTATTCTTTTAGGGCAGCAGGTTGCCATTATGTTTCATAATGAGAAACCACAGCGCTGGCTACGATGAAAGTGGTAAATCAATTTTTTTTTTATTTTTTTATTTTAAGAATATTATAATATTATTTTAACAAATAAGCCGATATTCAAATTACATATGGGCTGTTGTGGAAGTCATGGCTTCTAAAAAAATTAGCTTAGAACATATTTTTGAATCTTGTGTTTTTCAAAAATGTGGAATTTGTTTTACTTCCGTGAATATTTCACGGGTCGCAACTAGTTTATTTTAATTCTCGTTTTAATCAAAGAATTGTTTTCTATTTAGTTTCACTGTTTTTAGAAAAATCGATTTAGTTGTTTTCGCATTGAAAACAAATCAATTTATTTCTATAATATCATTCAGTTTTAATTATCTTTGAGTTTCAAATAATAATAATAAAAAGATTGCCTAAAAGTCAAAAAGTATAAAATGAATGAAGTCAGATGAGAGCTTTACGGTGGTGATTTTATCACGGTCGTTCTCATCAAGAGGGTCTACCCAGCCCTTTGCAGAACTGGTTTCTTTTGCAAATGTTAAAGGCGGACAGAAGTCGAACTAACCGCCCGACCTGAACTTAGTCCTTCTTCAGGAAACGGTAAAGCCCCAAAAGCCACATGCAGCTTAACATTTATTGAAATTGAGGAAATAGTATAAGGATTTATTTATAGTGCGGGATTAGTGTAGCAATATGGCCGCACACATGATTCTCTGCTCAATCAAAATAAGCCTAATTAACGAGAAATATAAGTGAATAACTTATATTACAGATACTGTAAAAAAAGAAGATAATATGAACTTTAAGAATATCACTATACGAACAAAATCAACCAAAGAAGCTAAGAAAGGAGAAAATCAAGATACGCATTACCAAACAAATGAAATGGAATCAGCTCTAGAAATACGTCAATTATTACAGGAGGTAAGAGAAATCAAGTCGGAAATACAGGAAATAAGAAGTAGTATCAACTACATTCATGAACATTATGAAGAAATTTTAGATAAATTATCAGCCATAGAAGGAAAACAGGAGAAAACTGAAGAAAGACTTTTAAAATTAGAAGAAGAAAAGGATAAAACACAAGAGAAAATCAAAAACTTTGAACTAGAAATAGACAATCATGAAGAAAAATTAAGACAAAATAACCTAGAAATAAATGGAGTTATCCAACTTCCAAATGAAAAATTGCAAGACATTGTAGAAAAAATTGCAAACAAGATAGGTGTGAAAGATCAACTTCAAAATGTAGAGGTTATGCATAGGGTTCAAACTTTTAATAAGAACAAAATAAAGCCTATAATAATCAAGTTTTCAACCTTAAAAAGTAGATTAATCTGGATGGAAAAAATGAAAGAAAAGAAAATCTTAAGAAATAATGAAATTTCTGATAGCAATGACACCAGTAGAATCTATTTTAATGAGAACTTAACGAAAAGGAAAAAAACCCTATTTTGGAAAACAAGAATAATTGCAAAAGAGAAGAATTATAAATTCACTTGGACAAAGTTCCATAAGATCTTAGTAAGAAAAGATGAAAATTCATCTATAATAAAAATAATGAATGAAGATGATCTTAAAAAAATAATCTAAAAATGTTTGACTAATGTTTGAAACATCAGATCAGAAAAAATTAAATATTTACTGTGATTTTGAAGAATGGTATATAAATAGAATAATAAATCAGTCTTCTGAAAAAATATTATACTTAAATATACGAAGTATAAAAAAGAATTTTGATTATCTCATTTGTCATATAAAAAAATTTCTAAATGAAATAAACATAATAATTTTAGTAGAAATAAACATAAATGAAAATGAAATTAAATATTTTACCCTGGAAGGCTATAGTATGATATATAATCTTAGGAAAAATAGAAGAGGTGGTGGGATAATAATGTATTATAAAAATGAATATACATTGATGAATTTTCAGATTGACACAATAACATTTGAAAATATTACATGTGTACTTAAATATAAAGATATTAATATAAGTAAAATTAATAATAGTACAAATTTAAAAAAATTATTAATAATTTATAAACCTCCTCTAACGAATAAAAACTATTTTCTTAAAGAATTAGAAAACACTATAGAATATGCTCATAAAAAATTGGAAAAAACTGATAATTTTATAATTATTGGTGATATGAATATTAATATTCTAGAAAAAAAAAACAATTCTTTGGTACTGAAATATTTAGAAATTTTTAATACTTATGGCTTTGAGAATTTAATTGATACTGCAACTAGAGAAGTACAGACAATAAAATCTTATACTTCAACATGCTTAGATCACTGTTTTATTAATTTAAAAAATAAAGATACTAAAAGTAATATTATACAAACAGAAATATCAGATCATTATATAATAATGTTAGAAATATTTAATCAAAAATTAAGTAAAAGTAATCAAAATCTTAAAAAATTCAGAAGACACAATAATATAATAAATGAGGAATTATTTATTGAAAAATCAGAAAACTTACTTAATAATATAAGAAATAAGCAAATAATTGACCCAAATAAAATAATAAATAAATTTGTAAAAATTATAAATAAATCTAAAAAACAAATAAGTAATAAAGAAAAATATAGAGAAAACCATGAATATCATTATCAAACTAAAAATAATAAAAAACAAAATTATAAACATGAATGGATAACAGATGAAATATATAGTCATATTAAGGAAAAAGATAAGTTATATAAAAAACATAAAAACAATAAAACAAATAAAGAATATAGAGAAATTTATAGAAAAAAGAGTAATTGGTTAAAAAACCTAATACAAAAAACAAAGCAAAGATTCTATCAAAATAAATTTCTAAACACCTACAATAATAATAAAAAGACTTGGAATATAATAAATAATATTATAAAAAATAATGAACATAAAACTATTGATAAAAACAAAATTTGTAAATTAATAGAAAAATATAATTATAAGCAAACTGATGAATTATTTGGTAAAACATTTAGTAAAGTTGTTAGTACATGTAATTGTAACACTAGAAGTAATAATACGGATATTGAAACTTCAATAAATTCAATAGTGTTTAATATACCTAGTATTGAAAATATAATGAATATAATTACATTAATGAAAAATAAAAATACTGTTGGTATTGATAATATTGCTGTAAAAGATATAAAAAAGTATATGGATATATTTGCAGCAATATTGCATGAACTTATAAAAGCCATGTTTGAATATGGAACTTACCCAAGTATTTGGAAAACTGCGAAAATAACTCCAGTATATAAAAAAGGAAAAATTGATGATATAAAAAATTATAGGCCAATTTCTGTTCTTTCCAATATGTCAAAAATTATAGAAACATGCTTAACTAATTCAATATATAACTTTCTGTATAAATATAAATTACTAAAAAAAGAACAATTTGCATATCAAAAAAATTTAAGTACTGATAAACTCTTTCAAGATTTCCAAAAAATCATAAATTGTGCATTAAATAACGGTTATTATATATATATTATTTTTATAGATTTTGAGAAAGCATTTGATAGTATTAATCATAAGATATTGATAGAAAAATTATTTCATATTGGAATAAGAGGCAATATGATAGAAATATTAAAAAACTATTTAAAAAATAGAAAAATAAGAATTAATTTAAATTCAAAATTAGGTAAAACATATAAATTAAAAACAGGAATTCCTCAAGGTTCAAACTTAGGACCACTTTTATTTATTTTATACTTAAATACATTATATAGTACAATATCAACATCAAAAATTTTTGCTTATGCTGATGACATCATATTGATAAATATAAATGAAAATTATGAAACTGCAGAATACAATATACAAAAAGACTTTAATAAATTAATTATTTGGACACACAATAATAAAATGAAAATAAATAGTGAAAAAACAAAACTAATGATATTGAAAACAAAAAATAAATTTTTACATACAAATCCAGTAATAAAATATCATGATTATAATTGTTTATTCGATGATGACATAAACTTCCAAAGTTGTAATTGTGAAAATATTGAAATTATTAAAACAATTAGATATCTAGGTTTATATATTAATGATCAATTCTCTTGGAAAACACATTATTTATATATATTAAATAAACTTAATTCATTAATATATATGTTTCAACATATAAAGGGTATCTTTTCTATAAGATACAAGATGTTAATATATAAATCATTTATAGATTCATTAATAAATTATGGATTATGTTGTTGGGTACATTTAGGTAATACAGACACTAATAACATAAATAGAATATTAAATAAAATAATGAATTACATAATACAAGATTATTGTATATTAACAAAGAATGAAAAAATACAGATAAGAATAAAATATAAAATTTTGATGCCAAAAGAAAAAATATTATATTCTTTAATAATAAATAACTTTTATAAAATTAGAAATCAAATTAGAAATTATAACTTAGAAAATATTACTAGAAATACATTAATAAAGATTTTATATTATGAAAATCCTAAGAACAACTTTGGATTAAGAAATAAAAATAGAATTCTATTAAAGATTTTTATGCAAATTACAAATGAATTAAAACAAAATAAATTTAATAAAATAAGTATATTAAAAAGGCAAATACTGAAAAAAATAATATTTGGCGAAATTATCTGGAATATTTAGGTATTTTTGATTACATATACTATATTTATATTTTGTGTGTTTTTGGTCTTGTGTATTGATATTTTGTTTATATATTTTTTAGTTGAATAATTTTGGCATGAGAGATTGTTATTTAAAGTTTTATTTTCACATTTAGATTTAGAAATTTTTAATGTTATACAGTATAAACATTATGTTATACAGTAATGTTATACAGTAATGTTATACAGTATAAACATTGAAAGAAAGAAATTGTAATTAGAATAATAAGTAAAAAATAATTTGGGAACCTTAAATTTGATTGTAATGAATGATATTTATAATAATTTTCTTTTTGTATTTGATTTTCTTTTTATATTTCTGTGATATATTGATTTTTATATAATTATATAATTGAATCTAATTTAAGTATAATTCGTATAATTGTGTAATTATATAATTTTTATATGATTTTATATGATTAATACTTTTTAAATTACAAATATAAATTATTTATACTTTCAGCACCTGCATCACAGGATTTCATTTTGAAAACCTAGCAGGACTGTAATTTTAAATTTAGAAATAAATAAATAAAAAAAAAAAAAAAAAAAAAAAACTTTAGTTGGCATCCCCAACTTTCGAACATCCGTGTGGCGCAGGTACCGTAGGTACCTCAGCTCTTCACCTATTTGTCAGACTTATTTGTCAAAACCAAAAAAGGTTCTTCCTTTTAATAATCCTAATTTATTTCCTTAAGTTTAATCTTCCTAGGATATATATCTTGAAAGTTACCTTGAACACAAAACTGAAAGATTGACGGCAATTCGTATTTGAATTGCTTTCTCAATTTTTTTCATTCTAACTGGGTCTTTTTTTTCCCCTCCGATGCAATGTTAGACAAAACTTAAATATTTAGTAATATTGACATACAAATATATATAAAAACAAAAACTTCAACTTCAACTTCTCGTCTTTATTGAAAGGGGGGACAAATTGCACATCCGGAATTCCATTTTTTTTCTTTTATTTTCTAAACTTTGAAAAGCTTTCTGCGCTGTTCAAAAGTTAGACATAAAATATAAATATTCAATTTGTCTGATCAGAATTTCAAATGTTTTCCGACTCTGCTTGTTTTTTTAGACCTCAAAGCTGATTGCAAAGAGACCTGTCTGAAGCTTCGTGTCTGTTGACTCTTTTTGTTTAAAGAAAATACCATAGAAACAAAACATATAAGATTTCTTAGAATTCAAAGGATGACAAGAGAAGGATGCATTGAAATTCATAAGGTCGATTTTTACTTACAATATTTTTTTCCCCCCAAAAGTATTGTTTTGTTTTATTTGAATGATAAATTCCACATTTTCATAAAGTTTTTCAAATCCACTTCAAAATGTCCCGACAACGTCCAAATTGCTTATGTAGACAAACAACTGGCAAAGATGTTAATGATCTTATTGTCGTCCAAATGAGAGTTGGCCGGCGGAAGTTTGAACTGCGCAGCCCTTCCTGTAGCTGATCAATTATGTTTTCCTGTCAAAATGGACGACTGCGCGGCGTCTGTTCTCACTGAGAAAGTATAGTTAACTTATAATAGGCTAACGTTTAATTATCGGAGAAGTTGTAATTTAGAAAAATATCTTGTTTATTTAGAGAATTTCATTTATAAATTGTGTCTCTCATATTTTAAGTTTTGAAAGTATCCCTTCACAGAGGCAAGTATTTCTCTTGCTTGACGACGAAGAGTCCTTCCACGCTATTTTTCTCCGCTGACATGTTGATAACGCAAAATAAAAGTTCTCTCTAACATTTAGTATTATTTCAATACTAATCGCTAATAATAAATATTTTAATGATTTATAAATACAATTGCCTTATGATAAGTAACCAGCGATTAGCAGAAGGGCAGATTCCTGTCAGAAGATCAGACGGAAGTGCCTGACCAGACTAATCGATGCTACATGCGCAGATCTCACAAAAACAGGGCGGCCAACTCTCATTTGGAGGACAGTAGTAACTGGCATCATTTGTGTTCAATTAGAATATATCATTCTCTTGTCCAATAACATGTGTATGACTAAATAAATGCGAACTGAATCCCAACATATATGATAACTGTTCCTTTGAATACAGACGTATTTCCTTTTTTTGTAAATATTTTAAAAATATTAAATTCTGAAATAGTTGGTTTCTTTAAAAAGTCGTAAAAGTTTGCGTTCTTTTCTTTGTTTATTTCTTTGTTTTTT
Source organism: Thereuonema tuberculata (assembly GCA_023159025.1). Taxonomy (NCBI): domain Eukaryota; kingdom Metazoa; phylum Arthropoda; class Chilopoda; order Scutigeromorpha; family Scutigeridae; genus Thereuonema; species Thereuonema tuberculata. The sequence continues at coordinate 63,438,792 of JAFIDM010000004.1, forward strand.
TGTCTTAAAGGAAACACTTCCCTTGTTAGTCGCTCAAATCCGTCAACGCAGGCGATTCTTTATAAATGTATTTCTCCATTCGAAACGCTTTAAATGAAGTAATGAACCTAATCCGAACCTAATTCCATAATAACTATTTAACATAAATTACAGGGCGTATTAAATTTCCTCAACTAACACTAATCAAAGCAGGAATAAAGCCTTCAAAAATATACGATCATCTGTGTGACACTGGTTTAACGTCGCATTAGAATAGAGCAGAGAAAGAGGGAGAGAGTGTGTTGGGGCTGAATTCGTCCATTCCGTAATTATTAAAGTGAATGCTTTCATGGCGCCTCCATTCAACTGTGAACAATAGAACAAGTCCTAATTCCATCATTACGAGCAATCCTTCCGACGATGTAACAATGCAATTATTCCGATTTGTTACACGGCTTTTATATTAATCCATGGGCAAGATCTGTGGCGTGGGTTAGAGCAGCAGGACATCAGATTAAATTCATGCACAGGGAGTGGATTGCCTTGTAATGCGGGGGAGTCCATTAGTGCTATCACCATCTGCCCGAAAATACAACTGGTAAGTGCTTCCAAATTCTGCTCCGTTAGGACCGAGAATTTCCCAGTGAGACACAAATGAGCATTCCACAAACCATTCAACAACACAACAATAGTTATCGGGTGTCATTTTTCGTAGAGCGTCACAGTCAGTCTGGAATTCCTCGGTAAATAGTAAAGGGTTGCTAAACGTTAAATAAAATTAAAACTAACATCAATTCTTATTACCTTTAATAAGTGAACTGAATTTTTATAAAGGTAAAGGATGAACAAACCTATTTGCTATACTGATTTTCAAGAAATAATAAAACACCACAAAAAGTATCTATATTATGGAGTCACAACGTACAATAGGAATACATTTTATACAAAATCTTTCATAGTATTAGGGAAAAAAATAAACAAACAAGAAAATACCTTGTTTTATCTTTTTTTTGCATGTAAAGTTACTGCATATACCTTTTATAACATAACAAATATCGATAAGTTAATACTCACTTTATTATTAAGTTTAACATTCATTAAAGAATTTAGTTAAATATATGTAAAATGAATGTTATAGTTAGTTCATTGCTGAACAATTTTTTAATTCAAAAATTTGTCCAAATTTTGACAGTTTCCTTAATTTAACAGTATTATCATTTTTCTTTTTATAATTATAAAATTTGTAAAAATATAGAATTGCAAATTTCGTTTTGACTTATTCGACATGACAGGAAGTTGACTAGACATTTCTTACAGCTATGTTTTTAGATTATTTTATTAATTATTACATATATTTTATGTAAAGAATTTATAAAAAATATACTTGAATGTAATTACATGATTTATAAACAGTATCTACAAAATTATTTTTATGAAGAATTTTAATTCAAAGAATGTGTTTCTTAAAAGAGTTATGTCACTAGAGCCTAAGTATGTCTGGTTTATTACTAAAACTAACATTCAGTCTTGGCTGTCTGGATGGCGCCCTCCTTGTCTTACAGGAAAACTTCCTTATTAACGGTTCTTCCCTAAATGTTTTCTTCAAAGGCATCTTCAGTGCTGAGATATTCTCGACTGGTTTCTTCTTCCTCGGTCGGAGATTATCTGCTCCTCCAGGGGTTCTGGGTAAGTTCCTAGAACATACAGGAGCGTGCTGCGACGTGGAGGCTCCTGAGGGTTCTGGGTCGTATCCCAGAATCTCTTCTACTCTTGTCCACTAGTGTTGAATCAAGGCCACATGAATCCCCAGTGATGTCTTATCTTATGTCACAGAAACCCAAAAGACAAGAGCACGAATTACCTAGTCCCGACAAAGAGGCAAATCACAACTACGATTAGATAATACATAAAACAAGTCAAGTAAGAAGACACCCTCAGGTCAGCAGGGGCAGAACATTTCTTATAAAAGTAGGAACCATGTTATCAAGTTTGACGAAGCCACCATCTTCATAGTCGAAGACAGATTAAGTCCCAGGATAATAGAGAAGCTATAGAAATAATCGAGATTTCAGAATTGAGAACATGACTGCTCAATACCAACAGCCTGGTTATCGACACTGAAGAAATCAACCAGAATTCTCGAAAGACCAACCGTGATGCAACACGAGCGACAAGAGTAGAAGGGAATTCTGGAATATTACCCAGAAACCTTCAGGGGGTTTCTCCCATGACGTGGCATTCTTCCACAAGTCCTGGAGGAGTTTTCACGCAGTGGAAAAAGAAGCCAGTTTAGAAGAAGATCTGAAGCTCCGATAATGACGCCTAGAGTTTGAAACTTCAACAAGAAAGTTTTTCTTCAAGACGCGATATAACAATTAGGCAAAAAGATTTACTAGCGAACGACCACGAAATCACCTACGTTTTAACACTGAGGGGTTGTTGTTATGTATTTAGATTTCCTCCATATTTCTGTCAATTCATATTGCCATTTTCAAGATGTTTTAACTGAAGCGTTTTGGCTTAACTGAATTGTTTTAAAACATAGGCTGAAATATTTATTAAAACATATATTTATTGAAAATTTTCAGCATTGAAATAGATATCTTGTTATAGATAAACGCATCTTCAATTAATAAAACAGTCAACTCGACTCCTGCAAACGAACTCTGTATTCATGCTATGATATTTCGTTCCTTCTAATCGAAGGAACTTCATCAGATAAACAATTACAGATAATAATTCCTATTTATCGAATTCATATACAAATGAATTAACAATCTCAAACATACAGAATTGATAACATAATGCAACAATTTTTTGCAAAATGCAAAAAACAATACTGATATCACCATAATGCAACAGTTTTTCATTAAATTAAATTACGTTATTGTCAATTATGTGAAAAACAATTTAAAGTAAATAATGTGTCAACAATCTATTTAACAAAACAATAAAAATATTACATAAAATCTCTTTATTCTTATTACATTTTAAATTTATTTAGAGCATATCCACTAACTTTAAGGTATTTATTCTTGTTAATACAATTAAATGAATTAATAACACAGGATTCCACCATGAACCTACTTTTTTCGATATGGATACGGAATAATACAATGATTAATGGATCCGGGTTATGGTTAATAAGCAGGCAGTGATCTGCCCAGTCAGAAATTCCTTGTGTATTCATAATAGAAATGAATAGACATGAATTCCCCTTAAATATTATGAAACAATGGGAGTTGTATACAAACTAAAATGCAGAGATTGTAATGTAAATTATTTTGGAACTTTAAAGGAATGAGTATTCGAACATATTAGGACATTTAACAACAAAAAAACAAGGAATATCTGACTGGGCAGACCACTGTCTGCTTAATAACCATGACGCGGATCCATTAATCATTGTATTATTCCGTATCCATAACGAAAAGGATAGGTTCTTGGTGGAATCTTGTGTTATTAATACATTTAAATGTATTAACAAGGATAAATACCTTAAAGTTAATGGATATACTCTTAATAAATTCAAAAAATGTATTAAGAATAAAGAGATGTTTATGTAATATTTTTATTGGTTTGTTAAACAGTGTGTTGACACATTATTTACTTTAAATTGTTTCCACTTAATTGACAATAACGTAATTTAATTTAATGAAAAACTGTTTGTTATATACTAAAAAAAATGTTGCATTGTATTATCAATTCTGTATGTTAAAGATTGTTAATTCATTTGTGTATGAATTCGATAACAGGAATTATTATGCTGTAATTATTTATCTGAATATCATACCATGAATAAAGAGTTTGTTTATAGGAGTCGAGTTTACCGTTTTATTAAATATCTTTTTACTTGGATCTCTTGTAAATTCCTTTTTATCTTTTGTAATTATAGAAAGAACGAATAAACTACTTTAGTTAGAAACTGCTTGTTTTTAGTCTAATTGTTTTAAGGAAATCTGCTCTAATAAAATCAGTATTCTTGCGTGTGTTGCAAAAAGAATTTTTGTACCAGTGAAGGAATCTTTACAAAACTTGGTGTGCATATTTATGACAAATATCTATTTTTTTTGTTATTTTTGTTTTGTATTTCAAAATGTGTCCCGATGGAGATATTGGCCCGTGAAGATTAAAATCATCCTCATGGGGAGAGTAACAATAAACTCTACCAGAAGTCAAACAAGAAATTATCTCGATATCCAACAAGGAAGGAAATCCAATGGGTTTCTGGGACAGAAGGCATTTAAAAAGGCGCTTGTAATCAACACTCTTAGCGGCTTTTGAACTGGTTCGTGAAAAATTGGCCTGATTTGCAGTGAAATTGCATTAATTATTGTTTAATCCAGGATCTATTAACTCTAACAGATCCACTGAGTATATTGAGCAAATTATCGCATTAGTTTTAGAAATAAATAGCTATTTAGATGAGCTTGATCATTAGATATTCGACTGACAGGTAAATATGATGGATGCCATAGAAAGAACATTAATCAAAGCATTTGTCGTCAACTTCCATCAATCAGTAGTTTGGAAATTATTTCTCTATGAGCTCTCATGAATATTAATGAGGAAATTTCCGATTTGTGATAGCGACGTCATTCGGGTGTCTGACCTCATGACCTTTTGCTGTTCGTCGGCTTCTCTAATTAAATTTGCCAAGAAATAATCTTTGGTAAAAGACATCTTTGATTTTACTAGATTCAGGTCTTTCGAAAGAACTTGAGGGGGAGGAAGAGAACCGATGTTGTGATTAGTTTTAATTGGAATTGTGAGCTCTCCCAGCGGAACTCTTAAAATCAAAAAAGAAAATCACACTTCAATGGAAAAAAAAATGACAAAGTATAATAGCAAAAAGAGGGTCTGCTTTTATTTATTTTCTCTTTGCTTGAAGATATATAAAAAAATATATATAAAGACGAGTCATGTGATGCTAAAATTGAGGCAATTTGTAAAATGATTCCAATGTTTTGTCATTTGCATCAACCTGAAAGAATTTCCACATCTGATTAATGGCTACGATCAAGATTCCCGAATCGCGTTTTCGAATAAAATTGTACTCACCGTGAACATAACAAGTGATTAAAAAAAAAATGGTGTAAGTAATTAGGGATTAGGTTTTTTTATTTCCTCACTACCTTGGAAATTGATGTATATATCAAATCATGTGTAATTTTAGGTAGGTTCCAGTTAATACAATAATATAGCTTTCTTCCGTATTAACTTTTAAGTTTTTCTCAAAAAACTACATGATTATTTGTCATCCTATGACAACTCTCACCCCCCAAAAACTTAAGTTCCCAACGCTTAGGTCAATAAAATTTATACCATTATTTATGATTTTAGTGTAATTCTAAATATGCAAAAACTAAGGTGTTTTACGTGAGGGGAAAAAAAAGGGTGATGAAATGACAACAGTCCCTTTCCCCCCATTTCTCCTTGTGCCGAGAAACGTAAAGGTAACAAAAATTTACATAGAAAAATGTTAGAACTTAAAAAATGAATTTTTGTCGATGTAGTAATAACAAATATTGATCTTTTTAGTAATACAGTAGTTTGCGCGGGTTTTGATCTGCCTATTATGTAATGCGGATTAATGATTTTTTTCAGAAAAAGAATACCTTATACGTAATTTTAGATATATTAATATTATATAGTATATTCGACAGATATTATAAATTTAAAAATAAACATAGATTTATCCCTCATATTACTCTTTAGACTTTTTCCTTGTAAGACTTGAAAGAAACAAACAAATAAGAATCATCTGTGGGAAGTGGATTTTTAGTTCTTCAGAAACAAAACTATTAATTCAACAACATTTAGTTAAGTTTCTAAATAAGAAAAATGAACTTGTTAAAGTAACATTAAAAGTATTTAATTAATACAACTTTTCTAATTGTAAAAATTAAAGACTTGAATGTTACTTTATGAAGTTCAGTTCTTTATTTGAAATTCACTTAATCTTAAAAAGAAATATTTAATAAATATAACAGGTATTTTTATAACATTATTAATGTATTTTCCTTCTTTCTTTTTTTCCAGGTAATAGATTTCATTCCTATTAATGTTGGAAGAAATTCTTCTTGGGACCTAATTTCTAAGGTAATTTCGTCTGTAAATGTTTTCTAATATGTCTTTCTTGAAGCCATTGATTTTTATTAAAACAAGATGTTGTTGTCAAATATATCTCGGAATCCCATGACATTTGAAAAAGGGAAACTGATAATTTGAAATACTCTTTGTCTTATTCACTATTATTGATTCACCCTTTGTACTTAATTTAACGCCTGTGCTATTATTCTAAATGCGAAGATGATTAAATTTTACTTTTTTTTTAGTTATTTTTACTATGGAAGAAATAGGATTTAACAAATGGACAAATAGTTCATTAAGAAAAAAAAATCGAGAATATTCCCTAATGTCCTAAATAAATAATTATTGATTATTTACGATGAACCGTTTAGGAGAAACAGGGGATGAAGGATTGCAAAGAGCAACAAACCAGTGAAATTATTCTCAGTGATTCTCCTTAATTTAATTCATTTCATAAAATGTATCTTTAAAGATGATGTTGCAATAATATATTAACGTGTGCCGTAATCTATTAAAAGTTTAAAATTGTTATTAAACACACTTAAAAATATTTACAATAAAAACATTGATATTAAAAACATTGAGAGGCTGACGAAAGACCATGGAGAGTGGTCTGAAAACCGGTTCCCGGGAGTTTTATAAGTATCAGTGTTTTTATTGTAAATATTTTTAATTTTAAGTGTGTTTATAAACAATTTTAAACTTTTAAAGATGATGTGTTGTTTTGATGTTGAGACGGAGTCCCCCCGCCCACCAATGAATTTGAGAAAAAGAAAAGAAAATTTCTTGGGCTTATTTCATTTTTCAGTATCGAATAAATTTCTTAAAAAAATTTCTATTGAGTCTGAATAATTTAAAACTATTTTTAAAAAACTAATTTTTGAATGAAAAACAAAAATTTATTAAATTTAATTTTTATTTGTTCAATGAATTTTAAAAAAAAAAGTACGAAATAGAAAACTGTTAAAATGATGCACAGCTTGATTATTTCTTCGCAGTCAAATGTTATTTCTTCTCAGACAAGAAAACTGTAAAAGAAGTTGAAACCTATTTTCTTAAATTTTTGCGCTTTTTATTCTTTGTTTTTAAAACAGTGAACATAATGGAATCGAAAATTCTCTGTTTATTTAGAAATTTTATTATATTTTGAAGAGATACAGACAAATCATCCTTTTTTCTTAAGAAAGAAAAAGGAAATGTGCTTATTTAAATTGACTAAATCTAATAACTTAAATCATATCAAAGCCTAGCACGAGGTTTTATGCATTGTTAAGACATTGATAGCATTCATGGTTTCACTTCTCCGTGGAAATTGTTTTTCGTCTTCACGGGCTGATTTGTCGGCAAATTTCATGAGGGAAGAAAGAAAGTGCAGTTCTTTTTTATTTAATTTCTTTAAAGTTATTTTATTTTATTAAGATTATAAACATAAGAATAAATAACAATGAAGAGAGAGTTTGATGTTTTTAGAATAATATCTCGAAACAGCTCTGCCCTGGGATGCTTAAGAAGTGAAGGAAATTCTCCGTTTGTTTCAGTTATTTTGTGAAGGAATTTAATCTTTTGTCCTTTTGAATTTTTCTTTGTTTCTTTACACTGGAATTTACCCTTTATAGCACGAAATAATACCATTGGATTTGGCTTTACGTCGAAATGGTATTAAAAGGAATAAAAACTTAATTTAAATTTAAGTGAAATCATTTCATGTTTCCTAGTAATAAGTATTTATGATCTTAAAAGGAATGAAGGATGAATACATCTAAGAAATTTGTAAAAATTTGAACCTCATTTTTCCGTGATTGCTCTCAGTAATTGGCCAAATTTATCACAGAAAAATAATGATTTTTTTTTCCTTGTAATTCAACAGGAAAAAATGAAAAAAAAAATGATTAAAATGATATTTAAATGATATTTAAAATCGGACACTTGAAGCCTAAGTTTCTGAAAATATTCAATGCAATTCTGTCATTTTCTTTTTCTTACTCCGATTTCCCATTGTAATATTTGAAGATATTTTTTTGTAATTAGTGGATATGAATTAGAATGGATACCAATTACACACAGTCTCTTCAATTTTTTTACTTTTTGAAGAAAAAGTATTTAGATCCACCCAATTACTTAAATTGTATAAATCCAATTAATTTTAAACCTACCAAAGCAAGTAGCGAATTAATGGATTATCCTCTAAGACATAACCCAACACGTTGTTTCGGTTCCAAACATTTCCTTTGCTAATTTCTCGGAAATAAAGACCATACAGAAAAATGTTCCAACGCCAAAGTGAATCGTCTCTTGCCTATAAATAAACATACAAAGTTTCAAGAAGATCAATCCAGTGGTTCAAAGGGGAACGTTTACACCTTATAAATAGATTCACTAATTTCATGAACTTTACACTGCTGTAGGCGGACGGGCGTGAGACTGACCTCCCAACCTCAACAAACAAAGGAAACACCTTATCTCCACCAACCCCAAAAGCTGCGGTATTAAAGGTTTATACTATGATACTTTAACTTTACTTTGCTAGGAAATAGATTGAAAAACGAATAAAAAATAAATAGAAAGTGTGTTGCTTTTCGTTTGATTTGATGGAATCCTTCGAAGAAATAAACTTCGAAAATTAATTTTATGGTTCTCAGAAATTACGTGTATCAAAAAGAAAAAAAAAACTAGAACTAATTAAAGTCGAAGACGACAATTCCTAAAGCCTTTTTTTTTGTAATAGCTGTGGTTGGAACTATATCGATGAAAATATGAATTCTAGGGATTCTTAGGCATGTAATTACTTAGAATGGTAATTGCATTCCTCTAGAACCACCCCCATAAAGAAATAGTCCTTTCCCCCTCCTTATTATCGGAATTCTGGGATCCGGTGCTGTATCATTCCGCATGAGTTTATCATCAACTAAAAGCAAAAAACTTTTATCTAAAATTCTTATTTTGACAAGAGAGACGTTTTTTTTTTTTTTTGTCTGATGCTCTTCTCTTTTCCAATTGCCTCGAAGCAAATTGTCTATTGATGTTTCTTTTTTGTTTTTCAGAAGTATTCCTACCTGAAATTAAATAAGGGTTTCAACAAATGATAAAAAAAAAAAATCTTTTCTATGTAAAGAGAAAAGATCTAAAAAAACTAACCCTCCAATTTTTTTTTTTAAATAGGAATATCAGCCATTTTTATATTAAATTTTAAATAAATTTAATAATTAAATAATTTTTATATTAAATTTTAAGTAAATGTTTATAAATTGAAAATAAATCTGCTGTTAAATCTGGCCAATATTGAAGAAAAGACGGTAAATTATTTTATTCCAAATATTAAGATGATATTTATCAGTCGTGGTTTTCAATCTTGAAGAAGATCATTACTGAGCCGAATATTATCATAATCTTAAAGAGTTAATAATAATAATTCACATTCTTAATTATATACTTTCTTAAATAGGCTTATTTATCAACATTTTAAATCTCTCAACTTTAAAATTTCAATTTTGAAGAACGATTTGAAAGTAGATAGGAGTAAGAATGTAGACTGACAAAAAAATAATCGAAGCAACAAGAGGGAAACGTCCAATTTGAATTGAAACTCATTGTGCAACTACATTCCCATTAGATATGTACGTCGTAAATGATTAAAGTTGAACTGTCAAGAAACGTCATCATTCTCCTTATAGTTCAATGGAAGTATCTATCTTATGGTTCGTAAAAGCGTCATTAGAATCTTACTACATATATTCTGTTTGTTGCAATTCACATCTGTTTACCACCAGTAATGCCTTATTTGCTGCCCTATGAGCGTTTACAGGACTTCAGTCAGCTGATCCGAATTGCTCGCCATCTGGGTCGTCGTGATGCTTCTGTGGAAATGTACAGGAATGGATGGTTGTGTGAGGGCATTCAGTTACGTCGGCAAGTACTGGTTGGCCCTATACGTCACTACTAGAAACAATCGGCAAGCACTATTTTGAGACAAGCACTAACTTCTCCCACAGCTTCACTCTCCACTAACCAGAGAGACGGTTCAAGATTGGTAGCATCCTGTAAACAGCAACCGGTATTTATCCGCACCATTTCTAGACGATTTGCGGACGCTGGGCTTCATTCCCGCGCCCCTTCTGAGGCCTATCTTTAACAACGTCTGAGTGATGTCGTGCTCAGAGGCATGGTTTGCTTTCGAAGGGTCTGGTATTGCTTTTAGTGATGACGCCTTGCAGCAGATGCTCATCGTATACAGGAGGACTGGAAGCGCTCAAATCCTGGTAAAATTGCGGAGATGCAAACACCCATTACAGCTTATATGATACTGTGGGAAGCCATTTCTTACGACACCGGATTCCATCTCATAGTGATTCGAGGAATTTTAAATGAACAGCGATACATGCAGGAGATCCTGGAATCCGTTGTTTTGTCTTTCATATCAACTCTGTGTGGAGTAATTTCCCAATAATGATTTTCAAGTGCGCGTACATGTTTGTACATGTTTCAGTCTCGAGCAATTCAAACCCATTCTTGGTCAGCCCATCTCCAGATGTATTCCCCCATCGTGAATGTCTGGGATATGCTAGGATGTCTGTTGCTGCCATCACAGAACATCCGGCATTTAGAGGAGCACCTACAGCAAGCTTGGCGTGATTTACCACAAGACAACATATGGACTTCGTTTTACTCCATGTCACGTCGTATATCAACATGCATAGCAGCGAGAGACATCTCAGCATCAATGTTACTAATAATGTAACAGGTACGCTACTACTGTTATTGTTTTTCACTATTAAAGAGGTTGTCCCAAAATCGACGATTTTGGCCCCACTCGGATTTCGCTGAAAATTGGTATGCAGACTCCGTATGGGGTGTATGGTCTACAGTAGCAATTACAAGTGTGCCCGACTTCCGGTTAGACCGGAAATGGGTGAAGTTTGCTGTTCATTTCTATGTTGAAATATCAAAATGAAACCTATACCCCACTCGGATTTCGCTGAAAATTGGTATGCAGACTCCGTAGGGGGTATATGATCTACAGTGGCAATTAGAAGTGTGCCCGACTTCCGGTTAGAACGTAAATGGGTGAAGTTTGCTGTTCATTTCTATGAAATATCAAAATGAAACCTATGCCAATCGATAGAGTTTGTTGTGGTGAGTAACATGATATGTCATATGTCTAGCTGGCACTTACGGTCTGACCATTATAATTGGTAAAACTAAGTTTGAAGAAAGAAAAATGCAGAAACCAAAGAGTATTGGTGTATCATGATTTTATTAGTGATTTTATTATGATTTTCGAATACATCTTGATTGAAGTATTGTATATACAATGCAGTTTAAGCATCTTCTGCAGCAGAGAAACCTTCTTGTTCTTGTGCGGCAGCAGCTATATTAACGTCCAGTAATCATCGTCGTTTCCTACCAGAATTGCAGGAAGATGTCATATCATCAAAGATTTCGCCCGGCTCTTCACCTTCTACGGCTTCTTCTAACAACTCTTCAACCAATTCAGCTATATTTTGTCCTGACATAGCAGTGGTTTCTTGCTCGATAACACAATTTGATGAAAGACAATCGAACAATTCACGATGAAAAAGATCGTTTCCTGGATTGATATGACGGTTGCAGCTTCGTGCTTTAGCTGGAATATAGATTTTCAAAGTCTTGAGAGCTTCTTTCCGGGCTTTTATTGGAACTAACATATGTGATGACTCTCGTTTGCACTTGAAAATGCATGTTCGGTGGCTTAAAATCACACGTTTCCGTGGAACATTCACAGTAATATTGCTGTGCCATTTTTGAAGATCCGCCATTTTGGAAGATTTTTTAATCTAAATCACTAGTTTAAATAATAGAAAAAAACAATGAATATCATTCTTGAATGCCGACGTTTATATTAAGATGGAGGGATTTGTGCCAGCCACCTCCATCATTTTAGCACAAGTTAAAAGTGGTACTGAACTGCTCAAGGTTGAAATCGTAATTGACTGTGCTCGTGCAAAGCCACAGGGTTTTTATACCTCATAAGGTATTTCTAGAAATCTATGGAAAAGTGTGGTAAACTGTCGAGAGTTCCAGAACGTTCATGACAGTTCCCGGCCTCATTCTACGTCAAAGTAGAAAATTCGAGAATGCTCTTGAAAATTCTAGAATTTTCACTAACATTTTCTGGAAACTTCTAGAATTGTCTAGAATAATCAAGACAGAGAGCCTAAATGCCTCTGAATCTGACGAGATTTTTCTAGAACTTTCTTGAATAGACTAGAATTTTCGAGAAAAGTCATGAAACGCATGAGAATATACGTAAATATCCCTTTTACCGGAAGTGCCAGTAGACATATGACATATCATTTCACTCACCATAACGAACTCTATCGATTGGCATAGGTTTTATTTTGATATTTCAACATAGAAATGAACAGCAAACTTCACTCATTTCCGGTCTAACCGGAAGTCGGACACACTTCTAATTGCTACTGTAGGTCATATACCCCCTTCGGAGTCTGCATACCAATTTTCAGCGCAATCCGAGTGGGGCATAGGTTTCATTTTGATATTTCAACATAGAAATGAACAGCAAACTTCACCCATTTCCGGTCTAACCGGAAGTCGGGCACACTTGTAATTACTACTGTAAACCATACACCCCCTTCGGAGTCTGCATACCAATTTTCAGCGAAATCCGAGTGGGGCCAAAATCGTCGATTTTGGGACAACCTCTTTGAATCCATTCGAATTCTCTTCATCCAAATGGCACTTACAAACTTTCATTCAAATGAGACGCTTCTTTGATGGTGTTTTAATTTTTATTTGTCACAGAGAGTGAATCTGACTTAGAACGTCGTCTCTTTGCGAAATTTCAGTATCTGATAAAGGACAAAGATTAAAACACAGGTTTTTTTTAAAATACCTCGAAAAATAAAATAAAAAAAACTTTTGATTTGTTAATAAATTAAAATATTTGATCTTTAAGCTGACTTTTGTGTGGTACAACTTTATTTCTCATTTTTAATCGTAAAAAAAAGGAAAGAAAAGAAGCTCGAAAATAGATAAGAGAATATTACAACAATGTATTGTACTGATAACAATTGTCTTCAAGTTTTCAATAAAATGAAAAGCAGTTTGAAAATAGGTAAATTCGGAGAATCTTTGGTTAAATTTGACTGTTAAAATGAAAATTACTTTCCTGGTTGTGTGATTTCAGTCGTTGAATTTCGATAAATTACAAATTGATTGTTTCATAACAAAAGAAACCGATAAATGAAACCATAAATTTTGAATTGCTTTTCCAATGGGGTTTGACCTTTTACGCCAAGGTAATCTTGGCAGGAAGTACATTCGATTGTATCCTTAATAGCTTTCTAAATATCTTAATAGCTTATGAGACTTTTTTTTTCATTCAGGTATTTTGTAAGTTTTAAAAGGTTTGCATATTTCTCATTAATAGACTTAAAAGTTGAGTTAAAAGTTTCGGGCATTTGACCCTGTAGGCCTTTGACAATGAGATGAATTTTGTTCTCTGACCATAATTACTATGGAAGCAGTAATTAGTTCGTTTTTGTTTATTTTTTGCTTTGGATCCTTGAATAAAATGTTGGAACGTGGAGAGACTATTTATATCTTTGCTTATCATTTATTACCGTGTATCGTTTTTAAAATATCCTCATCAAATCCCTTGTATGAACAGCGATGCTTTTTTTTATCTGTTGCAATTCGCCATCGTTTTCTAATCTTGCAGAAAATTACGGATTTGAGTTTCGATTATGTTTGCTTTCAAATTACAAACTCATAAAGGAAAGGTAATGGATTGTGCATCTTCATCCATTGGCCCCAGGGCTTCTTAATTGATTGACTCATCGTTCAACGTAGATCAAAGAACAATAGAACGGTTCTAGCCTTTTGGAGATTGGAAACTGTAAAGGATTTTCACTGAGTCATAAACGTTATACAATAACTCGAATTTACAAAGGTAAAGTTCTTGTTTCAATTTTCCAATAAAAGTGTCAATGTTTGAGGAAAAAAAAAGATTGAAGTTCGAAAGAGCTTAAAGCCTAGTGTCCTTAAAAAAATTCTTTATTTCTTACATTGTAATTTTTTTTCTTTCTAAAGATGTAATAATGCCAAAAACAAAAAGACTTCAGTTACAATCAAATTCTGAAATCTGCTTAATACCATCAATATCAATATTTCATTTTCTGAAATTAATTAATCCACATTGTTTATTTTTCTAAATCAGATAATTTAATCTTATCAAACCTCGCGCATGGGAGTACAGTAGAGCCCCGATTATCCGCGGAATTGGGTGGCAAGGGTACCGCGGATAGTAAAAATCGCAAATAACCCGAAAAAAGACAAAAAATGAGGTGTCAACACGAAAAAAAATATTTCAGCTTAAAAACTACGTTTTATTATGCAAAAAACATAATTTGCAACACTTTTAAAATATTACAGTACAGCAGAAACCTTTCTGCAGAGCAAGAGCCTGCCACTCATCCACAAATTCCGAAAAGGCCTATAGGATTACGTTGCACAATAAACCTGTCAGTAATTTTCGACCTTCGCACTAAAGGTCCTATTGTACTTTCCCTGTTGTTGGCTTGGATTAAAATTGTTTTTTTTTTTTTGAGGTTCGTAATTAAAAAATGTTTTCGCGGCACTCGCGGATAATCCGCACCTCGGATCATCCGCTCACGGCCAATCGGGGCTTTACTGTAGTTATTCCGTTGTTCAGACAATGTGATATTAACAAAAAAATGGGATATGAATACCATTGTTTTTCTTCGGAATTTTTGCGTCTTTCTCGCTCTAGTTTGTCGTCAAGGATCCATTGAGAAAAGATTTGAAATATAGAGGTTAGATCATCCCTAGTTCTTGAATAAGCATACCATGTTTCAAGAAGATGCAATCAGTGGTTCAAAAATTATTAGGGGATCCCCCTCCCACATGCACACATTGATTGTTTAAAAGAATGTTTAGACAGTCCAAGCCCATTATCTATAAAAATTTCGTCTCCAAATAATTAATTTCAGTTCTTGATGTAACAGAACCGTAAGGGATGCGTTTACTATCCCTGATATAGCATTGACACAAAATGTGTTCCAGCCAAAAATCATGAGATCCTGCTGAAATAAATTATCTATTAAAGTTTCAGCTTCTTAAGATAAATAGTGCTTTTTAATATTGCTTTTTAATGAATTGAATTAGTGATTGCTGACCCATAAAGATGATTTATAGAGTACTGGAAGCTCCGCCTCCAGTTCAGCTTCACTGCTATGCAATATGTCGCTTTCCTATTATCTGTGGCTTTTATCTGCAAGGTCTTTATATAGTTTCAGCGTAAGTTTGTATTATAATTCTTGATAATCCCAGACAATAACAGATTCAAAGAAGAAATGAATATTTTTTAAATATTCAAAAGATAGAATTATTCTTCCTTATTTTAATGTTAACAGGTTTCTTACCCAACCGTTCTAATCAAAAGATAAAAACTCACACAAAATAAATTCACAATTGTTTGATCAATATGAAAACGCCATCGTTTATTTTTTTTTATTGCTAATGTTGATTTTGAGTGACAATTTTTTTTTCCAAACATTCCATGCCCTATTTTACTTTTTTTTACACCGAATTTGACTTATAGGCCTGTTTTTCAAAGTACTGGAACTTCTTCAAGAATTACTCAAAATTCATGAGATACAGTCTAAAATTTAAAGATATTATTTCGTCTTATGATATTTTTGCTAAATTAAATACAATCTAAAGTTAAATTTAAAGTATTTGAAAATTCAAGTACTTTTATAAAATAAATGTAAATTACTTCGTAATTAAAGTAAGTAGGCGTATATTAAGTTAAAGTTGCTTATTAATTTATAGAATATTAAATTGTGATTTTCTTTAATTTATTAATTAAAGTTAGAAGCATTATTTTTGTGCTTATACTCTATTTTCTAAGCTAATTCTCCTTCTAATTAATAAGGGTATTAATGGGTATTAAATTTTGTAGAACTAAATTGGAATGAGTGAAGTTTCAACATTTTGCTGATTTCGAATTTATATTTATGTACGTTTTAATTACCCTTTTTTATCTCCTATTTATCTTTAATTTTTTATTACTAAACCTCTAATTGTGTAAGTGACTAACAGTCTTTCCCAAATTGCTTTGGTTGCTACGGGATGGAATGACTCCTTTGCTAGAAATTCCTGTTTCCTGAATTAAATGTTATAAAATGTCAACCTTACCTAAATTTTGTTGTATTGTTATTAATTGGATTTTTTTATGGATTATATTTTTAATAATAAAATAGTGAAAGAAACATTTTTATTTTACAAGCTCCTATCAATCGTTTTTATCCAAGCCGGATATTGATAAGACCGATAATTGTAAATTAGCTGCATAAATATTTTGTTTAAAAAAAACATAAATAAACAATTTTTTTAAGTCACCGTTGCTTTTTATCAGTTACTTGTTTCAGTTACTTCTCTCCATGAATCCAGACTTTTCCCTCTTTTTTTTTTTCTGTTCCAACAACAGGAAAAAGGATTCCCAGTTATCCCGTTGCGTCTGTTTGTGACCCTGTCAGGAATTACATGCATCTGTCATTAGGCCTATTCGTATTGGTTTTGGCCTCCAGGTGCGCTGCTTCCCAGTCTTCTCATTGGTTGATGCATGGCTAACACAGACATTTACAACAGCTGCAATGGAAATTCTATAACTGGGGGCAACAATTTATGCCTTTACTGGTTTTTGGAGCAGAATTATTTCAGAAAATGATATATTTAGGAAGTGGAGAAAATTATAATGTGGATCTATAAATTTCCGTTGCGTAATTAATTTATTATTCATTCATGTAATTACTTGGCAAATTAAATGTTTTAAGCACCGTAACTAATAAATTTAAAATTTTCCCAGTAACAGTAACAAATGAATATAATTGTAATGCACAATAATATTTATTGTTATTATTATAAATATTATTATCATTAATTTTATTGTTGTTGTTGTTATAGATTATATTCCATACACAAATTAATAATGCTACATTTATTATTCATATTAAATATTAATATTAAGTAACACTATTAACAAAACCTAGAAAGCCACTTGAGGTTGTAGGTGTAGGTGAAATCAATGTAGGTGTTTACATCTGTAATAAGAAAGTAAAGAAAAGTAAGAATTGTACCTCTTAAGTACCTCAGAGCTTTTTCATTACTTTTTGTATAAACACCAATGTTTTACTTCTGTAAGTTTTCAAATTTTAAATTTGCAGAATTTAAATAAGTCTTTGAAGAAACTTATTAACAAAATTCCAAATTAAAAATTCCTTTCCTAACCAGTTTCCTAATTAGCAAATTTTCCTAATTAGCCTTTTTTTCCTAATTAGCAAATTTTTGCTGCAATCATTGCAGTGATGATTATCCATTACTTTTTAAGACAGTTCTTTACTTCGATGTGATTCTTGTTCATCTGCGAATTGCTTTATCTTTATTGAGACGGTTTGTTCATGTCTCGAATCTCACAATTCTTCTGCAGAAACTTAATGCAAGATAGTGAAATATCTTTAGTAGCATTTGAATGGCTTCAATTCGAGAAATCCGAACTTTTTTTTTTCCAACAATTCAGCAATTGATTCTCGACTTCCTATGTCAAATGTTGTCTTTGTGATGGAAGGATTTTTAAACAGCTATGAATAAGCAGTAAAAAAACAAAACAAAATTTTCTCACAAATTATTAGTCTCAAAAACAGATTTAGCATTAACTATTTTACTTCAGAAAACTTATTAAAAAAACAAACAAACAATGAGAGACAGTACTAATATGATGAATTTACGTGCACTGAATATCATTGAAAACAATAATGAAGCCATGCACCTGATTAATCAAAAATAATTTATAGACATGAATTGGAAAAAAGAAAAAAAAAAGAAAAGAAAAAAATGATCAATTACTCTAATGAATTTTCCGAACAGGTAAACGTCCTATTGGTTTTTAGATACGACGTCCTTAGCTTTAATTCTTGAGGAATTGTTTTCTTCATTTCTGTAAGTGTTTAGAAAAAACCAAAACTCTCAAAAAGTTTTCCTAATTCTTCTGCCTAATTTCCTCAGTAGATAACGTGTAACTTCTTTTGATCGATGGTTTGTCTAAGATATCATTAGCGTGAAAGATACATAAACTTTGATGGGTCTCTTTAGCCAAGGCCACCTGTGTTGGCATTTATCTAAGGACGGCTCATCGAGTAAAACGAGGGGAGAGGAAGATCCGAATGTAATTAGAAGAAGGGCAAAAATACTGAGGGTTTATTTTTCTCTCTGTGTGTTGACGTTGGCCTCCTGGGATCTTGTAAATAACAGAGAATTCGAAAGAGTCTCGCGTTTCTTGAGCTTTTTTTTTTGTTACGGGTGAATTGTCACCCACAACAAGTGCTTAATAGCAGAAGTCGAAACGTTAATTAGTGCTCTTTTAGAAGCCCACAGCAACCAACCAATCAGGTGGGATTAAATTTCCTTTCACAAAACAATTGAAAAACACATTTCCCAAAGACATTAATTAAGAAGGAATTGTCGTTAAAGATTACAAAAGAAGGAAATCAAAGATAGGATAATGGGATGATAATAAGAAAGATTTTAATGAGGTACTTCCTGTTTTGAAATTTTGTTCAAAATAGTTTTTATTGTTGTTTTAACTTTCTATTTTTTTTTATTGTTGATTTGTGATAATGATAGAATCAAGCTTAAGTTTTGCGAATTATGAAAGCATTGACTTTGCGAAAGTCTTTTGCAAACATTAAATGAATTTAAAAATAGCCTACCCTATATAAGCACGAACTACGTATGGATTAGACATGAGTCAAACCACAACGTTTCTGACCTTCTACTGTATAAGGTCCATTTTCAAGTGTGAGAAATAAAGACTAATGTAAACTTCGTTCAGTACTGACGTCATTACATTTTGAAAACGGCATTCGAAGATATAAACGGACGCGGGAGTGATACCCCTAGTGACTAAAAAGGAAACTACTTAACAAAAGCGCTTGTTCTGCGGGAGTTTTTTTTTTTTTTTTTTTTTTTGTACTGTTATTTGTAATATGCTTTAAATTATAAATTAATTTACCCTAAATTACAATCAAAGGCCATATTCCAAAACGTTTGTCGTGGACAAGTCTTGGTTATAGCTTTTTGAAAGTCTAATCGTGCCAGATTCATAAAATTCATAAAATTTGAATCTTGTTTACATTAGTCTTTATTTCTCACACTTGAAAATGGACCTTATACAGTAGAATGTCAGAAACGTTGTGGTTTGACTCATGTCTAATTCATACCTAGTTCTGCTTATGTAAGGTAGGCTATTTTTAATTTGAATTCAGCACGATTTTCAGTAAATTAAATGAATTTGTTACTTAAAAATATATATTTCCTTAGATAATTGTTTAATGAATTAGGATAATGTTATCTAATGTTGTTGGTTCCTTTGCAGAAGCTGTCTTCGATTTAAGTTTTTTTTCAAGAACATTATAAGACTCCTACTTTTTCAAATCACAGCACTGCCGAATTGTGTAAAAAGTGTTCAAAAATTGCATGGCAGTTTTATGTTTCTTGTTCTTTTTTGCATTCAAGCGAATCTACACAGAGTTGATCCTAAATATTTCCTTCTAAAATACTAAAAAAATAAAAATCTAAGAATTGAAACTCATTTTAAAACAATCCTTAAAAAATTATAGTTCGATTCTATCAATACTGGATTCACAATTTTAAATTTTGAAAAATTTCATCAAATTTCTAATCTGTCATCTCAGCTTACATTGATTTTTTATCATCAAATAGGTTGCAATTATAAATCCCTCCATTCTACTTTCAACATCTTAGAAATGAAATTCTAGATTGCTGGATTTTTGTTGCCTCCTTTTAGTGTTTCTTTATTCTTCAGAAATACCCAATTTTAATGTAGAAAATATTTATTATAAAGATAGAAGACCCTTATTTGTACGCTGTAAAATAAAAAAGAGATCAAAGTTTGCAGCAGTAATATCTTAAAGTGTGTCAAGTTGAACCGAGTGTCTGCGATTATCAGCCTTGGGGCCTTGTTTAGTTTATTCCTAGAAATAAGAATACGTTGATGATTAGTTGGTGCTTGTGCGAGTGGCACCAGATTAGACAATTGATTTGTGCAAATAAGTAATTTGCAACTCAATAATTTAGCAGTTGGAAACGATTAGAGGTTCTGACATGTTTGTATTGGATTTGCACTTTTAAATTATCGCTATAGACGGAAAGAGCCAACTCGTAAATTCAGGATTTAGAGAACCTTCGGTTTTCGAAGCTCTTCTCATTGCTAAAGGATTAATGATGATAAATTCGGATATTCCAGGTCGAAAGGTTATGGGCTCACCGATGATCTACAGTGAATATATTAACACCTCTCAATTGATCTTAGCCAGTGGATCGATATAACCACTAACCTCAACACAGCTTATGGTAAAATCAGACCTAATCGGATTTTTGAGAGTGGATTTTTACTTATCCAAAAGCAGCCACAAACAATTTTACTATTTCGTTACGAGGAGATTTACACATCATCACTAACTTAAAATTTCTCTCATATTCAGAGTAATCGATAATTGTATAGTTAAACTATAAATTCTAGTTTATAAGCGTTGTATTTTTAACGATGTTTTAACGATGTGTTTTTAACTTAATGTTCAGTGTGTTTCCTATTTCATTTTTATTGATGATGTTATTCCTATAATTAAATTCAAATTATATTCGTTGATAAATAGTGTACGATCTCTTTTGTTATTTTTATGGTTTAGATTTCCTCAAAGCTCTTTTCAAAATGTTTGCTTTGGGGCTTTTGAAACATAAATAAGAAATCAGAATTATAATTCAAGTGAAATATTCTGGCTAGCAATTGAAGCGAACAGTGAATTTTGTTATTGTGAAATATTTACTAGAATGTGCTAATACCATGATAAGCACAACAAACA
This sequence comes from Thereuonema tuberculata, assembly GCA_023159025.1. Classification (NCBI taxonomy): domain Eukaryota; kingdom Metazoa; phylum Arthropoda; class Chilopoda; order Scutigeromorpha; family Scutigeridae; genus Thereuonema; species Thereuonema tuberculata. The sequence continues at coordinate 63,459,824 of JAFIDM010000004.1, forward strand.
ATTAATCAGAAGAATCAGAAAAAAATTTCAAATTACATCTAACTAAATTATCCCAATTACAGCAGGAATTTAATTAGTGATAGGGTTACTGACTGTCACCCTATTATATATTTTTGTGTACACTAATATTAATATATATCATTATATTAGGGAAATTCAGGGATAAGTGAAACATTTCACAATTTATTCCCATATCAGTAATATTAATTGAATGTTTTTCTTTCTTCAGTTTTTGGAGAAATATGTAAAAGTTTATTTTAAATTTTAGAAAAAGGAATTTTGAGTCTTAATTTAGTTAAAAAAATAAATAAAAATAATATTAATTAAAAGATAAATGTATCTTGTAAAAAAATTTAAGTAAAGGTAATTTGGAATGGAGTTATTTTTACGATTAAAATAGCTTATTAAAAAACTTTAATTGACAGTAAATGGTTTTTATGGTATTCCTTTTGAAAGAATCGTAATGCAGAGTATGTACCTTTTTTTTTTCTTGTTGAAAATTACCAATTTCTAATTCAGTGATTATCTGTGGTTTAATGTTATTAAGGAGTCCAATGTCATTTGCGTGTTTCGAAGGGGCGAGGCAGGGATTTTAATAATGCCAGCGTGCTCTTAATTTGGCGTTCGCTCTCTGTTCCCAATCCAACCACCTTTGCGCCAAAATTAGGTCTACGAAGCTCCTAAGTGGTGAGATGAAAGCTTATAAGGAAGAAGATTAGAGATCATCCACCTCACAGCAAAAGAAAAAGAAAACCCTTTGCTACGCCTATGAACTTAACAACGCTAGTATCATTGACCAGAAGAAAAGAAAA
>JAFIDM010000004.1:63480702-63507587 GCA_023159025.1 Thereuonema tuberculata
TGAAACGCCTATATTTACCATAATAAAGATACGGCTTAAGGAGTTTCATTTATTTGAAGAGAGGACAGTTTGTTGTGGTCTATTGTTCACGCAAAAAACCGTTGCCGTCTTTGAACAACGTTTCAAGTATCTGTTTACATAGATCAGTTTATGTGAAGTTAGATAACACGTAGGAGAGTTTCGTGTCGTCTAACTTATGGTAATTTCTTGTCTATAACTGAATCTACTTTGACAGCTATCGTAGAACTTTCTTCACCTTCACTAAATTTATATTTACACAGCTTTAATCTTATTTATGTCAATTTCTACGATTTGAACAAAATTATTTTAAGATTAGCAAGAAATATCTCAATTCTTTGTCTATCTCTGAAAAATCAAGGCATCTCCAGGATTAAAGTTTAGTGTTAGGTCAAACCTTTTTTCAAATTTATCATTCAGACCACGATTGAAAATTTCTGGATTTGGATAATCCTATTGATCACCATAGCTTTGAAATTTTGTTTCTATTATGTATCAGTCAAGAATTGTTCTTTTCATGCTATCTTAAAATAGGAATATTGTATTATTTTATTTTTTTTATGCTAACGCCCTGGCCTCAACACGGGGCGAGAAATGTGAGCATTTAGCCGACGAAACGTTTCCCAGGGTACGCCATAGAAGGCAGCTCACGCTATACCCGCAGAAACGGACGAAATATAGAAGAAGAAAGAAACAGCCATGCCAACGCCGGGATTCGAACCCAGGTTGCGACACATCGGCCTCACGGCAGATCGCCGTCTAGATCGCTCTGTCACGCCGGAACATATTATATTAAATTGGATTAATCTGCTCACGGAAACTTGACGTAAGAAAAATTAGATGAGAACAGCTAGATTATAAAGCTAAAGAAACCAAGGATATCTTTTAAGAATTTTTTGAGAAGTCGATGCTGATATAAAATATCTTAAAATGTAAATTTCGATAATGAAAATTATTAATATTTATAAATAACAAATAAAGAGAAACTTGAAAAAGAAATGCACATTTTCGCAGTCTCATCTTGAATTGCTATCATGGAGAACAGACATAGAATATTTCCTACGATTCATCAGAAGATGGTTGTGGTCCTGTCTCCGCCAATGGGAAAAGGAAACCTAAAAGGAAATTAGTAGCACGTGCAAAAGCTTAACCAACTACTTAAATTACATAAAAAAATATCAAAATAAAGCAAGAAAAACCAGCAACCCATTAGACAGACGTGTTTACAAATTAAACACGAGTCTGGTGGCAAATAAAAAACGCATAATTTCTTATTCATCTTTTCAATCGTTATCCATGAATTGTGAGATCAAAATCTTTTTAAGTTAATATCCATTCTTTCATTATAAGAAAAAAAAAAAGGAAGATCTACAACGAAGCAATACCTTTTATTTATTTATTTATTTTTCGGACGAATCCATTATAATCGTTAGGGGGATTGTTAGTTGCAAAATCAAAGCAACGAAAACCCAAAGCAATAATCGATGCCGAGGTTGTAAATCTTGCTTACACACAAGCAAAGTTATCTACAAACAATTAATTTGGACGAATTATAGTTGTTAAAAATCAAATTAGATAAGAAAGCCGTTGCCCCCTGGGAGCTTCCTTTCCGTTGTCTCATTAATTACCTGGCCCATTTCTTCCTTTCTTTCTTTTTCTGATCTTGTGGTGATGGAAACACGAATTATTTTCGAATCTTCAATTAGTTCTAACAATTCCTCATAGACCTGCACCAGTTGATGAACGACACAGAGGAGCAGAATAAACTTTCCTGACTCATTAAGAAATGGGCACGTAATTAGATTTCCATAAACCTTGTGCAGCGACGACACAGAACTCGTCTTGTCAAATTCGAATATTAATTGCCATTTCCCTAGTTTTGGTATTTGTTAATTAATTGTTGTTTTCCTTCTGTTTTGGAAAAGTAGCAATTTTAATTGTATTAATGTAATTTTGCTGCGTTTGGAGAACAAAAAAGCTTACTTTGTAGCATAAACTCCATTGCCACTTCGTAACTATCAATACTAATGTTATTACTGTATCTTCCAATGAAAATCTATTTTACAACAATAAAAATAAAAAGGAATACTAATGTCTTTAATAAAATTCCACAACATTTTAAACACGGAAGTTTAGGTTTTTTAATTAAACTTCAATTGATTTTACGATCTTGCAACAAAGTTTGAGCATTCAGTGATCACACTTAGATGGTTTTATAAAATTATAGAAATTGTTGATTTTGTGTTGATAGAATCAAATTCGGTTTCTGTCGTAAAGCTTTTTAAATTAAAATTAAGCGAGTGCCTTTAGGGTAGTTGCAGAGTTTCTATTCTTATTCGCAGTGACAATATTTGCAACAAATTTGGTAAATATAAGAAGCTGTAATAACTTAATATTTGTGTAACTCTTTGATGACCAGAATTTTTTCTTTTCCGACACAAGAGGAACAAATAACTTTGTTTTCCCATAATTCTTACTCATTGATATCATGAACCTTTTTTTTTAAATATCAGTTTGTAAGAAACACATCAATTTCAATTGGAAATCTGTCGAAAAAATTACGTTGTAAAAACGTTTCACGATTACTTTTACTAACTTCTTTTTGTCAAAGAGGATAAAAAAAAAGACATTGAAATGACGATGTTTCTTTAATATCAAGAAAACCTAGATATTTATTTTTATGTAAATAGAAAGATTAAGAAAAGAGAGATCTGAAAAATTGTTGCTAGGAAAAACAGTCAAAAAAGATCTGTTAATCTTTTATTTATTTCCTAAGGTTACAATTACTAACCAATGTAACCAGAAGGTTCCGGATTCTTATGGGAAATTAGAAACCTGAACAAATATGACTAAAAAAAAAAAAGCTCTCTTCGTTCAAAACACAACCAAACAAACCGCTATTCCTTCAATATTCTTAGGTATGTTCTTACTTACTCTCTTAAATACACTATACAAAAGTTTGCTCTAAAACTTACAAAAAAAAAGTTAAAAAAATGTATTTAAAAAAAAAATCGTTCAAAAAATCGTGTGAATCAGAAAAATCTGAAAATTAATTATATCCACTTCAAAACGGAATTAAAATATTATAAAAAAAGATATATCCAAAATTTTATTTATTTAACATTCTAAAAAAATAATTAAAAAAAAATAATATTTTCTTGCAGTTGAATTTTTCCAATAAAAAAATCAACAGGAAAGTAAGGTTGATTCAAAAAGTGAATCTTAGGAGTAAAACAGTTATTTTTAATGTAACAATATTATTAGGAAATTCTAGATCATTCTTTGATCAGCATACTACAATTGCTTTTTTTTTTCTGCCTCAACATAAAATTCACCAAATTGTTGCTGCTCAGCAGAACACTGGAGCTTCGCAGAGAAGACGCTGTAAGGGGCCAATTTTGTTCTTGGGTCTAACGTACAGTTGTATCTAATAAAATACATTCGATTACTAATTTAGATATTTTAACAGCAAGCAATATTTAAGATAAAGTATTAATGAATCATATGCTCAATAAGCTCGAAACAGCAGTCTTAGAATGTCATTCGTGAATGCAAGATATGCATTTATTTATTATAAACAGTCTTAAATTTAGATTCACAACAAATATATTGATAGCGCTGTTTCAGGCTTTGTTTACACCGTAATACTGATACTTAATCAATCTGCCTTAGCCTATATTCCAATGAAGTTATTCCAACTAATAACATTAAACGGATCTTCCACAAAATTGACATGCTCATTTCTGAACCAGAGATTATCTCTGTATTGCATTTTAAGAAATTTTGCTTACCACTTGAACATTTTCGTCAGAACATATTTCAGAATTTGGTTCTTCCTTTAGACCTAAAAACATGAGAACCTTTTTGATCTCTGTTCGTTCCCTCCCTACTATCGCTGTAATCTCAATCACTATACAATGAATTGTTGAATCTATACTTGATAGTAAATATTATTATTCATAAACATTTTAACGAAGTAAACTTAAAGTTCTATCAGGAAACTTCTTGTCATTTGTTTAAGATTTTTTTTTCTTACTAAATATTCATCAATGTCTATTTTCATTTGAGTCGAAAACATCGTAAGAACTTAAATATTGTAGAATAATCGTCGCGAAGGCTACTAAAAATCAAATTGCCAATGAATTCCAATTGATCGTGGATTAGCAATGACACTTTGGAATTAACCTAATTGATGTGGAGATGGAAAGCTCCTCTTCCATGGGTGAGACTGAACAGTAGAACTCTGAGGGACACCTCTGACGTCATCAGTTTCTTCCTCTTTTATGGCTAATGAACCCCATTTGTCAGGTTGTCGTTTTCCTTTGATTCTGAGTGAAGGCAACCTCTCTCTTTTTTTTTTTAAGGGAAGAAGGGTAGGGGAGGGATAAGGATGAGCGAGGGGTAAATTTCACCTATTGTAAACTATAACAAAAACAGATTCTTACTAGAGGAGAGTTTTTCGTGTTCTTAATCATGAATACAAAGGAAGTCTTTTTTTCTCCCTTTTTTTTTTTTTTTATTTTTAACAAACAATAAAATTCCAATTAATAAATTCTATTAATATTTTTGCAAAGAAAACTTCTGAGAAAGTTCTAATTGATAAAGAAAGTATAGGCAGAGAGAGGAAGTAAGTTTCAAAAGCAGTTTTAAATACTAACTGTCTTTTAATGATATAGATAAAAATAAACGCATGTCAATAAAATTTCAGTGTTAAGAAGATAAGCATTGATTAAGCCTTATATGTAATAAGATAAGGCTTATCACCACTAAAGTATCAAAAAGGAAAATGGTACTGTAGAAAAAAAAAGAAGTTCTAAAAAATATACATTAACATTCTTACTTTCTTCTAACAAATTTTCTACCAATACTCGCATGTTTAACAAAATTCATATTCTGCATTTATTTTAAATTAATTAAAATCAAATTTTAAATCACCATGATTTTTTTTTTTTAATTTTCTAATTTTTTGTTCAAGATTACTTTGCAAGTTCATCAATTTCACATCTTCTTATATTATTAATTTTATTATCGAAGAAACTGTTTCAGATTTAGAAAATTTAATTTACTTTCTAAATATGATCACCTTTAAAAGCTATATTTTTTCCAAACTAATAATAATAAATAAAACAAAATATATAAAATTTAAGGTCTCGAAGTTTGGTGCACCTGCTTTTGTTTAGTTTTGTTTTAGCACTTAAGAAAATTTAAACATAGAATTATTAGAAATACATTTATAGTTAGCTTGAATTATCTTATACATACATTATAGTAAAACTAAAAAAGCATTTGAAAGAAGCATTGCTTCTGGATCATTGTTATTCCTTCTTTAACATTGCTATTTATTCTTCTATAGCATTGTTAGTTTCTCTGTACGATTGTTATTCCTCCTGTAGCATTGTTACTACTTCTGTAACATTCTTACTTTTTACCTTTGTTACTCTTTCTGTATCATTGTTATTTATTCTTTAGCATTGTTACTTCTCCTATAGCATTATTATTCCTTCTTTATAATTGTTATTTCTTCTGTAGTATTATTACTTCTTCTGTATCATTGTTATTCATTCTTTAGCATTGTTAGTTCTTCTGTAGCATTATTATTCCGTCTTTAGAATTATTTCATCTGTATCATTGTTAATAGCATTGCCAATTCTTCTGTAACATTATTTCTTCTGTAACATTATTTCTTCTGTAGCATTATTACTTCTTCTATAACATTCTTATTTCTTCTTTAGCATTGTTACTCCTTCTGTATCATTATTTATTCTGTAGCATTGTTATTCCTTCTTTAACATTGTTACTCCTTCTGTATCATTATTTCTTCTTTAGCATTATTACTCCTTCTATATCATTATTTATTCTGTAGCATTGTTACTTCTTCTATATCATTGTTAGTTCTTCTGTAGCATTATTATTCCGTCTTCAGAATTGTCATTTCTTCTGTATCATTATTAATAGCATTCCAATTCTTTTGTATCATTATTACTTCTTCTGTAACATTGTTTCTTCTGTAACATTCTTATTTCTTCTTTAGCATTATTATTCCTTCTATATCATTATTTATTCTGTAGCATTGTTACTTCTTCTGTAGCATTATTACTTCTTCTGTAACATTGTTTCTTCTGTAACATTATTACTTCTGTAACATTCTTATTTCTTCTTTAGCATTATTACTCCTTCTATATCATTATTTATTCTGTAGCATTGTTATTTCTTCTGTAGGATTATAGTGTCGTTTCAGACGAGTGAGCGTCGGAGTGGATATCGACTCCCAACTTTGTCGCAGGCACCTTACTTCCTCCTGCATTGCCTACTGCGAAATCATGAGGAACTCGTATATGGTTCTTTCACCCGTTGTTTAAGAGCCGCACTGTATTTATTCTTTCAGTTCTTTAGAAAGAGATTATTTCTTCTAGACTAATTTTTTTAAATTTACTTCGTTAGAAAAGAATCATGTCCGAAGATATTCTAATATTAAGACACTTGCTGTAAAGGAAATAAAAAAAAAAAGCATTTTTCCAACATTCCGTAGGCGAAATGAAAATTTCATAACTGTAGGGGAGAAAAACGAATATAAGGAAAGAAGAGGATGATGGAGGATTTATTGCATAAAATATTAATGATAAAATGATTCAACATGGTTGATAGTGGGATCTATTTTTAATTGCTTCGTTTTCTTTTTCTTTTAACTTATTTATCAAATCTAATTAAAAGGAAAAAAAAAAAACTTATCGGGAGGAAGATGATTAAAAGTCTCCCTTGACATTTATGAATGTTTAATGATTGGAGAAATGCAATCCCTTCTAGAAGCAAACCCTAACTTACTTTTTTCTGGGTATTCTCGGATTTTTAGCTGAAGATGAAAGGAAATGGAAAATCCTGAAAAAAAGTCACCGGAATATTGACTATCTCAATGTAGCTTCGTATAAATAAATTGTAATGACTAAAGTACATGTTGGAAGCATTTTGTTTTTTAAGTGATTGGCTTTGTGAACTCTTGCTAATTGAACTATTCACTGTTTGAAAGCGCATCACTCTAAAACAACCGGACCAATTTCTTATAAATATGATACAATTGCTGTTTTCTATTTAAAATTGGAATGTAAGTAGGATTATGTTTGAACTTTTGTAAAAATACAAAACTCAAAACGAAAGATTTTTATTAAAGCATAAGTTTCTTATTTACAGACAATTTTAAAATAAGAATGGATTGATGTGATGATATTTGGAAATTTATGTTTTGTAATTAAAATGAATTTTAGAGGTGATTCTGCGAATACCTTAAAAAATCCAGTGTTTTAAATGTTTTTTTTTAATATATAAACATTTATTGTTAAAATTTTTTAAATTTATATTATTTTTCATATGTTTAATATTTTATTATTTTTATATGTTTAGTAATTAGCAAAAGGTAATGATATTGTCTTCCGTTCCAATGTTTAAGAAGGATATGACACCGACCTCTTAACAAACTCAAAATGTCTTTCAGTCTAGCACTGCTACATTTCTTTCAAAATCCACTCCTATCCTTGATTGTTTTTGTTCCAAAATGATGGTTTCAACCTGATTATTGAGTAACTAATTTACATGTCACCATTATTTTGATGTTTCTGTTCCAAAAGTGGGAGAGAAATTAACGACAAGGTTTAATCAGTTAGTTGAAGAAAAAAATAGAAATAGGGGTTCTGGGAAAAAAATATTCTTGATTAAAAAAAAAAACAGGAGAAATAATGTGCTTGTTTGCAAAGAAGTTGTTTTGTTTTACGTCCATTCAAATATCATTTAATCTCTTATTTTAATCTTAAAACGAAGGATTACATAATTATAATTAGCGTTCGAAAATTCACAAGGAATGCACTTCCCCGATTCTTATCTATTGCTTAGTTTTTGCTGAATTAATAAAAGTTAAGAGTGAATATTGTAAATTTAGCATTCAGATTTCAGCTTCCGTGGATACGTAGTTTCTGGCTAAGTTATTTAATTCTCTACATAATTCTATTCGAGCGAAGTAATCCTACAAGTAGATGCTTTAGTTTTATATAATAACTGGTTGTAGAGTTCTCCTAGATATCAGAGCTGACTAACAACGGTATTTTGATTGCCAATTTATTTCAAAGTTTTTTGTTTGTTTTTTTTTTTCGTTTTAGCTTTAATGTTAAATCAAAAGGAATTTTAAGAGAATTTTTTATAATGCGAATGTAGTGAAAATTTAAGAATTAAAATTGTAATTTATGGCCAAGAATAATAGCGCTTTTGGTGCCATAAACAGAAATTAAATAACAAACATTCTATCTTGAAAAAAAAGAAAGTTTTTAATTGATTTTCTGTTTTTGTTTCATTGACAACAAGAAATCAGTAAGAGTGGGTGAATCCCCCCCTAGTACTGAAAGACCCCAAGATTCACCACCAAGATAAACACCCCTGTACCAAAATGGAAATATTTCAGAAGAACGTTTGATGCTGATAAGATCCTCTTCGAATAGATTCTCCTGATAAACGTTTTCTTTCGTGAGATTTTATTTATTTTTAAGGGAGCTCTGGGCCATCAGTTTTCCAATAATTTGCTAGAAAAACAATTCTGGTTTATGGAACTGTTGGAAGAATTTCCAGAGCAGTATATTTTTCTTTTTATTTTATTTTCTTCTATATTTACTGTTAAGAATTCTGTAACATTATTTTATGTAAGCCTTTCATTTGAAAACAATCGCTCTTCGTACAATAGAAAATGACAATAATCTCTTCCTGCTTAATATAACAATCGTGTTTCCATTCGTTGTTTTGTAACTAAGAAAAATTAGTGGAGATGAAAATATTTCTTTCTTTCGGTAATTTCGACTATCTGTTAATTATCAAGGAGATTCAAATGACATTTAAAGGAAAAATTAGGTGGTAATTCCAGGAAATTGAAGCTGATTGAATCAGCCAGTCTGTATGTGTGTCCTCTCTAATAACTTCGCTCTTCGATCTTCATGAAACTTTCAAAATAGGACCTTCCAGAGAGTAGTTTATTGTGGACCCATGAATGAGGAGGAAGGGTCAAAAATCTGGACTTTTATCTCAATATTTGCTCTGTTCAATAAGGGTTGAGCAATCAAAGCACTCGAAGTCCTGAGTTTGGTTTTTCATATATATTCAATATATATTAACTCTTTCAACATGTAAAGTTTTACTAGCATTCAGAGTAAAATATATAAAGTTTTTACTATCTATCTCCGTAAAACTATCAGCAACTCTCTTACATTTATTTTTTATAGAAGTTTTCTTTCTTTATATTTCCGTTTCAAAGCCCTAACTGAAGAACATTGTCAATTTACATTGTTCATTCATCTTTTGAATCGAGACAGATAGAACCTCTAGTACATAATCATTGCCATCGTCATTACTGACACTAGATACAATCTTTTACTACAGGTAATGCAAAGTTTCGTTCCTGGAATAAGTTCAACAGTTTTCCAGTACTTTTTTGAGGAAGAAATAGAAACAGCTTTCAAACCCATTCGTACATTTTTTATGACATTTAAAAGAATCAGAACAAACTCTTCAAAACAAGATTTTTAAACAACAAAGAAGTTTTTTTATAATGATTGTTTCTAAATTTTGGCAATGGGATCTTAATTTCAGAAGTTTCTTTTTTTTTTCAACTTATTTTGAAAAACATACATAACTTTGTTCATTTTCGTCAAGAAAAGATTGATGACAGTCTTCATTTCTGTACAAACCAACTGAACATTCAGCCATTTCAAGCCAGTATCATTATTTACAAACAGTATTTGTGATTGTTCCCAAACATTCTTCCTTTTTCCACAAATAAGAGTGAAAGTCTTCCTTCATATTGCTACCGGCGTTTGGGGCAATGGGTCTAAAGCCCACAATACTCCGGTGGCAAGGGGGTAGGGATTTTTACGATAGGAGGTTTGATCCTTCACCTCAGTGTATCTTTATTGAAACAAACTAAGAGTCTTTTAAACGTAAACTAAAAGTTCGTGGGGAGCTGCATCGACATCGTCCCGTGTCCCACGGGTGTCACTGGGGCTTCGCTGTAGTCTTCACAGGTACTCGCTCCTCGTAGAACCCAGGGCTTCTGGACCGGCGGCAATTGCTGCGGTGAATTCGGCTGGAGATCGCTTCTCTCACAGTCGTTCCCCTTGGTCTTCGGACGTCCCTGTCGTCTTCAGTAAACGGAGCGTTATCAACGGCCGAAGGAATTCTTCTCCCGGCGTTGACTTCCTGAAGCTGCGGCTGCCTCACTTCGCTCGGCAAACGGGTTACTTCTCCCGGACTCGGTAGTCTTCGTTACCGTAAGCCACTCGCTGACTTCGCTAGGCTTACTCTCAGCTCCGGTCCCTGGCTGAGCTCCGCCGTCTTCTCTGGTCGACTGGACTCAGCTTCAATGGCTCCGGTTGGAGTCCCTACTCTCGCGGCTCCTGGCCGCCTAAACGACTTCGGCTCCGGGGGAGGGAGAGCCTACTCCTGCGGCTGCTGCCGCCCAAACGACTTGCTTGAATACGGCTCTGCAGCTCCATAAATATCCAAAGGCTGCCTCGCATTCAGTCCTGGAACGGTCAACTCCTTCCAGGGATGACAGGTTGGGCGAGTCGATTCACCCGATGGGAAGGTGACCCAATCCACTGGTAACAATATCATTTAGTCATCTTAAATGGATCCTAATCAATCACTATATTTTTTTGGAAGACCCATTTAATCCTGAAATTGTTTACAGATAGTGTCATAATTTAAGTCATAAAATCAAAAAAAAATCTTAAAGTTTTGTTGTATTATCTAATATCTATTCAAAAAAAAAATACTGAGTTCTTTGTCGAAATTAGATAAATACAGAAAAAATCAGTTATCTTTGTATAAATATAACCAACACACAGCAGCACTTAGTGGAAACTAAAGGAGTAGAACCCTATGTAAAACAATATCCTATAAGTCAGAGCCTGACTTATCCTTTTGAGACAAGCACATACTTAAGGATTAAGGAAGAAAGGGATGCATGTTTATAAATGACCCTTCTCATTTCTTTCACTGAATTATAAATGACTATGAGAATGCTACGAAACCCCTAATTCACCCTTTTTAATAAAACATTCTAGTAATAAAACAGTCTTTTTTTTCTAATAATAAATACAGCACTTCTCGTTGTTAATAAATTAATGAACATGGTTTGCATAATACAATTTTTCATTATCCTACTTGTAATTTTCATAAATTCATTAAAAGACTCAAAATAAAGTAGATCCTGTTAGAGAACACTGCTTCATATATAAATTTAATCAATTGTGTTTTGTTTTTTTCCAAACCACTCAAAACAGTCTCTTCAGTTTTTCCTTATATTAAGAGCTAGATTAGATTATTATCTGATAAATTTGAGACATGTGTTGGTTGTGATTTTTAAGTTAAGAGAGCGCATAGGAAGCCATGAACCAGATATGCAAAGAGCCATTTAACTACTGTTGTATGCAACTCAAAAGGATTTGTGAAGACTTTATGGGATGTTTGTCGTGACTGTGAATGGCCGTACTTTAGATGGAGAAAGGGGGGGGGGGAAGCTCAATTCAAGGTGTATATTTGTCATCTTAAATACTCATTTATATAATTAATTTTTAAAATTGAAGGAAGTTGAGATCCACTTTCCTTAAAATTGTGCTCCTTTTTTTTTTAGTCCTGAAAATTATTCAAGTGAAAAGTTTTCTTTTTGATTATCTCTGCTGATACAAACAGTAGAGATTTTTTTTTTTTTTTTACATTTTTTCAGTATTAGATCTCATTGGTCTGTTACGGTCTCAAGAACATCTTCTTGCTGGTCTTCCCACACTTATCACTCTCGAAGAGATAATTATGTTTCAGGATCATTTTGGGTGTTCTGCTGTTATTCATGCGAAGAACATACTGTTGCCAATTTGCCTTGTACTGACGAATATAATCAAGAACAGGTTGTACCTGAAGTTCTTGAAGGCTGTCTTTTGACTTCTTCCTGTCCAGGAGAGTATAACCCACTGTTCGTCGCATAAAACTCATTTCTGCCACTATTTTCATCCTATTTTCATCTGCCCTACGGAGCGTCCATGCTTCACGACCCATAGACAAGAGTGGGTTTTATTGGAATATTATATAATTTCAGCCTAGTTGAATGCCGTTGAACAACTGAAGGTTTAAAAATATTGTTTATTATACCAGTAATATGGTAATGTAATTTGTAATTTGATGATTCCTCTACTAAGTAACTGTTTTACAGCCTCGATATTTATATGTTGAGACTTATTCCAAAGATTTGTTGTTTGTACATATTTTACTTCTTTTATGATCTTTCCCAAGGAATGCCATAACTTTTGTTTTATCCACAGAAATTTCCGTATCATATTCCGTTGCCAGTAAATGGAGGTGGTAAACTGATCTTTGTAAATCGTCTTCAGACTCAGCTGTTAAGACTTGATCCTCTGCAAATAATATAGAATTAATTTTAATACTTCCATGTGATGTCTTCCTTCATTCAGATATAATTTTGCTCATATATACATAAAGTGAAAAGCAGGAAAGAGAGGCTGTATCCTTGTCGAACTCCTCTATTAATACATTTCCATTGCTGACCTATTCTAACACCAATTTTGGGGATTTTGGTTGAATATATGAGGTGGTTATAATTAAAGTTGGCCTATTTATATCATCCTGCAGCTATAACCAATAGTCGGAGAGACACTAAAAATTGTATAGGGTCAATGTGCCGAATATGAGACCCTTTTTTATTTTCATCTATAACTAGGAAAATAAGTGAGGAATTACAGTGCCAACGTGATATTCTTTTAAGGCATACACTTTACTACAAATAACAATGACAGAAAATTAAAACAACCTTACATTTTTTCTTGTATGAAATTTTAAACACAAATGTTACATTTTGGGGTTTGAAAAAAGTAGTCCTAATATGAGACCCTCTTCTATAACTAAAAAAAATGAATTGTATTCACTGAAAAGTTCGTCAAAAACAAAACTTTAAACAATAATTAGGTAATAGTTATCTTCATCGCTAATAGGTAAAAAAGAAAAATGACATTTTAAACGAATTAGTTGAAGTTTATTTCAGGTTTTGTTTAATTTTCGTTTTTAGATTCCAAAATTTCACATTGTTTGGGCTAAATCTCTTAATTCTTGCGAACGATGTTGCATGAGGTTTTTTTAGCAACAGCTATGGGTGTCGTTGTAAAAATCCCTTTAACCACTTTTCACCAGCACATTGTTTTTCTGATGAAAACGGATGTTTTAAACCATTTCTCATAGCAAGCTGAAATGCCATTTTTTTTTATATCCCTCCTTCTTAAGCCATAAAACCTTGAATCCATCTCAATGCAGTATTTTACTAACGAATCTCCAAAGTGTTGTGGTAAAGTAGGCCGTCTTCCAACTAACGTCTACCAGTGATTCAGCTGTTTTTCTGAATCCTTAACATAACGCTCCAGAGTTCCTTTTGGAACTTCAAAATACTTTGCAGCTTTTTTATAGCCCAAATAACGACTTTTTACGGCTTTGGCAGCTCGTACCATCATTACAGGATCCCATTTTTTGCGTTTTGTTTCGGGAGGCATCTAAAAATGAAAACAAAAAATGTAAACAAGTTTTGCATGATGAAAAAAAAAGAATGCCTAATATGAGACCCTATCTCATTTTAGGCATCCTTTGGGGTCTCATATTAGGCACGACCACGTTGTCATACACGCCAACGAATTTTTTATGTTAGGCTTAACGTTAGCTTAAAATAAACCGGCATGTTTATACTATATATTTAAAGCTACCTATCCGATACTAAGAGTTTCAAAACGAGTCTTATCTTAAAGGTGAAAACAGCCAATGAAAATACACGTGCAAATAAGTCGACGAGCACAAATTCAGGGAAAAAATTATTGAACCTTTGTTTGCGCTAGGAAACACTCGACTGACTCACCGCTGACGGATGATGCAATAGACTACTGTTTCACGCTCCAGTCGCCAGGCGGCAGCACTTTGTATATTCTGTAGGCTGGGGTCTCACATTAGGCAAGGGTCTCATATTCGGCACACTGACCCTACGTACTATTCAAAGAATGCGCTCAACGATTCTGCAAAAAAATAGTTACAAAATCGTCCGCTAAAGGGCGCTTTTTGGTACAACAATGAAAATAATTTGTAGAAAAACATTAAAAAAAAAAAACATTAAACATCCAGTGCAGTAACAACAGAGTACGGTTTTAATTGTAACGTTTCTTTTTTTTATTGTAAAGTGATCCGAATGTCATCACAATTGCATAAGGTTAATCTTTATGCAAAGAGAAAACAATCTGATTTACCTAGACACCAGGAACGCAGCCGATAACGGAAATAATCGGCGTGAACTGAAAACTTGTTATTAGCAATAGCCGCGATGACGATGACTTTACACCAACGTGCGTTGATGAGCAAGTTTTATTACGTCAGTCATGGTAATGCTTCAGCTGCGATTCGTGAATTTCGCCGGGCTAAAAAAGTACGCCATGGACCGATGTCACCACAAGGTGTGAGAAAAATGATGAAAAAATTTGAGGCAACCGGATCTTTAAATGTGCAACGTGGCAGAGGACGAAAGTGCATCGATGATCACGTGATTGAAGACGTTGCCAAATCAATCGTTCACCAGTCGTTGGAGAATGCTGCTGGTTCAGGTAGTGTCCGAGCCACAAATCACGACAATTAGATCTACCCTGGAGCACAGTTAGAAAGATCCCGAGAAATTTAATTCATTTTTTTCCAGATAAGATCAGTCACAGACAAGAACTGCTTCCAGGCGACAAGGAGAAACGACTCATTTTTGCATTGACCTTTCTGGCGAGGATAGAAATTGATACGTCGTCGCCATGGGACATCCTATGGACGACACTTATTTTAATGGCACCAATGTGAACACCCAAAATTGCCGTGTGTGGGCCAAGGAAAATTCACACGTTTTCCAGAAAATGCCTCTGCATTCGCCCAAGCTTACAGTCTGGTGTGGTTCACATCCAACTTTTGATCCTGGGTCCTTATTTTTTTGAAGAGATTACTGTTAATGGTCCTGAGACATGTTCCGTGACTGCGGCTAGATATCGTGACACGCTCGAGAACTTTGTGATACCCCAGCTGCACGAAAGACAGTGTCTTGATTGAACCGCTTTTATGCAAGATAGTGCACCTGCTCATATTGGAAGGTTCCTGCAAACTTTGCTGCATCAACACTTTACTAATGATGAGTAATTAGTCGCATGTTCCCTACTGCCTGACCACCACGTTCTCCTGACCTAATTCTACGCGATTTTTGGTTGGGGATACCTAAAGGATGTGGTGTATCGTGGAGAAATTGCAACATTAGCGGAACTAAAAGACAGTATCACGCTACATGTGCGAACTATCACGGATGATCACCTACGGTCAGCGGTTGAGCATACAGTTCATCGTCTGCAAATGACACACATTTGTCAGAGGGGACGTATTGAGCAATATCATATGAGTCGTTCAAACGTCTGATATTGTTTGGGTGAAATAAATGTGTTTTTTAAAATTCTGTTATCGTTTTCCGTTCATACAGCTGTAAAAGCGCCCTCTAGCGGACGATTTTGTAACTTTTTTTTTTTTTTTTGCGGAATCGTTGAGCGCAACCTTTGAATAGTATGTGTACAACTTTTGGTGTCTCTCTGACTATTGGTTGCAGCTTCAGGATGCTCTAAATAGGCCAACTTTAATTACAACCACCTTGTATTTTGCATTGTATGGACAATTTGTGACGGTGTTTTGCTTTCTTTTGGATCCATTTTGTTCTATTAACCAAATCGAAAGATTTCTTATAATCAATAAAAGCAAGATGAGTCTCCAAATTAAATTCTGTCTGTTTTTCTGTTTTAGTGCAAAGAATCCATCAGCACTTGATCTTTCTTTCCTAAAACCGTTTTGTTCTTCACCTATCAATGACTCGCAAAACTTTTGAAGTCTCATTTTAACAATGGTAACTTAGATTTTACCGATTTTTATAAGCAAACATATTCGTTGCTAATTCTTTTAGTCTTTTGCATCCCTTTTTTTGAAAATGGGATAACAACCGCTTTTTTTTTTTAACAACCGCTAAGTTTTTTACCGCAATTTACTGAGGTAAATTTTCTCGTTGTCAGATTTTATTTAAAGTATCTAAAAATCTTTCTTTGATCACTAAATTTAAACAGCTCCAAGTTTCAAAGTAAACATAACAGGAAAGATTATCATTTTTTGAAAAAAGTAAATCGCAAATACGTACTTAAGTTATCTGAATGTCATTTAATGTAATATAATAAAGTTCGCATTGAAATTGAAGAGGAGTAATTAGTAACTAGCAGGTAAATCGATGTCTCTCATCGATAAAATAAATCCATTACTGCCATTTCTGAAGTTTTTCCTTAGGAATTTTTCACCGTCATCTGCTAATTTCCTTTCACTGAGTCAAGGAGAAAGTTCGACTTTGTTCAAAGCTTTTAGAGGAATTGTGGGAGGGATGTACTCTACACACAAACTGATGAGCCTCAGTTTTCTAGGAATGAGGCTAAAAGTCGTTCTTAAAATCTTACAACTTTAAATTGAACAGAAGAGAATCAAGTCAAAGTTCTTCGATTTTATTCGAGCCATTTCGGCTTTATTTAAATTCTGATCCATTCCAATAATAAAAATTCAATTGTGAATTTCAAAGGTTGAAGAAATGTAACTTCATTTCCTTTTCGTAATAATTCGTTTGCTAAGCCTTGCTTTCTTTCTGTCTACTTCATCATTCTTCTCCTCTGAAAGTAATAGCAAACAAACAGTGGTTTTGTTTGATGTGTTTGTATGTTTCTGACATTTCACTTAGATTCACTCAACTGAAAAGATAAAGGATTCGTTCTTTCTTTCTCTCTCTCCTAAGGCTTTCCTTTTTCTTTGTTTTGGGGTGGGGGTGGGGCTCCATTTAGGTGTCCTGTCCGATGCAGCATCCGTTACCTGTTTCCTTTCCATTTATAGGAAGGCTCGGAGCTCTTCCCTTCTGTTCTCTTTCTTTGGCCTGAAATCACAATGAGGAGGAAATGGTCCGTTACCTATTGCATGTGACGTCACTGCCAGGGTAAGAGCCCCACTGAATAGCTCCGTCACAGTCCAATCAAATACAAGATTGGTTCAGGGAAAAAAAATAACTCGGCTTAAAGAGAACAATCCTCAGGTTTTACAAACATTTCTTTAAGTAGTTACATAACATTCAAAGCCAATCCTGGAAACAGTAAAGAACGAATCTCTTTAGTAATAGCTAATAAATCACAAATATTATATTTGGATATTATTTAAAATAGTGAAATTTTAAGAAAAGAAGTTATTTTGTAAATTTCTTGAGAATCCTTTGGCAGAGAATTCTCAGTGATAACGAGGCTTCGAACAGATCCCTGAATATTATTTTATTAATTCTTATTTCCTGTTACCTAAAAGAAAAAAAAGCATAAACGTCTGAACTAAAAAAAAATTAAGACTAGTAAAGAACAGCACATCGATAACTGAGAGAAAGTGACGTGCTACTGATGAAGGCGTGGAGGAATGTGAGCTTTACACTCAGCCCACCAGTCATGTCCCATTGTGAAAAACAAACTTTCTTATTTTTTTGGCTTTAATCACGTATTTAGTCGCTCTTAATTTTTTTTTGCTTAAAAAGTTTATTTGAATTATCTGATCGTGATAAAAAAAACTGCGGTTTGGTTTATTTTTAAATGAATTATTACGATTTTCTTTAGTACTCATGTACTAATCAAAAAGAGTTCATTTACACATAACTCGTTTTGATTAGGGGATTGAGTTATCCAATTGCAAATCGCGCAACTAATTTCTTTATTCATAAGAGCTTACCTACAAAATTATGGACTGTTTTCTTCACTGGACGACGTCAGAATCTACATATTTATAATTAACTATAAACATTTGTTTGTTTGTATGTAAATTGTTTGTAAATATGAAAGATGTGACAATAATTCTGTAAGTGAAAAACTCAAAATTAGGTGTAATGTTAATTTAAACCTATCTATTATCTGTCCTTAAGAAATCTTTCTATGTAGGCAGATTTAAGAGAAGAGAAAGGTTTTGAGATCAGCGAAGCAGGTACAAGATATTAACTACTGAAATATTATACACACAACAAACAATGGATAATCTTAGAATATATTAACCAGAATCTGATTCATAAAGAAACTCTGGCTTGAATATTAACTGAATCCTTAAGTTCGGCTGTGTCCAAAACAGCCAGTGACTTCCTATAAGATTAATTTTAAGAGCATTCATAAAAGTATTTCTTCAAATCCGCAGTTTGATATTTACTATCATTCGCCACTTGAAATCCTTCTTCTGAATCAATGACAATTTAAAAAACATTAATTTACTAAAATATTGGTAAGTAAGGAAGCCCTCAATAGAACAATAACGAGATATTAATGTTGAATATACCAAATGATTTAAAATCTGCATCATTCAGGGGTTTCTTTTCCCCCCAACAGAATCTATAAATTATTGTCCCCGTGAGTCTTTTTCGTTATCAGCGATCGGTTCTTTCAACGGAGTAATTCCGGAGGACTTTCCTCTTCTTCTTCTTCCAATCTTTCTCTTTCTTTTCCCCGCTGGCAATTTCCTTCTCCCTTTAATCTGATCGTTATTTTTTTCCCTTTCCTTCTCTTCTCTGTCGATCCGCTCTAATCTCTTCTTAATCCCCGCTTCTGTGCTCTCGTCTGCCCGGCACGTGGTCGCGTTCGCGGTGATTCCATTGGTCCGTAATTGTCGACTGTACACGTTCTGTCTCGCCTTTTATCACCAATACTCCCCCGCACGCTTTGAGATTAACGTTTCCGACCAGACGATTACACGAGCGTCGTGTTGAGGCGCTCAGTCGGGACCGAGGTCTTCTCTGGTACGGACTGAACCACTCGACCCTGAACGTCCATCCAGTGTTGCCCAAAGGAAGAAAGATCATAGATAAAACATTCACCTACATAACGAAGGCAATCAGATTAATGTCCAGTACTAAGAAGATATCTAGGAATGGAAGGTTCTTAGTTCTAGGAATAAGCAAAGTAGCCAAGTCTTCCTATTCGACTTCCGATTTATGTTTGCGTACACATCACGCTAAAACGATTCGATTGATTTCCTTAATATTTGATTCTCATTTATGGGTTAACTTAGAAACGATTCTAGTATATGACTCTCCTTTCCCTAGAAAACCCAAACCCAATGTGATTTTTGTAAGCAATCACGCTAAAACAGCTGAACGATATCCACAACTTGGTAAGAATCTTATTACGAGCAATCTTAAAGTAGGAAATTTCGGACATTAAATGTTAATGTTCAGTCACTACGCGATATTGCTTTGTGAGTGTTTCTAGAATAAAAAAAGTTAACTAACACGGTAATTAATAATTTACAGCTGTTTACTTTTAGTTACAAAATGTTAATTCTGTTAATGCTAGTTTTCATAATTGCTTTAGGAAAACTGAATTTCTGCAATATATTTTTAAAATCAATACTCTGGTTTAGTCTGATCCCAAATCAGTTATAATTATGTACAAAATAATAACTATAAAAATAATAAGGCTTTTTTAAATAAAAACTCAAATTATAAAAAAAAAAAAAAAAAAATAGCACCGACCAATCAGCAACTAAAAGGAAACAAAGATGTGGACAATGAGGTGCAGAGTAGCTCTGAAATATCTTAGTAGTTTTTAATAAGTTTTTATTAAATTGAAAATGGGAATTTCTAGAATTTCAGAGTATCAAAGGATTTGCAATATATCATGTGACTGACTTTACATCCATCCCATCACATTTTCTATTACTTTATATCCTAAAGCTTTTCTTATCCTAAAGCTTTTCAACAATAAAAGTTCCCATAAATTCGATTTTCACATAATATTATATAATTTCAGATTCATAGCAAATACTGCGAATTTTATAAATCTACTCAGATTTGTTGCGTTTTAAAGAAGATTGTTTTTTTGTTTTTTTATCTAATTTTTTACTTTTTTTCTGAGTCTAATATCAGTAATTTATGATGATGTAATAGATCAATGATTTTTACCAATGTAATAGATTTCACAAATATTCTTGTGATTAGAACAATGTCAATTACAAGTTAAATTCGTTGTATTGTCTTTCCTTCGAAGATACTGCAGTTGTTCAAACAAATATCTTGTCATTATTATTATTCATTTTCCATTCTTTCACCGAAACAGTTTCCAACCAAAAGCTACACAAAACTTCATCAAAATGATTTATTTGTATTTTATGATAGTGAATTTGTTTATGGAAGAACATAGTTATTTTTTTTCAGTCACGAACTTCTTTCTCGCGGAAGGATATGTGAGTGAAATTGTTATGTGGCACGTGGACTCTTTACTCTTGCGATTGTTTATCTTTGAGATCCAATTCACTTGACTTATCCTCTGGGTTGTTGTGATATTCTTAGCAGCCCTTGAACAGCTGTCGTGGGAGTCCCACAGCCAATGGAAGCACTTGGACTATATCTAAGCCTTCAAGTGGATTCCCTGGGAACAAAAAAAAATAAATAACAACCTAGCGTTGATTTAGAGACAGCAATGGAACAAAAGGGAAAGAACCGTGTTTAATCTATTCTAAATAAGGTAAGAAAAAATCCAATACAAAATGCACGGGAACTGAAAACAATTAATTACTACTGATGGCAAACAATAAAATTCTATTTAAATCTAACAATGCGGTTAGAACTTGCTCACGAATGACTTGGATTGAGCCTTCAAGTGTTGTAGATTTAATCAATTTTTACCAATAGTTAAATAGGAACTATTCGTATAATTACAAATACAAAGCTTTTCGTTTCCGTAACTTTAGAAAATAAAGAAAACAAGATAATTAATGGTTTTGACAGTGTCAAAAGCAAAGCAGACCCATAATATGCACAATTGTATAAACACAATTTTATCGGAAGCGAAATTTTTCAATTTCAATCACAACAATCTCAACCATGGTGGCTTTTGCATTCGCAACAATCACATTTATACTAATAAGAAAATTAAAACAATACCAGGTTTCTTGGATTGTAACAACCCGTTATTAGCAAACCACTCCTTGGGGAGGTCAGGGTGTGGTCTTAGAGATCTGATTTTTTTAACGTGGTCACCTACTTTTGGATGCTGAACACAATGGTGAAGGTTTCATTCTAATATCTCTAACCGTTTGATACTACAGAGTGTGACATCCAGCACAAAAACAATACCAATAGCAGTTTCCTTATTTTTACAGGCAAGCTGTACAAAAAGGGCCGCTAAAAAGCCACACACACTCATAAATAATTTATTTTAAGGAAAGTTTTAGGCTTTAAATTCTTACAGGGACTTTTTTATTTTTTACTTTGCTTTTCTTAAACAAACTCTCATTTAAAAACCGTCTAAGTTATTCAATATTTCCTCAAAAGTTAGAAATCAACTGTTGGGTTCGATGACGTTCTAATCATTTGTGACGCCCCTAAAATTATGTGACTGTTCGGTGGGGTTATGAATTCTTCTTTATTGAAAACTTTTTCATAATCTTTTGAATCCTTTGATAATTCGACGGAAATATCGAAATTCTGTTTGCTTGAATTGAATGGAAACAGGCTTAATTTTTGCTGTTGACAAACATTAGACATGTAGTGAATGAATGCGATTAATTCTTCTAGTGAACAAAGTTAGTCCTAACTTAAGCAATATCTCCCTTGGGTAATTTTATTAGTGATCATTAGTTTTCGTCATCTTTTTAACAGCTTATGATGTAAACTAGATTCATCATAACCGTTAAAAGTTAAGTATCCCACTACAGGCCTTTGCAGGCTCTGGGGGTCGCGGAAGGTAAGGCTCCCGGCGCTTCATGACCAACGGGAGTAGTTGAGATCGGGTGATCAGCCCGACGCCCGGCCGCCTTTAACTCTCGGTAAAGAAACGCGCTACCTATTCTACAGAGGGCTGGGTAGACCCTAGGATCCGTTTGGAGGAGAAAAATCCCAGCCTCCGCCGAAGCCGCAGCCAAGTTCCCTTCTAACACGGCTACCGGTCCCACGCATCCCAATCGTAAATTAATTGTGAAGATATTCACAGTGTACTTGGAAGTTGACGTTGTTATTCTGTGTTTTTATCCATATTTGGCAGGTATGTTGTGGACTATAGCTTACGATGAATCCTGAGCAAGATTATTTGGCAAAATAGTCCACACAACTTGTCCCTTGCTGAGACTAAAGGCGTAACTGCCAGAAACACCAGACATTGGAGAAAGCAAAATGTTTGATGATAATTATAAACCAAAGATATACATTCCAGGTATATCTGGTACTTCTAAATTAATTTTAGTATTCTTAAAGAAAAATCTCTTTTTTTACATTTCAGATTTCAAGATGTGAAAGCTTTGATTTTCTAAGAGACTATTAGGCAAAGTCTAATGTAGATATAATTTAAGAAACAATAAATATATCTTAGATTAGAAATATTTAATTTTAATTTGTAACAAAATTGCTTACACACACGATTATTTAATTAGAATAATAAATTGAAAGAGTTACCATTTCGTTGCTGTTCACTTTATCGAATGCCTTTGTCATATCGTAAAAGTAGTTTCAAATTTTGTACCTGCCTATTTAGAGTGAAATTAAAGTAGAAAAAAAAATTAAGTGAAAGTTAGGTCGGGTCTAGTCAGAAATCTGCACGCTAAGTTTCAGGAAGTACATTTACCGGTTAGTAGTAGGTTTTTAAACTTACAAAATTAATTAGAAGTGCATTATATCTTAAAATATAACATTAGGATTTCAGCTGTTTTCGAAAATGTTTTAATAAATGTTTTGACAGATCTTAGAAACAGATTCCTGTGTTCTTTGAAAGAAAGGAAAAAAATAGAAGCAGTGAATGTCAATGAGTTTCCTTCAGTTCCTTCCTAAAGGCTTTTTCTTCTACTTAAACTGTAAATAACGAACCCATTTGGAATCGATTTCTTTCTTTGGCAGCTGCTCTCTGGTTTCTGCGACGGGACATAAAAGACCTTTTTCAGTTTTATTGTAAATACCGCTTTTTGTTTGTAAGAGTTGGAAAAACCTTTAGCAAACAGCGTCATTGATGGATTTTAGTGTAGGAGAATTAAAATTCGGCGTTGGAGGATAGAGAGGAGAAAGGGAATACTTTTTTTCTTCTTCTTCGTTTCCTCTTAAAGTTGTGTTTGTTTATGTCAAACACTTTTCGTACCTCGGTTAAGAACCTTCCTTTTTCACAGAGAAAGTGATCAGGTGGGGGTGGAGACTTAGAATTTAGACGCAGTAAAGATAGGACTTAAGTGATTCGTCACGTTGAACTACGAAGACTCTCACTTTATTTTAAGCTGTCCTAATTGACTAATTAAATTCTACTTGATATTCTTAACAAAAATTCCAGATTAACAAATTGAATCCAGAGATGTAATAAAAATTATCAATTTATATTATGTGTTTATAGGAGCAGTGTTATTTTAGTGGAACTATTTTCCCTGTAGCTGAAGAGATTAAAATGAATATCAAACAGATGGCCTCGGCTCTTTGAACAGATGGATTGTTTTTTTTAAGCCTATTTTCTTCGGAAAACAAGGCTTGTAAAATCAGTCGGTCTGTCTGTGTGCTTCTCCCTCAATAACTTGTGAACCTCTGAAAGTAGATCTTCTTGAAACTCAGCATGCAATTGGTTATTATAATGTACAATAATAATTTATGTTTAATTATAACTTGTAATTCTGTAAATAAGAACTTTTCTTTTGTATTCTTTCACGATTTTAGAAAACAAAGAATTAAGAAAGAAACGCTTCAATATTTAAGTTCTTTCAGTTACTTTTCGTGTGGTTTTTTTTTTAAGACACAAAAACTATTTTTCGAATTTTCTGAATTTCCAGAGAACAAAATGAGTAAAAGTAAATCTACTTTTTTTATTTAATAATTTATATAAGTAAGTAAAAATAATTTGTATTTTATTCCGGGCTAACTTTTCTTTTAAGAAAAGAACAGAATTTAAATGTTTCAGATGAATATTTCTATTAAATCCAGACAGCCTTCGAGTGTTTCACTCATCTTTTGTCAGTTCACTAAGAAAGTATTTTTATATTGAATTTGAACTATCGAAACGTATTCCTTGTTTTCCGGCAATGCTGGTTTCATAAAGTACTGCCGAAATAAGAAATTCTTGTGAGATCTTTACATGAATAAGTCTCAAAAGTAGGTAAGGAGTTACGCCCCCGCACTTCCTGGCGCGAGATTCCCTGGCTAATCGAATTGTCGATAAACGCAACCCAAATGAAATCATTGAATATTAGTAAATGGACTTTACGCACATGCGCAGATATATAAAACCTCGAGTCAAATTAGAGTTAGTATTTAAACATAAAAATGAAATAATACATTATTTATATTTATATATAGAGTAGTCACTCGTGTAATTCCCTCCTTTCTCCTTTTTTTCCCTTAAAATTTTGCAAAAGTTGATCAGAAGAAGGATGAAATATACGATACACATTAACTTGAGGAGAAATCAAGCATGGAAAAGACAAGGGCAATTTTAGGAAACAATAAACAAAAACAATAATTTTCTACAGCGCATTCTTTTATTTACGTTTCCTGTGTTTCAGAACTATATAGGCCTCCTCTTTGTTCTCTAGTACTACATTTTATTGCTACTGCAAATTGCCAGTTAACACCAACAAACACTCGTAATTCAGGCGTCATTGATCGGTCAGGTCATGCCCAAATAAAAGCAAACCTTATATTTGGCGCTAACTTTGAGTTGGAAAATACCTTATGTGAATAGTTTTATGTGTTAAATATTACGATTCTTCTTATTAGAATTCATTAACCAGATTCTGTCATACAATGAATTCTGTGTAATTCTACTTAACTACGTATTATTAGCTGTAATATATAAACAAATGCACAAAGAGTGCGACTAATTTTACTCCGCAATCTGAATGATCTAAAAGCTATTTTATATTTCTATATTATGTTTTAAATGTACGTTAATTAAATACTTGACTGAATCTTACTTTTCCATTGGAACATTTTTCTTCTGTGTTTGTCTCTTTGTCGTATTCACGGTTGGACATAGTTCCTTAAAATTTGTTTATTTATGATCTGATTTAAATCTTAAGATCGTTATTTGGTCTCCATTCCTTCTTCTCTCTTCTTTCCCTTCCTTCACTCAGCCTCTACTTCTGGTATTGATTGAACTTCTTTCTTAAATAATAAGAATAAAAGCATAATTGTAAGTGGATAGCGGCTGTAAATATTGAAATGATAGATCTCTTAATTAGACAACTGGAAAGAATGAATTATTAATTTCCTAATGAGCAACCAATGAAATCTAATGCTTTTATCCGGTCATTTCAGTTACACAATCTTCAGCGTTTTCCGGAAGTAATATTCAAATTTCCGGACGTCTGGTAAATTACCTCCTCTTTAGCTGAAGGGATCACCTAAATATTAGCCAATAACAGTTTCGCCACCGCATTGCAAACTAACTACCTTCACTCGATCTCATTGTAGATTCTGGTGAATATTGATTTTTTTGTTTGGGCGCCATTTGCTCTCTTGAAACCTAGTTTAAAATTCGAATTCCATCTGGTGAGACGCTTTACAGAAGGTAGTTACAGAAAAAGACAGTTATTCACTGAAAAAAAACAGCGAGAGAAAATCTCTTGTTCTTCAAGACATTGAGAAATTTCTCTCTGTATCTGTCTCGTACCAAAACTAAGAGCGATCTTAAAGTTCAGATTACTTCATTGTGTGGCTTTTAAATTACTAAGGGCACTGACAGACGGATAGGGGTTTTAACCGTTTTCTCTATCCGACGAATATTAAAGGACATGTTTATAATTTAAATTAGTTCTATTAGTTTTCTGATACAACTATTAGAAGACTTATATTCCCGTTTTTGAGGACAAGTATCATTGAAATCTCATAAAATTATCATTAAGCACAACAATGACAACAATCGCAACAATTGTGACTTTTGCATGCGCAGCAATCACATTTATAATAATAATGAAATTAAGGCAATATCAATTACATTTTCATAGACGTATCAGAAGACGTTGCGAAGCATTGTGATTGGTTTACTAATCGCTATCCCTATCTTGTTTAGTAAATAGCAAATTTGGGAAGTATTTATTATGTATCTAACAATAAACAAAAGAAAAATCACAATAGAATTAGGGACAAGTTATTTATTTATTTATTGTTTTTATTTTTGTTTTTTTGTTTTTTACAAAATTTAGCCCAACAATATTGATAGAGAAATCAATTTAATTGGAACTAAGAAATCACTCTAAGAACTTGCTACTAATTTTAAACTAGTAATATCTTTTCGTAAGATTATTTTGGGATATTATTAAACATCATCCATCAGAAATAAATTTCACCAAAACTACATTTATTATCAGAAAAAAAAACGAATTTTCAAGGAGATAATTCACCGTCTCCTCTTTTTCAATCCTTTTACATTATGATAATAAATAAGCAAGGTTCTTTTTATGACAATGACCTTAAAATATGATACTAACAATTAAAAAAACATTAATACAATAATAATAAGGGATCATAATCTACAATATAATAATCACATATTATTAACAATCACAAATTCTTACCGAAAATACAAAATTATTCTTATATATAAAGACTATTAACACTTTAATTTTTCGATTATTACCTTTTTGTCAGAGGTTACAAATTTTTTGTTAATCATATCTCTAGCCAATTTTACTAAATTTTCACAAACTTTAACTCCATCATATCTATTGAGACTTTTTTCTTTCAAATTTCGAATACATAAGCTTTTTCTTCTCTTTCTAATTTTTGTATT
>JAFIDM010000004.1:63512587-63525510 GCA_023159025.1 Thereuonema tuberculata
ACTGGATTTGACAGAATGGATTAGTTAATAGCATTAAATTTGAATAGTGGGATCAAAAAGCATCTTAACTTTAAAAATTATTTCTTAAAATAAAAAAAATAAAAATCTTATTTCTGGCTTATACTACGTACAAGTACAAGTACAAGTACAAGTTGTACTTAGTTGGAACATCGCCGCTGTATGCACCATTAATCTTTTTTATTTATTTTTTTAATTGCAATGTACAACTTTAAATGAAATATCACCCGTCGTGGTAAGTTTTCCCCCAATTATCAATGGAATATCGCAGCCTTGGTTTTAATATTTCATCCTATCCTTCGATTTATTTGTCTGAATTCACCAATTAACAATAAACACTAATAAAAAAAAAATCCTAAAAAAATTTTAATACTTTTAATTTATTATTTATCTACTTCTTTTTAAAAAATGAGTCTAAAAAAATTAATTGAAATTTAAGAAACCTAATTAATACGAATTTAATTCAATCTAATTATTGTTTATTTATTGTTACAAATACGAAAAGACTTTTCTTTCGTATTATTTTTAACAGCTTTAAGATAGACTGTAGGTTTTATTTTTGTTTTTGAGTAACTAAGTTATTTATTTTGAATTATTTTACTCTGCTGTCAGTAATTCACTAACTTTTAATTAAATATTATTAAAGTTTTTGTTTGTTGTTGTTGATGTAATAAGTATTTGGCATTGGTCAGTTTGTAAAACCCTTCAAAAATACATATTGATTGACGTTATTTCGAAAGTTTTAGCTCCATCTGACAAAATCAGAGGCTGGTTTTTAATGCCAAGGTCGAATGATCACAATGCCGTCAAAGGCCCGAGGATCTTGTCTTCCAACCAAAAAAAAAAATAATCAGTGAATCTTTTAAAAAAAAAAAAAAAAAGAAAAAAGTAGTGTTGCCTGCTTCTTTCACAACTTCAGTTATCCCAGTTCCCCCCCCCCCATTAGCTACACTTCTGCACATGATATATTGAATCACGTGAATTATCAATAATCTATTTTATTAGTTGAACTTAATTTGCATTTTTTTTTTTTTTATCTTGAGTGTTTTCTCTGTTGACCACGTGTTTTCTTATTCATTAATGGGAGTGCGGTTGTCTATTGTGTCTATTGGATTGGAATCTAATGAGAGGCGGATGTTCCCTAGTAATTACCCTCCGCGTAGATTAACAGCAAACATCTCAATTAAAACCCGACCTTTTGCGACGGAATCACGAAGCCAATTTCACATCGACTCCATTGGAGAAATTTTGCAATTATTATTAAAAGATTCCATGAACGGCGGTGCGTAAATCGGTTGCCAAATTTATTATCTTGGAATCTCCTGTATGATGAGGTCATTGATCTTTGATATAATGAACCTTCGGCAGTTTTAGCCAATCAGATCCATTAATCCCCTACTATCTGTAATATTCAAGTACTATAAATGGCGTTCTCGAAAAAAGAGAGGAAGAAAGTTGTAAACTCCATAAATAAACTAGTGTTGGATTTATAATAACTGATCTGTAAGGGGATTCCTAAAGATGGCTTTGGCTAACAGACATCCACTCGCAATTATGAATCCGTGTGTGTTATCAGAATCAAAATCAACAGAAAGCTTATTTTCAATTCTATTCACTCACTAAAGTTTCAGTTTTCTAAAATAAGTCGATTTGGACAAATTGTAACGTTGGAAAAATAGTATGTTTTGAGTGTTGTTGGATTCTATGGCTCTCCTTATCTACGTTGATATTGACGGAAAAAGCTCCTTAGGAGATTAAAAAGTTATTTGAGATTATAGGCATTAAAAGAGAAATTCTTCTTATTCCATAGAAAATCTGATTTGAGAAATGCGCGAAATGTGTACATCTTTCTGAGAATATGTGTGCATGTATGTATGTGTGTATGGATGTATTTAATTGGGACATCGGGTTTAGACCAGAGATTGACGTCTTTCTAAAGATTTCTCTTTATTATCCTTGAAAAAAAGAAATGAAATTAGTCATAATTAGGGGAAGAGCGGGAAAAATGATCCTCTTAAGGAAAAAATGTATAGAACTTTCTGAAATGATTTCGAATATGTCTTTTTTCATACTAAGAATCTTTGATCTTTTATCTAAAAAATAACTTGTTTGAAATTGTTTGATCGAAATTTTGGCAGTGTTTAGACCGTTTTTCCAAAATACCGGAAAAGGATCATTTTGTCATTAGGTAAAATGGGTTAAATTAATGGGATTTTTTTGTTTTTCCAAGTTTCTTAAAGACAATTGAAATCAAAGAAATGAAATACAGGTGAATGTAAAAGTCCTAAACCGCTTTATAGTTTAAATAAGAATTTATGGCAAATTCAATTATGCTAAAAATTTTAAGGTTTTTTTACAAGCAAAACATAGAATAAAGACAACAAAAACAATTTTTAATGAAGACTATTGAAAAAAAAAAAACAGACCGAAGCTCTATTCAGTTTCCTCAATTCAGTTTCTTTTATCCTTTTTTTTTTCACTACAGAATTTTGTCTTTATTTGACAGTTTTTTTTTCAGATGGAATGATTGAATATTTTTTTCTAATTTATAATTCATATTTCTTTTTACAAACTTATTGTTCATCTAATGTTACTTTTCCTTATTCTGAGATTGTAATCAGTTGCCTGTTTATTTATATTGTTATCTGTAATTTTATAAAATAGTTTATCATTAAATTAATAGAATGTTTGTGTTATGTTTATGAGCTTGTATTTTTTTTATTAATTCATTTTTATCTTTATTATTCTAGATTTATTTTGAGAATAACAATTTAAAAATTTCTTTCTGAATTTTGTTTAGTTTATTCCAATTCCTATCTATAGTGTTTGCCCTATGATCTTTGTGTAATTTATATTAGGGCTATTTTTCAAGTTCTTGAGAACTTGGCCTAAAATACTCTACAAAAGTTGCCATTTGTCAATTGCAGCTCGGAGAAATCGGCACCGCTTTTTAAAGCCAGTGGCAAGTCTCGTTTTGCTCACGTTGATATCGACGAAGAAGTTGGGATTTTGCAACTTTAGTTTTGCTTCTGATTCTTAACTTTTACCATAGCAGAGATAAAAAAAAAAGAAGATACCTGAAAGGACAAAGAAAATTGATAGATGAAGCCGTGGAAGGAAATTACGAACGAATTGACATTCAAATTCCAGCTTGACTTATCAAATAAATAAATAAATAAATAAATTGTTAAATAAATTTTTCTCGCCGCTAGGCGGACTGGTGTCAAGATGATGCTTCTAAAACCTCAAATTGATCTTATCTTTTTCGGCAACTTGTCGTATGATGCAAGTTTTCGAGAATAGTCAAAGCAACCATAGAGTCTACAATTGGATAATAAATTAGTGTTTTTCATTCACTTGATGAATCTTTTTAATTAATCTTTAACGATCGGTTTCTCCAAATAGTCATCAGATAGTTCTGGATTAAGTTCATTTGAATCTTATTAAGTTGCTATATGAACTAATATAGGAGGTGGTGCAAATGTTGAAACCCACTTTATTTTTTTAATATATATGTTTTTGTTTTTGTTTTATTTTAGTGAAAATTTACCTAAACTTACCTTGTACTCTCTTTTATGTAAAAATAATACTAATAAATATAAAAAGTTAATTTTAAAAGAGTAAAAATTAATTTTTTGATTGTACAACATTTTTAGGAAACTACAAAAAGTGTGGGTAATGTGGAAACACTCTAAAATTAGTATAGATTAAGGATTTTTAATAAAGTAAAACTATTTTAGCAACTGTTTTGTATATATGTTTAACTCTTTAACTGCTCTTCTTAATCCCTTTTTCTTTTTCCTAACGGCTGTTACAGCCTTAATCATGTTTTCTGCATCCCACTTCTTCAAAATGGCTTTTGGCTTCCCACCAATGTGCTTCCGTGGCATCTGAATAAAATATGCTTAGCACATTAGAAACATTACATCCGATTGGGCATTGTGGAAACGTTTCTACAAAACCCACAAGTGCATGTTTCCACATTACCCACACATTAGCCATTTGAATTTGACAAATTTATGTTAAGAAACTATTGGTGTAGATTTGATTTAAAACCGTCTGTATCTTCTATACACGTCCCTTTATTAATTGCATGATATTAATTACGTTACGTAGGAGACAGATAGATTGTATAATAAAATGAAACTTCAAAAGTTTTGAAAAACTCGCCAACGTAACTTGACGCACTACACCACATCCACTGATCCTCTGACTGCCAGCGCTTCTACTGGGATAAAGATAAACGACTAAAACTATTTGCCGCTCATTCCACTACAGCACAACACACTACAAGCCAGATACTGGATGTTCCACATTACCCTCATGCTTCCACATTTGCAGCTCCTCCTCTACTAATAGTTTTTGGAGAAACCGGCCTTAGTTAGTGAACAAACAAACAAAAAAAGGATTGTCTTTGGCAATGGAAAATTTGGTGAACATCGATTCCAGACATTCGATTTTGTATCTAAATATGAATTCAATGATTTCCACGAATAACTGCTTTTATTTATTGATTCTCATTTGTCCTGTACTTACCATCGTTGGAGATTATAAAAGAAACGGTAGTTGTTAGCGAAAATACCATAACAAAGATAAAACAAAAAAAACAACTGTAATATTATAAGGAAAGTAGATTTTTAGTTCTTTCAGTAACTCCTTATTTTAATGGAGATTGTTTATAATAATAACTATAATAAAAGGAAAAGTTAAAAAAATTACTATTTAGGAAGGTTTTTCGGAATTAATTAAGTTTATAACGGCAACGATTGATGATTGGCAGTTTTGAAATTGAGTTTGAAGTGGTCGAATGCCATTAGGCGAATTGTATTTGGGTAATTCCAATTTCGATTCATTTGATTTTTTTTTAAATACTAGGAAATACTGTTTACTTAATATACATTACGTCGTAATTGACAATAACCTATTTTGATTTGATTATAAATCCAATGTATCGTTTAATTCAGCTTGACGTAATATAATTAATAGATTAAATAGAAAACTCAAGTAAATTATTAATATGATTATCACGTGGAAACAAAGAAAACTAAGTTAGTAATTTATTTCTGTACCGATCGAGAATGCGGAATGCTTTGTATTTCCGCATTGTGTGTACAGTTCCGTCTAACTCCGGAACTGTATGAAATTTGATGGATAGGTAGATCTCACTGACAGGATTTCAAAACCGCTGAAGTTTTGATGAAAGAGGTCTATCTCCCTTTCAACGGCAATGATGTTTTTTTTTTTTGTTAGAATGCATTTTTAAGGCTACCTCATAGAAAGAAAACATACGTGAATGTCATCTGATAATGATTTATACAAACAATACTGTATAAATCAATGCACTCTATTGAAGAAGTAACTTACAATTTCAATAAACCATTATCTAAAGCTTTATGTATTTCTGTGACGAGTTAAAACTATTCTTTTGAATTACTAGCCCTTCTGGGCATTGCGTGCTTTTATGTAGAAGCCATGGAGCCTGTATAATTAGCATCCCTCTCGTTCATGTTGCTTCAGTAATTTAGAAACTAGCGATTTCTTTTGATCTGAAGAAAATGCAGAGAAGAAAAGCTTCTACAATGAAGTATTTAAAATCATCTAAAAAAAGATGAACGTTACTCTTAATCTTTGCGCACGGATTCGGGACTCAAGCGAAAGAGCCAAGATTTCAATTTATTTGATTACCATTTTATCCTCAGTGCTTGATGTTACCCACTCTCTAAAATAGAATGAGCTGCTGATAAGCAATTGATGATTTACAGGACATCAGATATGACGCTTCTTATCTTATTCTTATCTTATTATTTCCAACTTCTTTTATTATTTTTTTAATGAACTACTTCAGAGTTTTCAAGTGCAAAAAAAATCTAGTTGTGAACTACTCAAAAAACCTTGGATTAATATTATACCCATAATAATGCAG
This sequence comes from Thereuonema tuberculata, assembly GCA_023159025.1. Lineage (NCBI taxonomy): Eukaryota > Metazoa > Arthropoda > Chilopoda > Scutigeromorpha > Scutigeridae > Thereuonema > Thereuonema tuberculata. The sequence continues at coordinate 63,518,529 of JAFIDM010000004.1, forward strand.
GAACCCAATTCGAATAAACCAGTTGCTAAATATTAATATTTCAGTTGCTAAATAATTAACAGTTCTATATATTTCCACAAATTGTGCACAACTAATTTGATAACTAGATGGAACGTGTCTCCACCTAGGAACTGCTTTTGGAACTTCTGCTACCTGTAAATGGTCAGTGCTGGGGTTCTTGCATGTTCTTGTTCTGAATCGAATTAAAAAATATCTAATCAAACATTTATTTTTGTATATACTGACAATAATTCTTCAATTTCAGAGATTATTTTTGTAGTATATTTCAGAAAAATGCAATAGGTCTTTGATATTTGAAACTTTTCTTTTAGTTCTTTGCGTGGACTTTGCCCCCTCCTTTCCCTTCTGAAAATCTTTCTGACCAATTCTCTACAAATTCTGGAACATTCGATGCGTTTTAATAAGATTTTGCTGAACTCGTTGTTTTCTTTGTTAATCGTATTAATGCTTGTTCAGTTGTCCAATGCATCTGTCAAAGACACTCTTCCAAAGAAGCACGACCTCCTTCCTTCTTAATTCTCTTGTCTGTGGAGGAAGACATTGAGAAGATATTCATTCCTTTTCCGTCGTGAAATTAAGTGGAAGAAATTTCGATTCAAAGTAAGAATGCTTTAATTTTCCAGAACTTTAATTTCCAACTTTGAAGTATTGGATAGAATGAATTCCATTCCCTTTAATAATAAAACATTCCTCTTCATTTATTTTTCTAATGAATTTCTTGCATTAGTTTTTGTGGTTATTTCTGCTTTTAGAGTTCAGGATGTTGTTTATTCAGTTTTTCAAATTTCAAGTTTCTTGTCAGTTCCTACAGACTCAAAAAAGAAAGCCTGAATAATTATCGAACGCTAATAATGTCTTACACTCAATCACAGTGTAGATATAAAGCGTAAAAAGTTATGAATTTTTAAATTAAAAAAAAAAAGTAATGTTCCTAAAAAGTTCTGAATTATATATAATAGGATATTTTTTTGAAATCTTTTTATTTCTTAATTCATGACACTGAGGAAAATAAATATTCTGAAAGTAATTTTAACGTTTGTCTATTTACAATTATATTATTAGAAATGTGACTTGAACGATTACAATTCGAAGTAATAAACTGTCAGAGATAATGTAAAAATAAATTATGTAAATTCTTTAAAAGGGAGTTTTTCATTTATTAAAAACTCGTATTCTGTACACTGCTGTGCTAATAATAGCAACTCACAAACGCAAATATCCATGAGTGTTTACAGATGTGTAAAGGTCAGTTGTAATAATACAATAGTCAATTTAATATTGAAGAAATTAATCCATGAATTCACTGCAAAGTTTTAGAATTGACTATTTCGTCATTATTAGAAATTGCATTACAACTTAGTTAACAATTTTAACCATTAGCTTCGTTTAAAAAAAATGATAAGAAAATGATTATTCAATTATTAGTTGCTTTGTGCTAAGGGATACAAAAGAAGTAAAAATTATTTAGTTTCATAAAAGATATTTTTTACTTAATAAAATAACAATATAATTTGTTTATTTATTTATTATTTTCGGAAGAGGTTGACTGATATTGTGAGTTGATTTAAGTCTCCCAGAGCTCCGTCCTTGGTAGGGGTTACTGCAGTCACCTTTAGCCTACCAGAGCAGCGTATTTTATACTGTATGATCTCTGGTTCTTATCTATCTTATTTGTAGCTATATTGCCTAATTAAACCCTAATTAAATTGAGAAAAAAAGAGAAAAAATGGAATCACTCGATTATGGGTCATTGTTACTTGGACTGTGAAGGAACACAAAACGTTAAGGTTTGGCTAAAAAGGAATACCCTAGATTCCCAGTTAATAGAAAACCTAGAGCAGTTCCTTGGCTTTGTGATTCCAAGTTTTTAACATGAGTTTACCTTTCTAATGTTTCTTAGGTGACCAATGTATCACTCAGCTAAAAGAGAAATGAATGTGCTCCACATATGCATTCACCACTTAGGCAGGATATCAACATGAAAAGTTCCGGATTTCCGAATTTCGGTTAGGAATGCTCAATAGCATTTATTTCTTTAATAGCACTGATGTATTCTCATATAATTATAAATGTTACAGCAAATCCGCTGTTCATTTAGGCGTTCTTTAATTTTGCCTTCGTAAAGCAACATAGTCTTAGTTGCTTTATTTCCAGTCTTTTCAAGATTCGACTGGATTCTTAATTTAATGCTAATTAAATGTAAATTATTAAGTTCTTATTTGTTCGATTTTTGCAACTTTAGTTGCATCTACTAATTAAAAGTTTGTTGTTTTGTAAATTGGTTATTAAATTCAAATAAGTGAAAAATGACTCCTGTGTGCCACGAATTAAATATTCATACCCTGTAAATGGCGAATTGCAATCGACTGAGTGACCTTTGGATTCCATTTGCTTCCAATATGTGTTCAGAAAATTAGCGTTTACGATTGAAAAGCTATGGTCCTCAAATGCCCACAAGGGATCAGCAAATACAAGAACTGAATGGAAAGCAATGCTATTAGCCATTCAGGCCAATTGGAAACCTCTCATTTACCAAATTAAATCTAGAACTTTAGAACTAAAGTGAATTGGAGTTCACCACTTTTAATGGTATTAGTTATTAAGATAGGTGAAATTGAATGTTTTGATATTTAATTGAAGAAAGCTACCACAGAAACTTCTAAACGTATTGCATCAACCGAATACACATAGGAAAGATATCCCTGGAGATAGAAAAAACAATATCACGATATAATTTTTATACAGAAATTATCATTAATCATCTAAAACAATTAAAAAACTCAGAAAATTTAAGAATTAACACAATTTTAGCCAGTTTCCAGTAAATGTGCGTACACACAACAGCAAAATTTATTTATGTGGTTGGTTGTTTGTTCGCTTTTCATTTCCAGCCGATTTGAGTTATCAAAACCAAAATTGACATGATCATTAATTTGGACCTAGAATAAGTTTTATTCAAGTTTGATTCCGATACGCTTCTATTAATGGAAACTCAAAAATCAATTAAAGATTTTATTTCAACTAATTCTTAAAGCACTTTTCGGTTTTAAGATTCACGTTGCGATTAAAGCGCTATTACTAGAGATTTATGAACTAAAGCGTGGTAAATAATTAAATTCATAGAATATATCTTATTACAAAATAACTTAGTAAAAAAATACATTTGTGGTTTATTATTGTTGTTTTTTTTTGTTTTTTTTCTTTTAGCAAATCCTTACAGAGAAGCTGGCTGAGTACTTGTGTCTGCATGTAGGTGTGTGTGTGTGTGTAACGTCCTGGAGTCGGAGCTTACCTCATTGAACTCCTCATGGTCAGGAAAACCCGATTCTGGTCTTGTTGAACTAAACCTTCCGGTTTTAGTTGGCCACTGGCCAGATCTAGTGGTAGATGATCAGAATTAGGGTCTAACTAGATTGAACCGACTACGATGAGACTTTCGTGGCTCTTCCGGTTCAAGATGGCCTCTGCCCGTTTACTCATAGTCGACTGATGTTGCAAAACGGGGTCTAGACATACTAAATGAACTCATTGCGGAAATCGCTTCTACTGAGAATGCTTGGTTGGCAACAACTCTCTAACCTGTTGTATCGAGGAGACCGTGATGGGAATTGACCCTTCCAGCTACAACGGCTTAGATAAACGAGTCAGCTAATAGTACGCAAGCGTTTGATAGAATGGAAATTATACGGAGTTGTTTTGTGTTTACTACAAACTGTGAATTGTTTATTCCTAAGTCCTTTTTAATTTATGGGAATTTTAAGCAGACTTTTCAATCTTTTTTTTAAACAGTCTTCGATTTTTAATTACATATAACTTAGATATAATTAATATAAAATAAGGGATTTTCTATTCTGGATTCAAGACAAGTTAAAACATAGAATGACTCAAAGGTGTTCATACTTCGGCAAAATGTTTATTTATTTATTTATTTATTTATTCATTCACAAGCTTCTTTTTGTGCAGTATTCCGTTTTTAGTAACAGACTGAATCAGAAAGAATTTCGGAATACAAATAAATAACAACTAAAAAAGTTTCTCAAATAACAGAAAATCCTTTTATAGTAGAAAAGTAGTAAAATTTTTATTCACTAATGTTTTTAGTTTTTACTTAGTTATGTTTTTAGTTGTTAATTACTAGTTTTCTCGTTAACGCTCGTTGAATTTATTAATTGATTTTTGATTTGCACAACTAATATATATATATTAGTTTTCGTTTCCGAGAGCCTTCAGCACTTTTGCGCATGCGTCTGGTCTCCTTCGATTTCTTCCAAATAGGGGCGAGGAAGATTGGATGTTTACTTTTTAGTGTTAGTTTACCAGTAGCTGCGTTCTATTTGCGCTTTTCGGGAAAGAATTATGGAAAGAATAGATACTATTGCAAAAATGCTCCTCGTTATTTTTTTCTTAAAAGCGAAAATGTCCAAAAGAATTTCTTAGGAAAGTATCCATCTCAGCGTATCACGCCTCTGCGGAGTAAAATCGTCTCGAACTGGTAGCTCTGCCATTCAGAAACGGACTGTATGTATACTGCACAGTTTATTTGATCGCTTGTTTGTTAGTTTGTTTAGTATTCCCTATATCAGTTAGTGTGAAATAGGGAACGCTGGCACGTTATGTTTTTCTCATTCGTGGATAGCTTTTAAGTCCTGAGACGTCGAGCTGAGGAAAAGGTGGACCTTTCATATCAATTGTTTCGTTCAGTTGCCTTGAAATTCGGTAACCTATTCAGAAGTGGGTAATGAAATACATTTCAATATTTGATGCACCAGAAGGAAGTTGTGTATAATTAGAAGTGCAGTTGTATTATTAGGCTTCAATAAATCAATAACAATTCAAAATTTCAATAGAAACTCAGATGTTTTTAAATTTCAATTTTCATAAATCTACCACTGATGGGATAGCTTTAGACCGACAGCATTGTGTATGATAATTTTCGTACAACTTTTTAAAAAATACAATAATGTTTTAGTTTTAGTACATCAGGGAGAAAAAATCTGGCAATCCTCTATTTCTGATGCGTGCCGGACTATCGAGTGCCGGATTATCGCGGTCTTACTGTACATACATATATTTTTCTGCAATTGCATTTTTTTTCAAAAATACTGAATCAAGAATTAGTTTTCTTAAAGATTATTCAGTTACTTAAGTAAAAGCTTAAAGATTTTTTTGGTTTAATTTTTTTTAATTGTAATTTAAAAATAAGTTCTCATAAAACCGAAAAATTCTGAACACTGTCATATAAAATTAAGCGAAATATTGGTTTCCGTGCGCTTTAATCAAATATTCACAAGTAAAATATCGGTACAGTCAATTTCTTTTGGGTTAAAAAACTTTGTTTTCGTGAACCATTATTAGAAAAAAAGTAAACAATATACTTAAAGAAAACAAACAAAATTAGTGATCAAAGTTTCTCAATCGTGTCTATTACTACTATAATAGAATGAATGTGTAAACTAATGAATGTATAAACTCTGAAGCATTTGCTCATTTGGTTAACAACGACTGATGACAGATAATAATCCAGAAACAGTCCTTTCAGAAACGATAGTTCCACTGTTGAGAAAATTATCTAGAACCCGAAGTTAATATTATTTTATAAAAATAAAAACTTAACCAAGTTCTTGTATTCCTGCCCGTTTACTTTTACTGAAAAGTGTAAAATCATATTTTTCTTAAAGCGACGTAGATCTTTGGCAACTATTCGAATTTTTTTTGTTTCCTTCAGAGGGTGTTAATCCTCCCTAAAAAGGGATTGAAACTCATGTCGCAGGATAAGAACAGTAAAGCCTCAATCCAGTCTTCTGGCCTGATTTACAGCCCATTTCCTTACTTGGATGAGGTTTTACAATTTCAAAATCTTATTTTTAGTTGAAACTATTTTAACGTGTCGTGGAAACAATTAAAAATGTGCCAGCTACTTCGACACTTGATTGGTTAAAATTCTGACTATAAAAAATTTTGTAGAATCACCCCAACGCAATGACGTACGTTTCGGAACCTCATTGGGCAGGTTCCTTTCTGAAATGAATTTTAAAAAATAAAATTGGGTTAAAAAAATCCCCCTACGTCAATATGATCCTCCCTAGTTGGGAATTGTTAGTGAATTGTTAACTAATCAAATGTCGAAGTAGTTTCTTATTTTTAGTATAGGATTTTTCTTTTCATGCTTTCTTACTACTTGAAGAAATATCGGTTATTAATCTTACAAGAGAAGTGTTAGAAGGGAAGTTAATCTCACCTTGAACTCTGAGAAGTGCACGAAAATGTGCTTAGAATATAAATCGTTCATGCCAAAAACTCAGGCAAAACTGCACGTCTTACCACGAGAGACATTTGAATGATCACCTATTGAAGGTCCAAGAGAGGAACTTTGGTAATGCGAAGAAACAAAATATCGATATAGTATGACCAAAAAAACATATTTCAATGTCGTGACTATATTATTATATTTCCCTCTGCTTAAAATAATTAAGCTATCTGAACAACAAACTTTCCCTACTGACCTGATAGTATTAAACAGCTATTCATCTTTAAAGTGTAGGTGTGGGATTTCAATGAAATGGTCAAAGCAAAGTGGAACAGAACAATATGCACATCTGACTAAAGTCATTTTTTGATATTCAACATCACATTCAACTACTGCAGGTATACTATTCACACAACTAGATTAAATACTTCTTAGTGCAGGTACGACATGCCACCGTCGGATGGCGCTAGCAGACAATAACTGAGTTTTGCATGGGAATGACTCACATCACTGTTTTTGGGATGAGCGATTTATAGAATATAGATGTGATTAGAATAATCACATTTTCATGCGGTTATCAGCGTTCGAGGTCACACACTTCCCTTGTTAGGATTTTTTTTTTTCAAATTTTGCATAAAACTTGTTCTATAATCGATAACTATTGAAGAGTAAAGTATTTAAATTCTTTAATAAAATAACTCAATCAAATAATCA
>JAFIDM010000004.1:63525910-63551913 GCA_023159025.1 Thereuonema tuberculata
AGTAAAGTATTTAAATTCTTTAATAAAATAACTCAATCAAATAATCAAGAAGTTAGTTTTCATTATCATGTACAGTATATATATATGATAAAATGTATACGTCAATAAAATTCTTGAAAGATATTGAAAATTTATACGAAACTTTTATTGTAATATTAGTTAAGATTAAAGTCAAGATTGGTATTTGTATTCTAAATTTCATTATGTATCATTTGGGACAATGATTTGAAATATCCTGAGGCAAGAATTAAATAATTGAAAATACCACGCTGTTTGTAACAGGAATGGAATGCAAAATATTTCATTTCACTTTAGTTTTGAAAATTGAAAATACGAACTATTACTCAATAATGCCAAATCATTACAATAAAGACGAGTGTAATATTTCTAATTCTGTTTAAGTGTCTTTTGGCAACGAGATTTTGGCTTCTCTTTTGCGCCACAAGCTGTTGCCACTGTTTCAATATTTATCTTGTGTAACATGTTTGCTAATTAAAATTTTCATTTGCTATCTTTAGCGAGCAAATATAAGATCACAGGCGGTATATCAGTGAAATGCAGTGAATCATTTTGTTAATTAATTGTAAATAAACTGATAATTAAGTTCACGACAAACATTGATATCACGAAACCCTATTTTATCAGTTTTCGATAGCGTCTTCAATCATCTATTACAAGAAAAGACTCAGAAGGCTTGAAAATATTTTTATTCTGATAATAATAATAACACTGTTTATTTTAATTAAAAAAAATAATCCTTAGATAACCATAATAATATTTATATATGAAATGATTGAAGTACAGCTTAAAAATTATTCTCTCTAAACAAATTTTACTTAACTTTTTCATCTTATAGTGTACGTAAATTATAAAATGTAATTATAAAAAAAACCCAGGTTTTCTACTGTTACAGAACTATTTTGTGATTTTTGTAAGGGTCATGGGCCATCGGACTAACAACGCTGCCTTTTTCGATGTAATACTTTTTTTAAAGGAAGAGAAAACATACATCGAAGAAAGAACAAACAATCCAGCCTTTACCGGGATTTCAACTCAAATTAGGCGTATCGACTTCACCATTCATTGTAACCCCGAATGGCTACGTATGCACTGTAGTAATTATTTATTTATCTGCAATCAGTTTTTCTATAGAGTCTCGAATATTTTGAGTTACTAAATACTTTTTATTTTTCCTGCTTGATCATCAGATCACATTGATGTATTTTAAAATGTGATTGTCCTTATCTATCTTAGGGATATTGTATTAGTTCTTCTCTCATTATACTTTGATCTTCGGGTTTTAGCTACTGAGTTTAATGTATTTCTTATCTTATCTCGAACATTTCATTTGCGGTTACATCAGGTTTTTTAGCATAAATCTTACCCTCAGTTGCTTCTTGATTTTAACTTATAAGAAAAACTAACAAGAATATGTAAAAAGACGATAAAAACCCAAAAGAGGATTTGATGATGAGCCTAGAGGAAGAAAAAGTAGACATGATCAGAATAATACGAAGCAGAAATAAGGAATAATTAAACAAATCATTCAAAGAAAAAAAATGAAAAGTGGATATTAATAAGTCAAAAGTGGATAATTTTTTGGATTATTCCTATTTTTGTAGTCATGGGGGTGAAGGTCTGCATAAAACAACTTAATTTTATTAAACAAATACCATAATTTGATTTAACCAAATTAATTCAGTATTAATAAATTGATCTCGAATTCTCGAAATTCCATTTATCGAAAAATAACAAAATCTTCAAATACTGAAATCTTCAATTCCTGCCTACATTTCAAAAGAATTTCGTCAAATGTAGAAAATTTGAAGCTAATTGAGAAATACATTTATCTTACAACGTACATTTACCTGTTTACTTGTTAGAATTCACAGTTTATCGTTTAAGCCTTTCCATCAATCTTTGAATAATCTTTTAAACTAGATTGAATAAATCTTGTTGATAAGCGACGCTAAGCTGGAAACATACCTTCTTATCTTTTAAATTGTTAGTGACTCAACCTCTGTAAAGGGGAAGACGATGTTCATCATCTGAAAAAGTATTTGATAAAAGAAAGAGGACTTTACAAATCAATACTCCTTGGTTTTCTATAATTCCAAACCAAATTTCTTTATTTGATTTAAAGATTTTAAAAATTTGAAATTTCAAATATTTCGATTAAGTTTTTAGTCGGTCCTTTTTTTTTTAAAAAAAAAGATAGGAATTGTAAGAACTGCGAGGATCACATAAAGCAGATCAGAAAGTGTTTCAGTGATTTCTAATATGGAGAAATAATTTTGACGTAAAACAAATTTTATTAAAAAGCCAAATTACATTTAATAATTATTATTATAAATAACACAGGAAAATTAAGTTTCATCGTTTCTTAATCAAAATATTGAAAATAAAGAATGTTAAGTCAACGTTGTTAGTTTTTTTTAAAAAAAAGTAATTTTAAAGAACAGTTCACTAAAAATTCCCTTACCTTTCTTATTCAACTATTGCCAAAATATAATGCTAAAATTTTGTTTTACAAAATTTTGTAATTTTTATATCAATAGTTTTCTGCGGCTACTGTTGTGGATAACTTTCAAACTTCCAAAAAAAAAAAAAATCAATTTTTTGTTTTAAGTTGTGATATAAGTTATACGTTATAAGTTGTTTAGAAAATAAGAAAAATCTGTCTGAATTAAATGGGGCTTCATTTAAGCCGATGAGTGTTTGTATATAACCTTCTTCACCATTTGTGTTTCGATTTGTTGTTGTCTACCTTGATTTCTTTTTGTACCAAAGTTAGACTCCGCTTGTTTTCCTCTCGAAAAATTATTCTTTCAAATAAGAGCGAGTGCATCGAATGTTGGCGGCCAAATGGAGCTGCTTTGCCGGGAGCAGATTGGCGTAGCAATCGTGCATCGACTTCCCTTGTGGAATTGTCCAGAAGCTGAATCGTAGATAGCTGGCTGACAAAGGTTGATTGCTTTTCCCGGAAAACCTGTGTCAGAATTTGAAAAGGAGGAAGGATATAAGATTACCATCAGCTACACTTGCACGGCCGTTCAATTAGGTCCCTCTGACCTGAGATCACCGCTTGGTAAACAGTTGGCAAATGCAAAAATAACGCCGCTCTTCCCAATGAAAAGCTCCTCTGGAAGGGAACTTCACGGCAATGCATCGGTGCTCTGCTGGTCAGTAAGAAAAGATAACATTAATCTAGATGAAATAAGTGACCTCTGTTAACAAAGAAGAACTACAACAAGTCTATAATTAAATAAGTATAGTTGCAAAATATTTAAATAATAATGAAGCTTGCATTAATATGTAAATATGCAATGTTTGATTTTTTTAAAGGAAGATTAGACTCTATTGTTGGACTTGTTAACAACTTGGGCAATCGGAGAACCAATCTAATGCTCACCCACTTTTAACTCATTCGGTTTATAAAAATTCACTAATCGTTTAACAGAGAGCTGGATGATATCCTACGCAGTAGAATAGGCAAGAAAAACCAATTTTGACGAGAACGAATAGGCCCCTTCAAAACTGAACGTTTTTCCATTTCAGCTACAGGAAGAGAGAACAGTTTTGAATAAGTTAATGAAGCTGATTAAATTTCTTAGGTTAAGTTATTCAAAATTGCCAGTTTCAAGTTAATTTTTTTCCCGAGTATTTCAATTTCTCACAGTTCAATAAAACTGAAGAAATGCATTAAAGAGTAGTGACTATAAATCATTTGCCATTGAAATGTTTTAGTTTAGGGCTAGCCTACATTTTTTAGTAGGGGAAAAAAAAAACTATTTTACCATATTAATTTTTAAAGTCTCTCACACTTTCATTCTAATTCTTAGTCATAGAAAAAAAAAATCATATACAGTTACAAGAAAAAAATAAATAAAATAAATTTAAAAATAGATAATATCCATCATTGAAAATAGATTAACTTATAATGATGTCTACTATTGTAGAAAAAAAAAACCAAGGAACTTTTTTTTTTCAAATAATAATATAGAATTTCACTAAGTATTTTTTTTTTCTGCAACATTAATTTATGTCTAAATATAGTAAAAAATAAAAGTAAACAGTATTGATATTTATTAAGCCTTCTATTTAAATTACTTTCTTCTAAAATAAATAAAGAAAAACATTAAACATTTAAAAAAATAGACTTTGAGGAACTTGTTATTTAATTCTGCCACCATTCAACAGACAAGAGCTTACTCCAATAATTCGCTTTTCTTTGTTAATCCACAGATTATCTTTTCGAAAACTTTATCTTGCAAGATCAGAAGCCAATGTTGTGTTTTTTTAAGGTTATTCACTATTAAATTAGGAAACATAAAAAGTATCAGATAATCTATCACCGTATGGATCTATGACACTTAGGAGCCATTAGCTAAAACCACGGGGAATCTCAGGTGAGAGAGGATCATTGGCTGTAAAAGCTCACATAAAGCCAAGCAAATTAGCAAATATTAGGGGTTTTATCGAAAAGCCAGTATTTTCGACGAGTATGTTCCGTTACTCACTTCTTTCATTTATTTTTATGTGTCATTAAAACGGGACTTCATGATCTACGCCATTTCAACTTCAAAAATTAACATAACGAAGAAGTTTTTTAAAGAACTGAAATTCTGCTTGTGGATATTTGAACTTCTTACGAATGTTTATCTAGTACAACAGCGTATGGAAAAATAAAATTTAATATAACTGTAGTCTTCAAACTGATCTGTTTAAGTTATTCAGTGGTATATTGACAGTATATGTAATTTACTTTTAACTATAAATTTTATATCCCAAGATTTTAATTAAAATTTGCTGTAGTGGTATTACAACAATTATGAACGAAATCGAGGAGTTGTTAAGAAACCTAGAATTCTTTCATTACGGTAATTCATGTCCTTATTGTGTGATAAAAGATTAAAAAAAGGACCAGACACACAAAACACAACGTATTTCCAACAATTTTGCTCTACATCGTTTTTTCAGTATCTACAGAAATACCGGATTTGTCCTACGTCGCGCGACTTTTGAACACCTTGTATAGGAAATAGTGGCCAAACTTTAAAAAAACGCATTGGTCAACATCGCAGTTGTATAAAACGGGAAATTTGTGTGTCTGATCCTTTGTTTTAATCTTTCATTAATCTTTCATTATGAATCTTGATGGAAATAAAGGAGGATTTCCTTTTTTTATTCCAATGTTTTTCCAATCTTCTCTATCCCTATCCCTTCCTATACTAAATAATTTTCATATCCATATTTCTTGAATAATTTTCTACATTTTTTTATAGAAATTTTGGAAGTAGTTTGCCATTTCTGTTTTTTTTAAGCAAGACACTATAAATCTGGTGAGTGGGTCTGGCTGAAGAGTCCACAAAAAGGAAGAAACGGCCGTCCCCCAAGATTCTGACCAATGAAAGCTCAGATGTTTTTTAGTTTCTGTGTCATTTCTTAACTTGTTTCTATTAATTTTTGGTACGTTAAACCTTATGTTTAAAATACTTTTTTATTTCAAAACTCAAAATTGTAAGCAAATTTCACAAAAAAAAATGTTTCCAATTTTTTATGAATATTCATTTCTTAATTGAAACCGTTTTGAAATTGTAAAAAAAAAAAAAAATACTTAATTTTTATTCGATTTTGGGCAAAAAACTCAATAAATTGTTTCAAAAGAATTCTGAAGAGGATAATTAATTCTGTTAATTATAAAGAGAATAATTAACGTTAATCTGAAGTGCTGCATTTATTTCAGTGTTAACCAAACATTGAATTGTTTGGTATTTTTATTAATTTGCTTGGAACTAGTTAAAATAGTTTGTTTGTTTGTTTCTTTGTCCAATAAAACTTCATTTGCAGGAGGCGGAGAAACCGAAGAAGCTCTTTGTCAACGAAGAGGAAGGAAGTTGCTTCTTTTGGTATGAGGTGTGAAACTGACCAAGAAAGCCCTCCCCCTACTTCCCTCTCCATTCCCAATTCTCCCTCTTGCCTTTATTGCTTCTTCCAGGCAAGGGCGACACTTTCGCCACCTGCGGTCATCAGCTGAGTATCATAACCCCTTGCCTACATCCACCCCTCCGAAAAACCTCATGAATACCAGCCACCGGTTTCCTACTTTTATTACACTTGGAGCAGGAAATTACAGTGGCCAGGTTGCTCCTTTTGATTAGGATTACTTTATATAGGTCATTTCATTTCTCTTTCCTAGATAGGCTCGCAACAGAAGAAAGATATTTTGCCATTCACATGTTAGTTCTATATTACTTTTGAAAATCCTTAATATTCTTCTATTATTCTTCTATAATTGTTTTAAATGTACAGTTTAGGAAAGTTAGGTGAAGTTTGGTCTGTTCTGTTTATCTTTTGGGATCTTTTATTCTGGAAGTTGCAGAAATTAGAATTAGTTATTGGTTCTCTTTCTGTGGTTTGAAGTCATTAGTTTCTGTTCTACTTTCAGAAAGATATTGAACTTCCTTGGTCTTTCTTTTTCTCTCAGTCTGTTGTTCTCAATTGTTCCAATATCACAAAAACACTCAGCAATAATTTTTTTAAAATGAACTTCATGATAATAGATTGTATTCCAGCTAATTTGAGGAGTCCAATCCTGTTTCTTTACTATCGTTCATTTGTTTCATTTGTTTATTTCTTTGAACAGCACACACACACACACACACACACATATATATATATATATATATATATATATATATATATACTGTATAAAAAAATAATTTTCATTGTAATCAAGTTGATCACATGGATTTGTATTTATTCCAATTCAAAACTCTTTTAATCATAGTAGAAATTTTTTTTTAATAATTATATTAATCCCATAACAGCAAAGTTTACATATAAAAAATCATTCAAAACAATCTTTAATCTTGTTTCCGAATATTTGTTTTGAGAAGAGTTTACTTAAAAACTCTTTATCAAGTGTTCCGCCTCGACATTAAGAGCTAATAAAATTTAATAGAACTTGTCTTTATCTAAAAAATATATAAATTAGAACAGAAATTGAAATTACGATAAGAGACTTATAAGATTCCAGCTAAAACGTATAAATGAAAACTATCAATTTTTTATTCTAGATTCCTGGTGAGCTTTACACAAACAGTACAAATCCTAACTTAAAACTTAAAACAAATGAAAAGTTGGGCATTCTGGAGATTTTGATTTTGTTTTCTTATAAAGTGTTTAAACCTTTAAAGATTCTTAAACACTCTTTCTAGCTTCGTTAGCCATTTAGCTAAGCCCTGTACCACTAGCCAATCAACAAACCTGATCCCGGCATCCGAATTGCGCATGTCGGGATAGGGAGAGTTCATTACTTTCAATTGTTTTTGTTGAATGTAGAAGTAATGCTTTAATTTTTTACGTATACTAAAGGAAGTAAACGAAGATAAACCCTTTCTTCTCTGGTAACTGTAGCTTACAAAAGTGAACTATTTAAGGTAACTCTTTTCTGCTTCGAAAACTTCTGATTTCAGGAACTTAAGGTTTTCTATGTTAGCTATGGAACATTAGAGGAAGTGTCAGTGTCAATACAGAGGAAACAATGCGAATTATAAATGCCAGGTGCAAATGGAAGATCACAGTATATTGCAGACTCATTGGGACGTTGGAGGTATAGCCCAATAATTCTTGATCATCGGGACTAAGTTAAAGTCGAAAGTCGGACGGTCACTCCTACAAACCGGCTCCTATTTCCGAAAGCATTAGGTGAACCCTAGCACCCGTCTGGAGTTAAACATCCTGGGAGTTCCACCGAAATTGAACCTTACACCCTCGGGTCCATAAAATCATATTTTCAAAAAAAAAAAAAAAGCAACTAAATACGTAAATAAATCTCAAAGGAAATTAAAAATCAGCAATAAAATCAGCAATTATTTTTTCTTATTAATTAATAATTTGAACGTCATTTTCTTTTTTTTTTTTTTACAAGAAAGGAACAAAATTAGATACCAATGAGCTTTTTTTGTTCATGACTTTTGTTTTCATAAAACAGATACTTATCTAAAACTAATATATGAAGCGCAGTAAAAATAAAAGAAACTTGTAAAATTACAGATTTACTGCGTCATAAAAAATAAAAAGTTACACATACTTTTTATGGGGATAAGTTCTCATCAGTGGAATGATCTGTGAATATTTTATTACTTAAATACTTGAGTGCATTAACATAGGAGAATTCATTATTAATAGTGCAGAAGAGGAAAAGGAAATAAGAAAAAAAAAAGATACTTATCTATTGTGAGTTCAAACAGAAACTGTCTGGATTTCTGAAGTTTTTTTTTTTTTCTGTTTGTGGGTGGCTGTTGAACAATAAAAAAAAAAAAATCGTCTTTTGAAGGCAATCATGTTCTGGACAAAACTGATGGAAGAACAGGTTTTATTCGTTAATCCAGAGTTTATTGGATTTACCCTCATTCGAAACCAGGCGACCGAAGATAAAAGATTGTTGGCTTCAGAAATCAAATGGGAATTGTGGGAGGAAGAAGTCTTCGTCTCCATTGAAACTTCTCAGTTTCCACAGGCAGACGAAAAGAAAAAGATAAACTATGATGTAATGATGTTCTTTGAACTATTTAGAAAAAAAATAACAGAATTTAAAGCTCAAAAAAATTTTATAGATTAAATTTAATGACTGATATATGATATAAAATTAAAAAAAAAAGATGATAAGCACTAATGCGGCAGTTCCCTGGACTATTCCCCAAAGCATCATTCATTTTATAACTGTGGCATTTGATTTCTTTGGTTGAATATTTTACCCAGCCATTTTTACTTAAGAGGATAGAGTAACTAGCATTTATCTATTATTTACCTGTTATCTATTTATTTATTTATTTATTTATTTATTTATTTATTTATTTATTTATTTATTTATTTATAAATAATTATAATTATTTATAATTATAATTATAAATAATTATTTATAAATAAATAAATTCTATAAATTTTTGAGATTGGAATGAGGAAAAATGAAACTGGAAAGTCCGTTTTCCGTTTATTGGCACTCGGAGTTACATAGTTATTGCCAAGCAGTATTATATATTCTATATTTATATTCCAGTTTGCAAATATAAATAACTTACATTTTAATTCAATGAAGAGTTTATAAAGTTACATGGATAAGTTTGTAAATGATGATTTTTTTTTTTTGGCTGATCAAATCTTATGTCTAATAAAACTCTAAGCCATTCCGAAATGTTACGATAAAAGAGAGAGAGAGACTAAAATCAGCCTTTCGATAGACGACCATCAGCCGTGGGCAGTCCTTGCATTGATTGACATCTCTTAAGGAGATTAATGGCAAATCACCGAACCAATTACTGACTCAGGGAAAGAGTAACAGCGCTCTGCAACTGATTGGCTCTTGGCAGCCTCTCCCTAAGATTTATGACTTCGGAAAAGGTGTCGGGTTTAGCCAAGGGCCTTCCATCGCTTGTCGAAATCAATCTTCCAGACGATCTTACGATTAGGATTAGACAGCCTCAGAAACCTACTTACCGAAAGGAACCATTTGGTGTCCGAATGATAAGTTGTACCTTGATCCTAGAAGAGCAGCTGAGAAACTGTCCACCCACGTTGAAAGAAAAGCTGATAAAGGCTTGATGTAATTCTCTTCAAGGAGTGTAGCCGATAGATTGTCGTTGAGAATTCCTAAATATAGGCTTCGAGAGATGAGGTCAGAGATGGAAATGGATATTCAACATTTGTCTCACATGTCCAAGGGACTCTCGTAATACTTTGGATTACATCCGTTAATGCTAATCTCTTAGAATAAGAATCACGAAATGCCAGAAAGGATCACGAAATTGTATCTGTTAGAAGATAGTTGGCAGTAAGCGTAAAGGGACTCGATTCTGTGATTTTTTCAAAAAACCTCGAAATTTCTTTTCATGAAAGAAAAGTCTTTGCTCTGTTGCCAATTAGCATACATTGGCCATTCTCTTCAGATGACTGGAGGAATGAGGATCACTGACAATCACTCTTGAAATGCTTGAAGAGAGGTTTTTAGCAGATTATATCTTTCACTATAAAGTCAGACCCGCCCGAGCCTATATTCTTCACTGGCATTGTACAATAGAAACGTTAAGAAAGAACATAAAGATTCTCTTCGTTCAATATCCTATCTCAACATACATTAAAACCACGATCGATTATATTGACAATACGAATATTAGAACTTTAATTTTCCTTAAAGTTTATGGAGGAAAAAATGGTGGAATTATTTCTTGTGATGAAATCTCTTTGTCAAAAAAAAATGTTTTTAATGCCGCATGTTTACTGCCTGTTTCATACAAATTGATGGTATTAATGAGTTAGTCAGTATTGACGTTCCGCAGATAACTTTTTGAACCTTTCGATGGATCCTCGTGAAAATTGGAATACCTATTTAAAAACACGAAACAATCTTTTCAATTATATTTGTATATTAGCACGTAAAGGTGATAAAAACTTCCACACAAGCAACTTACACAGAAGCATTGATATTTATGAATATCGTACCTGTGAATATTATTTCTTTAATTTTGCAATAATTGGCGCAAGATTTGGTGTAATTAAAATGGATTAGATTTATACAAATTTAATTCGTAAGACCAATTTCATTAATTTATTTTTCTTCAAAAAATTGACAATTTCTAGTATTTTTGTAGCAGGAGACGTTTTCAATTACATCGTTTTTATGACTTTTTTTTTAAAAAAAAGAAGAATAAAAACTAAACGTTTTAAGGAAAATTAATTCAAAATTTTTCAAGAAATTCTTGTTTGGGTAGCAGAAGAACTTGGAATAAAATCGAAGAATAATAATTAGTATGGCTGGATTGTTTTCTTAATCACTTTAAGATTAGTTTTTCTTATCAGTTTTAAGTGAATTTAAGGTTTTTGATATTTAGTAACAAAATCTGAACCCATTGCAAGAACTACCTCTTTTAAATGTATAATTTACTCAAGTTGTCTAAAGTGAATTACTTTTGATCAAATCAGATGACAGTGAATTTATAAACGGAACAATACGTATAGTTAGGTTAGATTCAATGGAATTCGTTGTTTTGCTTCTGCGGAAACTGTTTCACCTTGAGTTTATCTCAACGGACACAGACCTAGACCCGGGTTTTATTACTCTTATTTTGCCTATGAAAATAGGCTAAAGAAAACTATATTGGACAAAAAAAAAAAAAAATGTGCAGCTACAAAATTACAAATTTGTTTGGCAAATTTTTATGCTTGTCTTTCTTGTACAGCATATTTTCTTAGTACATTGTTATGCTCAGATCTTTTGTATAAACCTGGTTCCTTAAGAAGCTCTGGGGAAATTACCAATCAATAAACCTCATAAAACCTATTCCTCGGTTGCAATGCAATCATTGCTTTACTTTTTTTTTTATTCCAATCACGTACGAGAAGCAACACAGCCTCCAAACAAAACTTGTTCTGCCAAAAATTGCATTGGATCGATGCCTTTCTAAAGATAAAATATATTTGATTTCGTCCCGCCAGAATACCAAGCATTTTTCCCCTCATCAAGCATATATGCACGTGACGCACCAGCGCTGATGCTCTCATTTTCCTTCCCTTTAATAATCTATCGCAGAATTTTCCAGTACTTCGTCGGCTAAAGAATACTTTGGTTCCAGCAGGTATTAAAAGTTTACTGCCAATAGAAAAGGAGTCGTCTGATTTTTATAATCCCGTGGTAGCTACCTACCAAGTTTTTACCAAAGGATATTACAGTTTTTGTCTAACATTTATATACACTTTAATATTTTTTCGGAGAGAAAAAAAAAAAAAAAAAAGAGTTAGATCATCGAAGTTTCAAAAAGCAATTTTAAGTCGACAAAGACACGTCTTGCGATCACGATAACTCAAAAAGTTTATCTTCTGGAAAGCAGAGATTTCAGATGTAGGTGTAGATTGTAATAGGATGTCCATTTATTTTGGCTCATGTTATGCGAATAAATAAGGAGCTACGGGGAAAAAAACATTTCAAAATTCATTGTCATTAAAAGTCGTATTCAGTGTAATTAAAAAAAGTGTGATGCATCCAACTTAGTTGAAACTTTAGAGTTAAATTTGTATTTTTACAAAGAAGATTTCTATTGACTTTGGTACAAATCCAACCAAGAGGAGCACAAGACATCTTTTCATTGTCTGTCTGTCTGTGATCAAAACAACTCAAAAACTATATGAGAAAGCTAAACCTTTTCATTGATGATCAATGTTTTTATAAGGAGGATTTCCCCTTCATTTAGGTAAAAATAGTTTCTGTAACGGCCAGTTTCTCCAAACATTATTAACTCATATCGCAACTCTATTGGATTCAATTGGACTTAATCCAGGATTAGCTTACAACTATTTGGGGAAACCGGTCATAAGTAAGGCAAAGCTACGAGACAAAAGCATAAAGGAATAAATAACTGTTTTTAGTTTTTTTTCCCCATAAAGTTTTAGGCGCGCTTACCGTGAGAATATTTGAAAGTTGGGACGGCAACTATATCATAGTTTTTCCAGAATTCAAAATCAAGAAAAGACCAGAACAGGATATGAACATTGAGTGGAGAAGTTGAGATGTGTCTACAACAAGCTTCAATCTGAAAGTAATATTTTTGGTGAGCTCATTGAGACTTATCTACTAGTTTTCCACGGCTTTAGAAGTTGTTTATATTTTTGCTTTTCATGAAAGTCGTCCGAGTTTAACAGAAAGTTTTTGTTTCAAAGTCATCGCCATTAGAATGGCTGAAGATATTCGAATTAGTCTAGGAATATGCTCAGGAATATTAATAGGGTTGAGGATGGGTAAGCGAGGGCTTTGTAGAATTAAAAGAATTTGTGCTCATGTATTTAGTTGGACCTTATTTAATCATTCTAACAAATTTTAAGGAAATCTGTTCATCCGTTTTAGGTTGAATCTCATGCTAGTTAGAAAAACAAGAAAAAACGGCCAAGTTGATCAGTAAGACCAGTCAAGAAGATCAAATCCAAGCTCTGAATTGTATTATACTTTTTTGTCCTGTGAATTAGGTACAATGTTTATATGTTTACAATTACTTGTAATTTCAAGATGAAATATGTCTTCGTTTTTTTCTCCATTTTCTCACTTTTTTCTAGCAGCGAAAATCTAATTTTTTTGCGGCCTGTTGATTTTCTTCTAAGTTACTCCAAGATAAAGGATCTAAGATCACTATTCGTGAATCTCTTATTTTTCTCTCTTTTCATGCTTTACCATAACAGTCTCATTACCCATATTTTGTTTTTCTCTGTGTTTATTGAAAATTGATATTCCAATTTTAATTTTCTTATTTCATCTTTTCGTAGACGGATACAGAAGTTAAAAAAAAAACCCAATCATTTGAATAAGGAGAAAGCAATCATATTTTCTCAAGCGCACCTTGAACAATCATCAGTTGAAATCTGGGACAGCTGGTTCATCGTTATTAGGACGAAATGCTTAAAATACATTTGTGCCTAGCATATTGCTGGTCAAAGTTTTTGAATCTGCTTGTTAAAACAACCTTTTTTTTATTATTGTTTGTTCTCTATGTTCCATTAATGCGAGAGCTTTTCTACCAGTTGAGTTGTTCGTCAACTCGTTTAATGTGGCTGAAGAGACATAAATACAGATGAAAAGACAGTCCTGTATAAGCTGTGTGTTATTTTTCACTCTATTCATGCTTTACCGAAGCAGTCCCATTGCCCATATATTTTTTTTCTCTGTGGGGAACTTGAAATGTTAAATGTTGGAAGCAGAAATTGACTTAGACCTTGGAGATTTCCTGAGAAGATTATTTCAGCACTGACATTTAACTAACTTCTTAGTACTAGAATTAGTTTAATAAATACAAAGAGCTGAGATTTAATAGCATTATTTAGTTTCTGTAATAATGCCCTTTTTCTCCTGTTTAGTAAGTGCAATCTGTTTATTTATTTAGCTTTCACGATGCCATCATTTTTCTTAATAGCGAATAAATCACAGCTTACTGTTGGTGCTTTGGCATTTACACAGATGATAAATGAAGTCGCCTCAGAACAGCCCCCAGTGATGGAAGAGGCCTACGACCAACGGGGTCCCTTTTTTTAATACTTAATTTAGTATCTCGGGGTTAGAAGAAGCCGTTTTATCTTCATTAGTACATTCTAAACGATCCCTGCGAGCAAATGATGATCGTTTAATCAAGTGGCAGTCGTTATTAATCTCTAAAACTTATTTTAATGGAGACCGATGAAGAACAAGGCGCAAAAACCCTTAGTGACAGTAATTACGCCACCAGATGGACTCACTATTAACGGTGAAAGACGAACGTCCTTAACGTCATGTAAATGACACAGCTTAAGTGTGAGCAAGAATTGAAGAAATGGGGTTTTGTAAAAGAAAAAAAAATACACGAATGTATCAAATATTGGACACAATGCATTACATAAACCCATTCTTATTCTTGAAATAATTATAACCTTTATTTTTCCAGCTGTCTTTTTTTCAAGTTTTGGAAAAAATTATGAATTGTGAGGACATTCACTTTTTTCCATAAATGGTATGTGAAATATGAAGAGTCATTGAATAGCAAAGAAAATTCTAAGGAAATCACAGATGCTGTCAGTGCAATAACAAATACACAATTGTAATCAGGACTACAAAACACAATAAAAAATTTTTGGAAAAAAAATGGAACATTCCTTAAATCTTTCCTTTGCAAAGCAGGCTAAAAATTCACCAATATGAGAAGCAAAAAAAGACCCGGACAATGAAAGTTTTATGGAAAAAGCGACCACTGTTAGTGTTCCCTGGGAAACGTGGTCGTAAACCCTAAGTATTAGTGGGAGTTCTTTGCGCGCATTCTCTGTGAAGGCCTGCACTAGGGAAAGCGGAATCATGAAGACCTAACCGTAAAAGGGCCGTTGTTCTCACTCCATTTAGTAGCAGGGTCGCTTTTATTGTCCGACCAGGTTAGAGGTCAACGATAGAGAAGCAGGAGAAGTAGCCTTCGCTCCATCGTTGCTCTTTTTTTCATATATTAATACACAGGAAGCGTAGGGGCCAAAAAAACGAACTCTTGCGGCATTTCTCTTCCCGTTTTTTATTTGGAGATGTAAGACATGACGGAATAGATTCCTTCTTCCGACCTTTCTTGTTTTCTTTTTATTACTTTCAAGAAAAAAAAAATATATCAGAAACAGAAACAAAAGAAATAAACTAGATCTTACCTGTTTCTTTCAACTCCTAATATTTTACGACAATTGGTGAAGTGAAAGATTTTGCTGAACAATATTCTCTTCGTCAACACCAGCAAAGCTTTACACATTTAATAAAATATGAGTCTACGAGATCAAATAAATAATAATAATAATAATAATAATAAATACTTTTCAAAATTCTAAATTTTACATTCCTAATTTTTTTCTCCTCGTCTTTCTGCCCTACCCCCTACTTTTGTAAATACCAGTAAAAGTAACTGAAATCATCCTATTAATTTAAAAGTTTTATTGTTTTTTTCATCTTAATATGAACTTTAATAATCTTTTTGGTTTTTTTGTTCATCTTTTTTTTTCTCTTTTATTAATTAAATTTTAATATTTCTTTTTTTATAAACTTATGTACTTAAACATTGTATTATCGAATTGTCCTGGCTTTTAATTTTTAACTGGTTTCAATTGATAATAATAGTGGAAATAAAATGATTGATGAATAGTTTATTGTTATCCAATTAGCAAGTATCATTTATTTTTATTTCTCTTGTTTCTGCGGATTTAGAAGTTGATCTTTAACGACATTTTTCTTTAATTTAGATTCAAAACTTCACACAACCCTCCTAGCTTCACTTTATCTTGTTAGTTCCTTATGATCGTTAGAGCCTCTATCTTGAGTTTTCCATCCCTCATAACAGGGAACGGTTCAGATTAACTAAAAAAAAAGGCTGAATGATTCCAAAAAAAGAATTAAATGAATCTGAACGAACGACAAGTGATAATTTATTATCGAACAGTCCACTTCAGATTTGAAGAAGGTAGAGAATTTGTTTTACACGAGGGATACTTACTATTTTAGGATTAGAGAAGTTGTTTTTGAGTAATTTAAATTCTACAATATTATTTGACTTCAGTAAGCAATATAATAAAAGAAATATTTAAAGTTCTATAATTTTTAATAAAAAAGAAATTTTTGTATTCCGGGGAGATTAAACTGGTTTATTCCTATATCATTGTAAAACTTATACAAGGTGTAGGAGTTGGACCAGGTGAATTTTGCATACAGAAGCAACAGTCGAATTCGTATCTCATCATTTCGTATCGATTTTTTCGGCCTTTTAACCAGCGCTTCGGCGATGATGTGTTGGTTCTCTTAGGTAGTGATTGTGGTGTGTAACCCTTTCGCAGTATGTTTTGTTGCAACAAAAGCAGTGTCTTCAAATTTCTTCTTGATTGCAGTCATTGTTTAAGGTTTCGCAGAAAAAACTTACTTATCAAATGAACGTCTTGCTGAAGAG
This sequence comes from Thereuonema tuberculata, assembly GCA_023159025.1. Lineage (NCBI taxonomy): Eukaryota > Metazoa > Arthropoda > Chilopoda > Scutigeromorpha > Scutigeridae > Thereuonema > Thereuonema tuberculata. The sequence continues at coordinate 63,542,386 of JAFIDM010000004.1, forward strand.
AAGTTTTTCATTCTACTCATAAATAAATTTAAGGACAGACATACGCTGCTTTAATGTCAACCGGAACGCACCTCTTTCCTTGATGCCGTTTTGAAATATCGCACCGTCTCTAATGCCCGTTCAAGGTTACGAGGTGCTCATACTGAAGTCAGTTGCAAGACCACAGTTGTAGACAGATGAAGCATTTCGTGCCCGCCTTGTGTATTGAGATACCGGTATTCTTGTGAAAATCCCCTGCTCTCGAAAATGGCTCTCAGGAAGAAGTTACCGGATTGACCTGATTCAACTGATCCACTCTGTATATCTTGAATTTTGGATATATAAGTTGAAAAAAAGTACCAAAGTTGATATCCAAACAGTAGTATTTTACAACATTTACACCAATATTAGCATTATAAAACGCTACCTTCCCCTCCAACTCTCGCTCTACCGATTGTGTCTGGGAATAGACGAAATGTAAATTTCTTCTTGTTTTGGAAGCAAGTGTTGTGCACATTCGTCTAGGGGTTGTCTAGTAGTAACCGATCGTCCAGAACGAAAATGCTGCGTAGAAAGTTATGTAAAAGCTATTTGATTCTCTTACAAACTTCTATGTAGGTAATCTAAGTAGATTGCAGAAGCGGAGGTCAGTTTGAAAAACTACGAAAGAAATATTGGAAATTGTGGAGAGGGACTGAGCCCAGCAGTAAATGATGGATATGTAGGAAAATGTTGGAAGAAAGTGAGGAGAGAGAGAGACTGGGTTTCACAGGGTCGGATCGATAGAGTGTGGAGGCATCTCTTACAAAAGCCATCTTCGCCCAATATTCTAACAACACATTCTCTACCAGATGGCGTCGGAATACGAAAATAATCCCATAATGCCACGAGGGAGGGAATCGTAAAGTGTTCCTCACCTTTATCGCCATTGTCGTTCGCAACATTGTAATATTTGGTGGATCCCCGAGGGTCCAGTATTAAAATTCCATTGGGGTCAGTTGAACGTCGACGAGGATATGAATAACAAGAGAAAGAAAGAGAAGAGTCAGGTCTTAAGGAATTCCTTAAGAAAGAAGAAAGCATCTCAGAATTAACTTATAGAAGAAATAGGAGCAGGAAGATAAAAACAAAACATTGATGATCAAATTGAACACGAAGAGAGAACTTCCAGTAAAGTTTTGCGTTTTTATTTTCTTATTTTTTGCGAATCAATACAAAGTCTCCGTGTATTTGTAAATAATATCTGTAAAACATAAAACAGAATCTTAAATTTCCCATTTGCTCAAAATTAATTAAATCCAATTATTTTTAACTACATCAAAGCACGAGCCACGAGAATTAGGAAGTGGATTAACGATGCATTGTTAATCATTCATTGTTTCTTAACAATGCTTTTCTTTGGGAATTTTTGGTATCTTCGTGAATAGATTTTTCACAGACATTCACACGGGAAACTTTTCAAAGAGAGCAGTTAGATGTTAATCTTTCCTGTAAACATTTACATTCGAAAATCCATTTAGATCCATTCCAACCATTTGCGTTACAACAGCTTCAGTTTTGTTTTGTTTTGTAACGTAATCCAGAGATTCATAAACATTCTCTGTTCATCCGGTTCTTCAGTGTCTCAGTGGTAGTGATTCCTTCACTATTAAATAGCGTTTCATAAATGGAAATGTTGCTTACTTTTTCTTTCATTATACAGTTATATAAATGATGATCTTTCTAATTCATGAGAGTAGTTGTGATATACATTCAGCACAGAATGATAAATACATAAGTATTTTGCAAAATAAGATTAATATTTTATTTTTGTTTATTCCAAAGAGCAATGTATAATATATATACAATTTTCTTTATGTACAATTTCTAAAACAGGAAAGTAGGCCTACTCCAGTTTTACATGTGTATATAAAGATATCGGTGTTTTTAAAATTTATATTAATAAATTTATTAATGAAATGTGTGTAAATTCAGTTGATATTCAATTAACTCACAAATACATTTTTGAAGTTTAAGTCAAACAAAATTTGATCGAACGTATTTCATCAAGACACTTCTTCTAAAACAAAAGTTTCTGATAATCCGGAGTTTTTTGATCTTGAATTCTTGGATATTGTAAATTGTTCTTCCTCGAGTCTTTTTTCCATAAAACCATTCAGAGAATCTAAAGGGATTTACGTAAACCCAAAATACGATTCGAGACTTCCATTTCTTTTTCAATTAAATCTCTTTGGCCCTCGGGGTCTGTTCAGTGCCAAGAAAGGCTGGTTCACTTTTAAACGAGATTTTATTCTCTTAGTCAACGGATTTGAGCAATTTGGACAGTGGCCAGTGAAGACTTTTCATCGTTAGCCCAAGACCTCCTCTGTTTGTCATCATTTGCATAGAACCAGTTTCTTCTCTACGGAGTCTTTCTGATAAATTAGAATAATAACAGATTATTATTAGAAAGGTGGTTTTTTTTTCTAATGTATTAATAAACGCAAGTAATATTCACATATGATTTTGTGAAATAGCTGTTTTGTAGTTTTTGGTGCTCATCAGTCTGGACCATTCACTTCTGAAATCATTTACTATCCGTAAGTGAGAAAAAAAAAACCTGTCAGTAGATCTTATGCTTCGGTTGAATTTTATCCATTAATATTCTAAAAAACAATTCTTTAGTTTTTTTTTGAAACATTAAATCATTTTAGTTCCTTAGGTTAAATAAAAGATTTAATATATTTAAATAAATAATTTAAAATTGCACTTACCGTAGTTCCCTAGGTTAAAATAAATAAGTTCAATTTTATTGATGAGTTTCTTCCTAGTTTTATTTAAATTTGACTAAGTAACGTCTTTAATTAACCAAATTTGATATCAAAACAAGAACTTCCAGAAACTTTAAGAGCTTTAAGTTCTAAAGTATGCTTTTTTGAAAGTCAGTGTAAAAGAAAGGTATATTTCTACATTATAATAATTTCGAATAAAGATAAACTTCGACCTACAATATTACTTTGAGAATATAAATGAGAATAATATGAGAATTCAGATATACACTACTAAGTTACGCACATGAATTAACGTTTACAGATAATTGTAATTGCAAAAAATACTGTAAATATGTAACTGTTAATGAAGATATTGTATAGTACTGTATATGTAACCATTTCAGTAACCATTGTATAACAATAATGACTATTGCAAAAAAAATTGCATACAATATTATATATTTTTGCAGTAAAGACAGTATTAACAATAACTTCTAACAGTAACAGTAACTTATAACAATGAAGAATACATATATCTGTAATATATCTGTTTAAGTATCTGTAACATAGCTTTAAAGTACTGTGTTGGATATATCTACACACACATATATATAAAAAAGTTTAATATATATTATATCATTATATCCATAGCAGCGTAAAATGTTTGTTTACGCGGAAACGTCTAGAAACAGATACATAGACTTATGACCGTTGTCGGATACAGCTCGAAAGCGTTTCTGAAGGCTTTTTGGGCCTTATCATAATGATCGTATCTCCAGGTATACCTGTAAAAACAGAATCATGAAACATTCCATTATTAAAAATTAATTAATTTTTGAAATACTTAAGTCCCTAAATCCAGTTAAGTCTGTCATTTGACAGATCCTTAGCGAATTACTAAGCGCATTAACATTCATTGTTACAAGTGGATTAACGTTCATTGTTTCGCTTTAATGTGTTTCGTTAGGAATTTTTGTCACCTTCACTTTGAAGTTTCCCTCCACACAAACAGATTTCAGATACAAACCTAAAAAACGTCTCATGATCGCAAATATCTTGCGAACTTGATCAAAACAAATATGGCAAGTTTCAAAAAGAGCCGTTCATTGGCTTAAATTTATCATGAGACCCACATATAGGCAAGCTAATTACATAACCTTCTTCTTTAGCAAGGTAGGCTAAAAGTTTTCTTGCTCTGATTCTTTTATTTATTTATTTTTTAATTTTCTAAAATTCTTTTTTTGTAAATTTCTCTGTTTCAAATGCATCATCTTATTCTTTATTCTCTTCTGTAGCCAGCAAATGGGACTGGCCGGAGACAATAAAATAACCCCTAACACTAATATTCTACGACAGACGTAAAAGTCGAATGTTTTATTGGCTGACAGTTTCGTTTGCAATCAAGCTCTAAACGAAATTATGCAATTCATTTATGAAATGGCCCTCCGATCTTGATTGATCAGTAATCTACCATGTTTTTTGTCAAGTATTATTTTAGGAGAAAATGTTTTATTTTAATGCCTCTACAGTCTAAAAAAATACTGAACAATGCTACAGCAAAAGACTAAAAGATAAATCTCTTTGCTTTTGGAAATGTCATGAAATTGCTGTAGAAATTAAGATATAGATTTTATTTATCATTTATCTTTGAGTGTATTTGAATGAAGAATTTAGTTATTTCTAAATAATTTCCTACACAGAAAAAAATCTGTAGAGATCTTAAAAGGTAGAGGATCTTTTCATCAATTTCTTATTTAGTTCGTAAAGATTCAAGGAACGCAGAATGAAGTTGTAAAATTCGTTACAATTTGAGAAAGTTAAGGCGAAAATGACTGTCTCTGAAACATTCCAGACAGGTTCTATAGGATTAAGGTTAGAAATTTCTCCATAAGAACAATACTGAGATAACTACCAAAAGTTTAATGAAAAATTTGGCAAACTAACAAAATTCATCGCTTATTTATTGGTTTGTCTACTAACCATAAGATCAGTTACAAGATAATAATATTATACGATAATGCAGTTAGTTTGTCTTAGTTATTTTATATCTCATTGCTTTTGTTGTTCCAATAATATCTCTTCTGAAAATCTAATAGACTGACATTGGATTATATCTAACTATCTGCAAAATACAGTTCTACACCTGTAGTATTGAGACTTCTCTACAGAATAACAAACATTTTCTAAAGTAGGAATGATGAACTGATTGATAACTATGTGAATCCTGAATAGATATCTGCTGTTGTTTAATAAAAAAGGCAAAATTTTCTACTTTATACCGTATCGTGAATTTCTTAGATACCAGTCGAAAATAAAATTTTGCAATGGAAGTTAAATCTTTAGAATCAAATTTGAAGTTTTCTGAGGCTCCTTTTCAATTATCTGGACATGGTGGAGTTTTATTTTCTAATATATAAAAGTGAACTGGGAAAACAAAAAAAGCTTTATCTTGGTAAATAGCTTTTTATTATAATTGTTTTAGAAATGGTTTTACATTTGCTTAGTCATTTAATATAAACTTATTGGAATGGATGGCATTCCAATATTTGGGATTTTTCTGTCCTCTTCTCGTGCATGAGTCGAGGGAACTCCTTCCACCCTCCTTCGATATTGAAAGACCCGTCAACGTTCTATCAGACGCCAACGACAAAAGCAAACATTATGAAGCCACACGCCCGTAAACTCCAATGTGGAACTGACGGCAGGAAAGAACTTCTTAAGCATCAAGAAAGGATTGGGCGCTGCTTATCCTCCGCTCGGTGTTCTTCATTCTTCAGGCCGTTTCCGTGCGCCAACATTGCTCCTTCATCTTTCACTGCTTTGACGTAGCAGAAACGTTGAAGAAGAAGCTCTTTGTGAAGATTTCGGGAGAGTCCTTCTGGGACTTTCTTTATTTCTTTCTTTTCCTTCTCTCCCTCTCGTTCTCTCTCTTTTTTTTTTTATTCTTAAACTTTCCAATTTGTCAATATTTGATTTTTGTCTTCCTTTTTCTCCTGCCGTGGACCTCTGAGAAGTCACCTCCTGTCGACAACGACACAAAACCACGTTAAAACGCAATTCGTCTCTGATCGACCTCTTGGTGGACCCTTTCTCTAGTCGGGCACCGTTTTCTTAGTACCCAAAGGATTCGGAAAAACGAATAAGAATGAAAAAGAAGAGAGGTTAAAAAAAAAAAAAACCGGTTGAAAAGAAAGTGGACCGAAAATCAAATCTGTTCTGGTGAAGGGAATTCTTCTCTTCTACGATCGAAATTTCAGTTGCACTTTGGAATTCGGCAAATAAAATAAGTCTTTCGCCTTCCTGACATCGCTGAGTCAGGCTCTTTCGTCTGGGTCAGGGTTTTCCTCTTGAAATATGGGGGAGTAATTTGATTGAAACCAAGTCATACTCAACAGCTGCGCTAACATAGAAAAAGCCTACAGATGCGCCCCGTGTGCAATAAATTACACCAATATTATAATGTTGGCCCACGACAGGAATTTTTTTATTTTATTCCTTTCCCATTTCCTTCCTGAAATTATTACCTGAAATTGTAAAAATCTTTCTGTACTTGAATTTACTCTCCTCCTCCTTCTACAACACTAAGGCATTTTTTCTGGAACAACTCCATTAGAATTAGGAACTCAGTGAAACGTTGTTCTACTAAACAAACAGATGAAACGGCAACCGAGAAACATACAAAGGGGGAAAAAAATAAGCCTAACCTGAAAGATGTTGAATAAAGAATAATAATTAATAATATTCACTGAAATGACTCTTGTGCAAATACAATTAATTATCATAAGTTTCTCTGCAATATTTGGAACGAATGACGTGCTTAATGTAGGCCTATTTCCTTTACTAAAACTATCCATACTAAACTATAAAAACTTTAAAATTACATTCTAAATCTTTTAAGTAACATCGTAAATTAAAGCTTTTAATTAGTTTAATTAGCGTTTAATTAGTAATATAAAACTAATTGCGCTGATTTACAATTTTTAACCGAATTACACTTTTCTTAATGAAAATTTAATTTACAAATGTCAGATATGAAGGGATAGATATGAAGGCTTAATATTAAGATTGGCAAATTTAAGATCATGCGGTCAATTTTAATGAGGTAAAAGATTGAAGAAGAAGATATCTGTGTTGATTTGTTGAGTTGTCGTGCTCCGGTGAAATAAAATCTTTGCAGAAAATTGGAATTGAAGCTGAATAATACATTGCTTTTTACTTAAAAGAAAAGAACTCAAAGTCTACTTTCGTTAAAACGTTTATTCCTTTTTAAAATTTCTTTATTATTACTATCTTTTTAAAGAAAAACGTGAAAAAGTTTATATTTAAAATATAAATGGGAAACAGTAACGTTAAATCAAAGTTCTTCGAAATCCGTTTACGGAATAATCAGAATAATATTTATTGTACGACATCATTGTTTTGTGTTTTCTTAGGATTTTTGTCACTTTCTTGCATTGATATCTGAAAGGACCTCGCATTGAAAAGACCCATTCGAACATATTTCAATTATAAAAATTGAATCTTCTCTATATTCCTTAAATATGCATGCTAATTTTCAAGATGATTATCCAGCGGTTCAGAAGTTATTAGATGATCACACATACACAAGCACAAAGAACGATTGATTCGATGAAGCTCATTTTTCTGGGAAAGTAGCCTATACAAGTAGCTCCTAGTAGAGTATCTGTGGTCCGATATTATGATATCAATATCTAAAGAGAAAATTAAATTAACTGAATTGGCTGCCATACATAAAACGCTCATATCACTTCCCTGTTGTTAAATGAATGGAGACAATCACTAAAGGCTTAACATCAGCACTTAAGTACTTTTCCGCAATAAATTAAGTGCTTATAATAAAGTAGTTTTAAAGTGAGTGCATTTGTTTGTGGTTGTAGCATCCACTCAGTGTGAATCTTCTACTTTCAGAACAGGAAGTTACTGAAACACAATCCTATTACAGTCTGAATTCAAGAAACTTTTCTTTTAAAGGTTTCATTTGTCTTTTCAGCCGAAATCAATGACGGGAATTGGAAAAAAACAAAACAGAAATACCAACAAAGAATCAAGAAAAGTTTCTCTTATTTTGCTCATTTCGAGAAATATCTGTGCGCAGGAGACATTAATGGTAAAACACATTTCGAAGCTGATGGAAGCATGAATATTTAACTTTGCGATTCCCCTCTTCAATGGAAAGTGTATTTATAATATGTATTCTTGTATGGATGGCCAGAAACCAATTCTCCAGCTTCTGCTGAATAAACCAACGGTGGCGATGAATAAAATATGACCGGAAGCTGTAGTCTCGGAGGCGATCGGAGCAGCTAATATGTTACTTTGCTTTGTACAAACACAGCCCTCATTAAAATTGAAAAGGAATCAGTGAGGAAGTTCCCTGGAGATTCGGAGGTTCCATCTTAACTGATTTTTACAACAGCTGTTTTATGGGGCCTTTTTATGACTATTCTATCTGTTAAAGAAATCATTGCACCCGTTTCCTCATATGTAATTTTGGCCATAAGTCGTAAAAAAATGATTTATGGCTTCTCTAGTCTTCCCCATCTCGGTGCTACGAATGGGCTGCAATAAAATGAGCGCTTCAATTGCATTTATGATATTTTGTGTAATAATTACTGCAGTAAACGAGGTATTGTTTAATATTTATTAATAGTTCCTTAAAACGCTCGATTCCTCCAATTGATGGCTTTTCTTGGTCCATAATTGTCCTCATTATCATCTTCTCGTAAAATTACATGAGTTGTGTTGTTCCAGTTACAGGTGATTGTTTGTAAACTAGAGTTTATTTTGTGTTATGTAATAAATAAACATTTACAGCTGTGATATATCTGACCCACCACAATGATATGAAATACAGGAATTCGATGGAAGTTCTTTGCGCAGTCTCTCTCTGATCCGATAACTCGTGCTTAGAGGAATGTTAGTAGATTTGATTGCGTCAGTGACTTAATTGGAGCGTATGTCAGTGTCATTGTTAACCTTTTAACAATGATCCACCATAATCTAAGACATATTGTACTTTCGCCAGAGGAGACATTCTCCGAAAAAATGGCGATTTCAGAACAAAAACCATTTAGCTTTTAGGGAAAAAAAAAATTGCAGAGTTCTGAGTAAGTTTCGAAATTACTCCAGAGCAAGAAAACCATTAGTCATTCGTAAAAGATTTTTTGAGGGAAAAAAAAAATAGTTTGAATCTTCACTGCTGTAATAATCGAAGACATGGCGAGATGGATTGAATTTAGAAGGAAACAAATTTTGGGCTTAAATTTTGCAAGTAATACGGTATTATCAAATTGAATGCTTGTAAGACATCATTTCAACTTTCGGGTATTTTTTTTACTTCTAACTTCTACATTTTTTGTTGTTATATTTTTCTTGTTTATTTTGCACTAATCACTGTATTAAAATAATTTGTTATTCTGAATAGATAACACTTAATTTTTTTTTTCTGAAATTATGTCTTTCTATTAAGTGAACTGAAAAACTTATTAAGCGTTAACCTACTCGTTTATCATCGTATAGTACATATTGTTCCATTTTCGATCTAACAGGAAGAACGCATAAGTCATCTAACAATGACATTAATACACACTTTCTTAATGTTAAATGACCGTAACAATGAGTTTTAATTACAGCTATTGAATATTGATGTAGCCAAGTGGTTGGAGGCTGAATCTCCGACCGCAGCGGAGAACGGGAATTTTTCCACAATGAATTCATTGTTGTGACTTGGTGACTTGGTTGTGTACTGATGACTGCTCCTGGCTGATGATCGCCATAT
>JAFIDM010000004.1:63556583-63577602 GCA_023159025.1 Thereuonema tuberculata
GTTTAGGGATTTTATTGAAAGTACTATATCGTATGCCATAAAGGTACAATAGAGTGCTTTTATGATTGGCAGTTTATTATGATTTTAACTGCACGTTAAATATTTTTAACTTTAACTTTAATTCTATTTAGGAATTTTATTTCGAATTTAATTAATTGTATTCAGCTAAAGTGGAGCAAATCAGAGAACGACCGTGGGCACCAGATGGCGCGATGGTAGAATTTGAATCGATTGTTAATGTCAGTGTTTATGGCGGGAAAGTTTATGGCTTCTGATTGGCGACTCTCAAGCGAGGCAAACCTTTGTCAATAATTCTCTTAAGTCCTGGAATGATTAAGAGATCATTGTCCTCTATGAAGGTCAAAGTCATTCTTTGGCTGGTCTTGATATAATGTAGGAGGATTGACTTCAGATTGTATGAATTGATCACATTATAAATTGAAGACTATTATTTTTTTTTTTTTTTTCATGACTTGACAAAAATAAAGAAAAAAATCGGCAATAGTTTAATAAAATTAAGTTTATGGAATCTCTTATTACTCTTTGAAATAATTTACTAATGATGAAATACTAAATAGTTAAAATGTAAAATATTCCTACATTTTATAAGTTCTGATATTAACTAAAGTTCATTATCAAATCTAATTTAAAATGTTTTGCAATTCTGGAATTACTTAATTTTATTATCTAAAAATCGAAAAATCAGAAATGCAAGGCTGAAAGATTTGCACACTTAACTATCATGGACAGGAAACTGGGACGACCGTTTATATCTTATTAGGCGTCCTCAGCCAGTTATACCCTCCATGATAAGCCCAGAGTGCGTCAACGATTAAAGATCCCACCTCAGCAACTTCAAATGATACCTAAACCAAAAAAATAAACATAAATCCCTTATCCTGACACCATCAACCTCAAAGCGATTTAATGTGGGCAAAGTAAATAAAGCCCAAAACAAGATTATCAATAGATATAAAGTTTAATGGGCATACATTAAACTCGTTAAGCAAGTTCAACTGTATGTCTATTAATTTTATTATATTTGAAGGTTTTTTCCTAGGCAAAAAAATACTTTAAATTAAAACGAGAAATTAAAAAGCAATGAATCAAATAAGCTAGCAGGAAAATTAGCATTTTTTTTTTTTTTAGAATTTAATTAGCACTGAACGAATTTAAGATTGTTTCGCTTTCAATTTGCAGATGAATTATCTACAGAAGATTGAATATTTTTTGCTTTTCAATGATTTCCTAAGCTGTGATTGGCGGAAAATAAGTTCAAAATTTTAGTTTGTAGTTATAATAAGTTGGCATGTTGACAAACCCAAAGTCTAAAGGCTATAAATCAGGAAAATTGTAATTGTGAAGTGATTTGGTAGATAATGCCAATAGAATTTTATCATAAAATTAATCAATGATTAGACCATTTAATTATCTTCAATACAGTATATTTAAGATAATTAAATGTTTGCAGCTTGTAACTGCAAATCATTCAGATCTTAAAACGCTCCAATTTGACATTAATATTTAGGAGACACTTCAACCTTACTCTTATTATTATATTTGTAATTTTATTTTCGGGATTTTTTATTAACCTATCTTTCCCCCATAATAAAAGGGTAATCGGCGCAGAACTTTATAAAATTGCAGTTTTAAATAACAATTCTTTACAAAATATTTAAAACGTGAATACCCCCCCCCCCCCCCCCTCTCCCCCTCCTCCTTACCAGGAAGGTGACAGAATGTTCTTAGAAAATAACATTAAACCAAAACAATGTAAAACAATGATATATTCTAATGATATTTCTACCTGTATTAAACCGCGTCCTTTGGTAAGATTATGATTAATTGAATTTAGGTAATTTAAAACGAATCAAATTAATTAACAGAAAATTTTTAGATTTTGTCTATTTTCGACAAATGTCACAATAAGAGAATAATTGTCTTAAAGGTTTTTTAAATACAGAGGGAAAATTACAATTAAGGAAAGTAGACATTAAGTTCTTGGAGGGAAGTGTTTCTCTAAAACCATTTAGATTCTGATTTGTTTGCATTTTTAAGCTATTCAATACTTATATGCCGAAAACATATTTTTCCTATTTGGGTATTTTCCCTTCATTCTGTATAACTTAATGTAGCCAATTAAGGCTTTGACACTGAAATGCTGTAATAGATTAAATCTTAATCTGTACAGATTTACAGTATTTTAATCTTTAAATTCCTATTTGTGATGGATGGTTAATTCAAATTCTTCGCTAAAATCATACATCGATGCTTAAATGAACATTTCAGGAGTTGATGGTGATATGTTGATGTTGCCAAAACCATCTCCTAGTCCGGAAGAAGCTGTTTCACGGTTGTCAGTTTTCATTTCTTTGCGTCTTGAGTTTGTAATGAATATATCTGATGAATCCTTTTGACTCAATTCAAGAAACTGACAAATGACGATCGTTTGTTTGTGAATTGTAGGAAAAGCTGTTATATCTTATAAATGCAGTAATCCAGGGAGAGATATCAGACATATGTATACTTAAATCAGTCAGAAATACCTAATTTTTTATGATTTAACTTTAAACTTAATTAATAGAATATTTCCTAAATGTGTAAAATAATCATCGTGATTTTGTAATTATAAATAGCGAATAGATTGGTAGCGATATTTGTGCAAAGCTTTTGCTAGATTGTACTTATGAATAAATAAACAATTCCTGTAGTTGTTTAGTTTTTATGAATTTTCGCTTGTTCAAGTTTAGCTTCAAAAATAAAAGTAGAATTACTTAACAACAAACTAATATAGCAACAGTAACAATACTACTAATAATAATTCCAACATCCTTCAATAAATTCAGTCAATAATTATTGTTTTAAAACTTAAAATTATACAAATTTGATAGTAATTTAATAAATGCTTTCTCTTTGATGCAAATACTTTGTTTTTATGTAATTATTAACAATTTAAAGATTTTGAAACTTTTTTTGAAGCGTTTGAAAAATTTTTCACACAAATAAATAGCATTTCAGAAATGAAGGAGAAATGGAAAGGAGAAGTCTTTGTCGAATCATAGTTATTTTAATAAGTCAATATTTTCATATTTTCTTCAAACATTTCTTTCATTTTTTTTTTGTCTGTATCTCGTCATCTTCGAAGACTTCTTTTTTTTTCCTTTTATAACACATTTTTCCACATATTAAAATGTTCTTATTGAGTTCATTTAGAGTTCTAATAAGAACAGAATATCTGGTTTTTTTAACCGTTGTTGAGTTTATTAGATGTAACCATCGTACAAAGAAACAGATGGAAATGAAACTAGTTCTTCTGGAATTTCTAAAGTACCAGAATCGGACGTCTGATGTTTCAACTTATATAAAAATACAAGAACTGGCGAAAGGAAGGATTACCCAGAAATTACATTTTGAAAAGTACTTTGAATTGTATACAAGAAACTGTATCAATGTAAAGAGCCAGTACTGAAGAAATTATTACTAAGGTAATTTCAGTTAAGATCAGTTATTTTCTTCGATTAAAATATTCATAGTTTAGATTATTATAAAGCTTAAATTAAAAAAAAAAAAAAAAAACCCGGCTTGAATTTGTTATTTTTGTTAAAGATCAAGATGACTTTGACTAGAACAGTATTTTAGTTACTAGGACTGAATTTAAATTTCTTTTATATCGGCATTGTAATAAAAACAATTTATTATATAGTTGTACAATGATATAATCAAAAACTTTGCTATATTCATTTAATTACAATGAAATCATTTACTAACACTTTGAGAAGTTGCTTAAAAAAATTGCATGGTTTTTAGGTATTTCTTTACCAATTGTTAATTTAATTTTTAGCTTTTAATGGATTTGCCTGAAGGTAAAACTCGACATCACTTGACGAGAAATGCTTTCCTCTGGACTTTATTTCTCTGCTTAACTGTAATTTCATCTCACCTAAAATGCTTCTCTGTTCGTGAGTTATGCAACAATTTTGTTTCCCTGGAACTTTTGGACATAGTTGAAATTTCCTCCTTTTTTAATATTAGGTCCAGTTCGCAAAGTTTTGCCGAGTAGCTTTTTTTTTATTTCATTTTTTTAATTTAGTACACGGAGTGAAAGTGTTGTTGGCATTTCATTAGCCAGTGTCGTGCATTGGTGGCATTCTTGTCGTCTCGTGGCAATGGACAGATGCAGGACTCGTCCACTCCACAGCTGCGATTCCTCACCTCTGATTTAATGAGTCTTATCTGCTGCTAATAAAAGAAAATACTTTCAAGTTTAATTTGAAAAGCGATTGACATCCACTACAAAGGTCAAATACATGCACAAAAAAGTGCTACTTCTGATTCTGTAGGTACAGATGCCTATATCTCATCACCAAATATGTATTTTACCATTTCAAATGTATTTCATTGAATTAAAAATCAATAATTTTTTTTTCTAAATATCTTAATACTAGATTGAAATTGAAAAATTGAAAAAATGGGACCAAACACACTACTAGATATAAAAAACATTTAAAAAATTCATATTCGTTACATGTTACAAGGCATCGTATACAGGCCTTTTCATCAGACTATAAATAAATAACAGTAGTGTGTTTGGTCCCATTTTTTCAATTATTCCCTCCACACACTGTATTAATGAATAATACTAGATTGAAATGTATAATAAATTGTAACTAATTAGTAACTAAGATTTTTTTTTATTCTTTCTTAGAAAAGAGAGCGTCATATAGTCAGTCAACCAGTCAGTCTGTGAATAAATTATATATGTTGTTTTTGTGTGTGTTTATGAGTGTATGTTGCCAAATAACTTATGAATAGATCTTGTCCTGCACAGAACCTTCTTACCGATAAGTCAACTTTTCTGTTTCAAAATGTTTCTGTTTACACGAGCACAAGGACGGAAACATTGGATCTCTAATCCTTTTAGCTAAACTATTAATTTGCACAAATCTTTGATGATTAAAACTAATTGGGTTTAAATTAGCTTAAGTAATTGTAATTCGAGTACCATTATTATTTTTATTCAGAAAATAGAAAATTTCTTCTGTTGGTCTTCAACCAGATACTGAGAATAAATTGTAAAAAAAAAAACAAAAGCAAAAAAATTATACAAAACCGTAATTCTTTGAGGAAAGTAGGCTTGAAGCGTTTTCAGGAACTCCTTTTAATTGTTTTCTAGATTTCTTTAAATGTTAGGCTGAGTCGTTGAATTCACATTAAGATTATTTTGCAAATCTATCACCGTAAAACACACAGGAAATTGACATACTTATTCGAAAGTTAAGGATTTTAATGCATGGACTGACATATATATATATTGCATGGTTGTTTTTGTACAGTTATGAGATTATTAAATACAATTTTAGGATAATAAATATTAATATATATTTAATAGTAGTAAGTTTTGTATTTAAGGATTCTAGTGAGAAATATTAAATATATTTAGCTAGAATCCATTCCGCAGCTGACAATGACATTTGCATTCTTTCCATTAGGTCATGCAACAAGAAATAATGCTAATTAACATTCATTGTTATGATGCTACAACAATATCACTGTTAGCTTCGTAACAATGGATTCTAATTTTTGCTGTTCTGTGGCATCTTTTGAAAACTAAAAAAAATCAGCGCCAGATTTTATAACTATTGAAATATACTCCTACACAAAGGCTTAGTTAAATATATTCTTTTCTGGAAGCGAAAATGAATTAAAATGACGGTAAATACACTCCGTCCTTCAGTAATATTTCAGAGAACAAATATTGAGAAAGTGTCAATACGTGGTTTCTTCATTTAAACATTGCGTTTGGATTCACTTACATTTCAGCGTTTATTACCGTAAACAGGTGTTTATTATTTTGACACCTTTACGACAGTTTTTTTGTGTAACAATTAATATTTATATAAAATAATAGATGTATGATCTTTTATTTCCTTCAATTAAATTATTGTTTAAAATTGTACTGTAGGAGATATTGGACAACATTCAGGGTGTCAAAGTTATCCAGCCGTTGGGGTGACTGTGACACACTTATGGTTTTTACATTATTTTCTGATATTAGTCTTTTGACTGTCAAAGTCATCCCTTAGCTAAATATGTTGACACCTTTTTAATCAAATTTAGAATATATGGGTCGGTGATTGCAATAAAAAAAGGTTAAAAGGTGAGCTATTAAGTGAGGAACAGTTAATATATTTTGAATCACTTCCTCGTCGCCAAGAACTCGCTGGCCACCTGGGTCATTTACATGCCTCCCAAGTACCTTGTTTATGAGCGTACTACGTGGAATTTTGAAAGTTTTAGAAGCCTGCGTCTTTGACATGGCACTTTTTACAACATCCAACGTCTTTTGAAGGTTTTCCTCTTTGTAGTTGCTGTAGAGCCTTGATCCAAGTTCACTTTAATACTTTCTTGGCATTTTCACCTTCTATTGACCTGAAACAAGAAATACAGTATACTCTCGATATCTCGAAGTCGAAGGGACGCTAAAAATAATTCGAGATAGCGAGTTTTCGAGATAACAAGGTCATAACCAAAACATAAAAATTCACATAAAAATACAAAATATGGAATAATATTCTAAAAATTAGAGTCTTGATAGAGAATATTGAGAATAAGTATAAATATGTAATGATAGGTAACAATAAATCTGAATACAACGATGATAATTTTAATTTCTAAAAGTAGTCGAAAATAATTACATTAAATTGAAAAGAATTAGTAAAATACAATGAATTTACATTGCTAGAATTTCTTAAAAAAGTGAGAGATTCTTGAAAAAATATCTCTATTTTGCTTCGACACAACTAAACGGCGATTTTTCCGGAAAAATTAATTTTTTACTTCGCAAAATATTCGACATAACAAGGTTTTGAGTGAAAACTCTTCGACATAAGAATTAAAATTAACATTAGATGATGAATATGTAATATTAAGAGAAAAATAATTTTTCGACAAATCAAGGTTTTCGAGATATCAAAGTTCAAGATACCGAAAGTATACTGCATATATCTATATCGCCCAGAAAAACGAAAAATTTACACAATACATAAGAAAAAACGTATGATCTACGAGTCAAAGTGTCAAAGTCACCCCAGTGAAGGTTTTCTACAATAATCCTATCAGAATGTTATTCATATAAAAAGATCAGATACTTCCGGCAAAGGTAGACAAAGGTTACAGAGATGAAATGAGATTTGGCGTGATGGATGTAAATGTTTGGAATGATCAACCACTATCGAAATGTATACAAATGTATACATTTAGTAAATAAAGGCAGATAAATTTTATTCTGCTTTTCGTATCTCTCTAACGTTCAAGAGTGAAAAACAGGATTGAAATTTTAACTAATCAGCACTTACTTATATAATCTTGGTAAATTGAATTATGTCAATTACGTTATTTTTTTCCCTTAATATTTTTTTTATTAATGTAGCTGTAGTATCCGACGTTGTCTGGGAAATTCTTTGTGTTGTCCCCTCTATTCTCCTCTCCATCACCCTTCTGGAGTAGTGGAGATCATAATGGCATTCATAATATTTGCACTGCAGCGGTTCAGTAGTGGGCTTATTACAGATTAAAATGTCATGTGTATAACTGATGATGAAGGACATGCGAAGATATAAATAAAGCACCATAGCAATTCAATGATTTTTTTTTTTTTTAAATTCTGTGAACAGAAATATCCGATGCTTTTTTTTCACGATTTTGTGAAAGTGAGGATGTGGAATTTGTCTTCTTGTTTTTCCTTCCCCCACTATATACGTAGTAGTTTAAATTTCTCTTTTGAATTATTCTGATTTATTGCAAGAGTTTTCATTATTATTTCATATTCGTATGTTATTATTATTATTGATTACCTATGGTCAGCAATAAACCCATTTCAGAGGATTGTTAATTATGGAATTTGATGGTTTTGCTTTTATTACATAAACACAATAACTTCCTAAAAGAACTTGAAACTTTTTCTTAAAACGCTGCTTTTTTTCCTTTTGTAAAAAATAAAATAAAATAAATAATTCTCGTCCCCCCTTTCTTCACTTTCATTAGCTTCGCCCTGACGTTGTCAGGTTGAGCTAGTTCCGTGGTCCCTAGTTGGCCAAATTCGATAAAAGGAAGGAAAAGTTGCCGGTTTCTTTTGTAAGATTTTCCGAATACAACTGTGTAACATTTCCATGTTCTGAAAAAAAAAGATGATCATCTAAATGGACAGTAGTTACTTAGTTCTCTAACTTAAGCACATTAAAGCACTCGTAAATCGGTGGATTACTAAAAGGATCAATAGGCATTAGTTAAGATGCGTAGAAATCCATTGTTCCGGAATCTAATGCTTTTCTGTTCCAGTTTTTATAGATTCCGGGCTAATTTATTAGCGCCTAACCACAAAAAAGTTGCAAATTCTTTACCTGTAAGAACGAATGTCAGTTTTATGTAGTAATACACATACATACACAGACACACGCAGACCATCCACTGAACGATAGACTGGGTTTAACTTTCCTAATAAAATAAACTAATAATAATCTCATTTATGTTGATTGATTTTTACGTTGATGAAGGAGAAACAGGTTCATCATATGTCGTTGAGGAGTTAACAATCCTAGGAAGGATTGTCCTGTTTGTTTTACGAATATAGGTTAGGAGGTGAAAAGAAAATTTTCAAATTATTTGATGGTGTTATTACTGACTGAATGTTTTCAACTGTCTCTTAAAAGAGATTTACATTCCGTCGATGAGTTGAAAGAAATGAAAGAGCCTCAGACGGAAGAATAGGAAGCTTGTGTTGAGGGCGGTGGTTTCCCCTCGCTATTCTGTTGCCATCCTTTGCACGTGCCGAGATTGGATCAATAGACTGAGTCACACGACACACACAGGGATTTGTAATACGTGTGGGATGCGGCCTTAGCTGCTT
The DNA here is from genome assembly GCA_023159025.1 of Thereuonema tuberculata. Classification (NCBI taxonomy): domain Eukaryota; kingdom Metazoa; phylum Arthropoda; class Chilopoda; order Scutigeromorpha; family Scutigeridae; genus Thereuonema; species Thereuonema tuberculata. The sequence continues at coordinate 63,565,489 of JAFIDM010000004.1, forward strand.
CATCTCTATTATCCCTCTCACCCCTTCTCTTCTTCCCTTAAATGGAGCAGTCATTGTGGGGGAGAGGGGTTAATCACCGAAACTTTGATGGCGCCACACAGTGGCAGAAAAATATAGTCACAGCTCCACCGTTGGGAGCTGAAAAGTATTTTAGTAATTCTAAACTTTTAACTCTATTTTTCTTGGTATTTGCCCAATAGTATTAACTTGTAATTGCTGTAATCCTTCTCGGTATTTTCGAAATGTAAAATATTATCATTGTATTTTAATGTTATGAAACTTCAAGTTCTTACCGCAGTCTTTTAGTAATAGTTCTCGTAAGAATCCAAATAAATCATTGTCTAGAAATGTTTAAAGCACGGAATTAACGCTACTGTTTCATTTACAAATAATTTCACTCTTTTCTTATTAACTCTGAAGATATCTTGAAGTTCCTTTTGTTTTGATACATTCGGTTTCCTTACGCTTCCAAATCGAACAATCTCAAGTAGTTTTTGTTTATCAATTCTTCAAAGTTAATAACACTGCTTCTTATCATTCATTCTACTTCCATCATTTCTTTTTTCTAATTTCGTCTAAAACTTGGCCAGCCACAGCTTGTTGCTCCTTGTCTTGTTTTGTTCGTTTATTAAATGCTTTTTGTGCCTAACTGTGGCTGGCCAAGGTTTTGATTCTGTACTAATTACAGTGAATTTATTATTGTTGTTTATTTATATGGGATCCTATTCCCGGAAGGGGGAAATGTGGAAATGTCGTCCTAACAAAGACGAAACAGCTGTCCCAGATTTCCGTTTAATGATATCTCAAAGGCTTGAATTGAAATGTTCCTTTTCTTTACTTCTTCTTTTCATGTTTCAATTTTATTGCACGTCAGACTCCCCTATCATTGAAAATCTTTATCCTGGGACATCCTTTCGACAATTTTGAATGCTCATCAGCCAGGGTCATCCATTTCCTACGACTCACTTCAACAAGTGGAGCATTATATGCTAAAATGAAAAAGAAAAAAAAAATGGTTCTTTAAACGCTGTACAAAAGTAAGCAATTAAATACTGTACAATAGTTGGGCACAATTAAGATTCATTTCTTTAAATATTTTTTCTTTTGGATTTTCGTTTTTCAAATTCTCAAATAGTATCCGTAATAGAAGATCCAGGGTTTAACTACTGTATTTATTTGATTTTCTTTCATTTCGTTTTTAAAATAGAAGTTTTCTTCGTCATTTAATATTTAAAGCAAAATTAATTTAACAGTTTATTAAAACTAAAAGTGTATATAGTTATATTAATGTTCATGAAAAATTAATGAGTAATTTTTAATTTATAAGCTCTAAGTGAAGCTTTTGTGTCGTCGCTTGAATTTTAATTATTATTTAAATGAAGCTATTCATTGGAGTTTCAATGTGTCACCTGGTAAAATTCTACAGATGTTACAAAATGGGAAACTTTGTGACCAATTACAATAAAATTACTGTTTATTTTTATTGCATATTTCAGCACTTTTTACTGTATTATTTTTAATGCATGAAAAACTTTAAATTTAATCAACTTTTACAAAAATGAATCAATTTATCATGGAATTGCTTTCAACTTTCGTTTCTTTAATGGAAAACTAACAAAACATGGATGAAAATTATGTGCATTTTGTAAATAAGTTAACTCTTTTATTTCCAATTTTTCTTCTATATAAAACTACAATCTGTGGTTTCTGTTTTACAAAGTTGTCTGTTCAAATTAGCCCAGCTAAGTTTAAAACTAGTTAAGTTTATTAAACTTACACTCACCTCCTCAACTCAAAAGAAATAAATACGATATTCATGTAGAATGGCGAATTTTCGGAATTTATTTCGTTAATTCCTTTTACTAGCCTAATGACTCAAAAACTGTGGAAACAAAGGATGTGCATGAATACAAAACAAAGTAAAGGAACAAATGTATGATATAGATTGAAATAATAAATACAAAGCCAATACATCAAAGGAAGACATTATCGTTTGAACAATATACATGACTAAATACTAAAAATTGTTGATAACAAATGATAAGAGGAATATAAAAACAAAGGAAATAAATTTACAAGTAAATAAATCACATGGTAGTAATGAAAAAACTCAACATAAAGCCAATTCATCAAACGAAGCATAATTGTCTGAACAATCAAAATTTGATAAATACCCAATTAAAGAAATAAATCTATTATCTAATTTTGCTCCATCACTGCGGTTTAGATTCCTCCCCCTAGTGTTTTGAATGATAATGCTTTCAACAATTTTCCGGGTTTTGGATTCCTTTTCTGTGTGCAGAATATTCACTATTGAGTTAATCCGGTGGCCGAACTTTATAGAATGTTCCGCTAATTCTGAAATGTTAAGTTTAGTCTAATTAGACGTATGGGTTTAGATGCTTTTCTGGGGCCTCAAGATGATTCGTGGAGGCCTACAGACAGATGAATAGAATCTGTAATCCTTTACTCCCTTTTTCTAAAAACTTACTAGAAATCTTTGTTTTCCATTTTAAAATGTTTTCAATTTTTGATACAATATAAGAGCATACAGTGAAATTGAACACCAATTTTTGAACTAAAACCCAAAAGACTGTTTGCAAAACATGCAATTGAAATAAAGATTAGTGATCCAGGATCATAGAATGAGTCAAACTACATTCATGCTCTATGAAATTCTGCTTTCAGTTTTTATTATTATTATTTCGTACGCCCGGGCTTTTGTTACTTCTGCCTTGGGTCACGACAAGGGATGAGAACTGTGAGCATTAGCCGAATAATTATTGCCCAGGATGCGGCTCACATACACCCTCATCAGCTCGGTCCCATCCCAGCATAACCCAGCTCAGTGAAAGATACAATACATCAAACGGACAAACATTTAAAAGAATGACCCCTCATTTCACTAATATCAAAAAATCAAATAAACAATAAAAGAGGGTAAAAATTTTTGTTGTTTAGTTATTGTGTGTTTTTATTGTTTTTTCAGAGTGTTTCTTTGATGTTCTTAAGCCTAGTACACACTGCTAGACATGTTGCGCGATTTTGGTCTAGAGACGTGTCTCAGGTTGTCTCAGGTTAGACAAATCCCCGTCTACGGGCCTCTTGCGAGACCAAAAATCGCATGTCTAAAGTCTCCCGACCGAAATGGGAGACAGCATGGAACGTGAGACATGTTGCGCAACATTTTGACAGTGTGGACATCACTTGGCGTCTAGAGGCGAGACACGTCCCAGTCTGTTTTAAAAGAATTTTTAAAATATTTACGTGAAATTCAATTTTTTAAAATTAGAACTTGTTATTTCATTACTATTTGTTTTCTTTTTAAAAAATACATTTTTAAACTCTTTGAAGATGATATTTACATCATAAATTTTTAGTAATTTTTCTATTTCAGTATTTTTCAAATTTTTTTTGTTTATGATTTATTTGTTTATTTAGAAAGTTCCATATATTAGTATTTATTTTTGGGTCATTTTCTATCAAGTTTTTGAAGTATTTATTTTTCTTTTTATTAATAAGGTTTTTAAGCCAATTCCTTTTTTTTTATAAATATTTTGTAACTTTATATTTTTTTTCACTTTTTTCACGCGTTCTTTCACTTGTAATTAGCACTAAGTAGGAACTCATTCCACACAAAATAACGTCCTCCATGGTGGACTGCGAAGATGATACTGAAAATTCACATTGTAGTGTGGACGCTAGACGAGACAAAGAACGGTGTCTCTAGACGGTCTATAGACCGTTTCTCGAGATCCGTCTCAGACGGCCTATAGACAAATCGCGCAACATGTCTAGCAGTGTGTACTTAGCTTCAACATTGTAAACACGTTAATTTTGATTTCATTACTATTATTTTAATACAACAAATTCTTAATAAGCTAAGCGGGTTGTTAGCGTGAATTTGTTTTTACCCTCTTTTATTGTTTACTTGATTTTTTGATATTAGTGAAATGAGGGGTGATTCTTTTAAATGTTCGTCCGTTTGATGTATTGTATCTTTCACTAAGCTGGGTTATGCTGGGACGGGACCGAGTTGATAAGGGTGTAGAAACCCGAAACGGCGTCGTCCTCGGTTACCTAGCAAATTAATCTAAAATCAGCTCAGTGAAATTTTTGTTATTTAGTTATTGTGTGTTTTTATTGTTTTTTCAAAGTTTTTCTTTGATGTTCTTAACATTGTATACACGTTAATTTTGATTTCATTAATAATCTAATAGCAGTGAAATATAATATACAGCGACAATATACTAATTATGGTTAAGTTCCTAACCCATACAACTCTGTTTATTTAATATATGTCTTATGTCTGTTCGATTTACGTTCTGTCAATTGGAACGGAATCTGAACGTAAGTCGAGGGATAACTATATATATAAAAACAAACATATATAAAACTATACAAACATATAAATCTATTTATTTATATATTTTATGCTTTTATTAATGAGATTTATATATATTTTTTCTGTTTTCTTTTTTTTTAGGTAAGACATTTGGAAATAACTTGACTTTCCGGACCCAAAAATTGTAACGGGTAAAGATTTTCATTTGCTTTCTTTTATTATCTACATAGTCCAAACTCTTCCTCAGATGAAGTAGGTCTTCTGTTTAATCTCTTCTTTGGGAAATCAATTTATATCCTTTTAGAAAATAGTCTCTCTGCTATTAAAGTTGAGTAAAAGTTGATGAAAATAACACTAATTATAATATAATAATATTAATAAAAATTGAAAAGTAGAAATAGTAAATACAGTAAAACCCCGTTATTACGCTCGTCAAGGGACCGTGACCTACAAGCGTAATAAGCGGGATAGCGCTATAAACGGGGAATGATTTATATGATGGGGAAACATTTAGACACCATTTTACAGGAAAGATACTTGATTCTGAAATAGATATAGTGCAAATGTGAGCTTATTTCCTATTAAAAAAATCTTTGATTGTGGTTTGCCGTGTGTGTATGCTACTGTTATAAATTATGACATTTTCAATGCGGTTCAAGAAACTATTAACATCAATTGATATTCCACTGGGAGCAATACAAATATATTTTCGGAGCAGTTTTAGTGCACTGCCCGCTATTTCACGCGCCTTTTCTTGAATGATTGGGTCACTTAATGGCACTGATGCATCACGGGACTGATGAATCCATTCAATTAGAATTTCCTCGGCATCTTCACATTTTCCACACTTTACTTTTTTACGTTTGCAACCATCCTTCGCTGAATTGATAATTTCATTCTTATTTTTTATTATTGTTCTCAGACTGGATCAGGGAATTCTTAGATTCTGCGAAAACCTTCTGATTTAGTGTAGAATTCTCGTCGTACTTACGAAGAATTTGCAATTTTTCACTTATAGAAAGGGATTTCCGCTTCGACATTTTGCACTAACTTACTGTATCACAGACCCGCACTTCAAAGAGTTCAAAGATTCCCTCCTACCAGGGAAAGAAAAGAATCGTTACAGTGTTACATTTCTTTTCGATACAAAATTTCCGATATAAAAAAGCGCTACAAGCGGGATTTGCAGCGTTATAAGAGGGTAAAAGTATACAGAGTTATATAGAAAATTCCAGGGACCGCATGAAAGGAGCGTAAAGAACGGGATAGTGCTATAAGCGGGAGCGTAATAACGGGGTTTTACTGTAATAAGACTAATTTTGTTTGCTTATTAATTTTGTAATTTGTTTTTTTTTTTGTTATTATTATTATTGTGAAATCCCAAATAAATTTACATATTTACTTGACGTTTAACTTTAACCTCCAGATGACGCTTTGCCAAATGAAGCCATTTCATTTATAAACAGATTTGAAACCTTATTTACTTCTTCCAACGTCACTTCAATCACTTTTTGTTCTTTCTAAGATTCCTGTAGACATTGTTAGGTGACCACCAATCATATGGTTCCATTCTATTAGATTATCATAATAATGGCTTTCCTAATAATTTTCATTAACACTGATCTCTGTTGCGATGACCTAACAGAAAAGAAGTACCCGTCAATATCATAGTAAGTCACTAAATGGTCAAAGAAATCTGAAACGAACAATAATAGATCGGAAAACAGACACTTCGGGGTCCCCATACTGTATAATTTTCTGGAAACTTAAAAGCTCTTCAAAAACCCATTTCTGAACTAAAGTTGTTATCGCACTGCTATGTTATGGTGGGATGAATTAGTTAAAATAAATTTGTGTAAATGGTAAACTATTTTCTAAAAAGTACATTACTGTATATTTGTTTTGTTTTTTATTTTACTTTACTTTATTTTATTTTATTTTATTTTATGTTATTTTATGTTTCCTTCAATCTCTGTTTGGTTTGCTTTGCACTTGTTCTAGTGTTCTACCCATATCAACATGGAAATCTGAAATGTATGTAAAAAAACTCCACGAAAATAAAGGCAATTAGTGAGACATTCATTAGACATACGCTGAAATGAAATAACAATGTAGCCACATTCACTTCTCTCCCCCTTGAACTCCAAATAGGTTTCCCATTTCCACATTTTTGGAACCAAATCCACTAACAACACCAGGACTCATCTGAAACATTTCATTTCAATACCACTCAGACTATGACAAACCCACACCACAGTCTAACTTCCGTATATGACCTACCTATAACCAAGGACTTCCTCGCTCATTCTAACACTCATTCTTCTAAAAATTTTCATTCCATGAATTTTTTGCCAAGAGTACATTTTCAAAAGAGCACCCACGCTCCTAATACATCAAGCAAACTTCGTAATTTAAATTCATTTATCAATTCAAGAATAAAAATTAGATATCATACAATCTTTATAAAAAAGGATAAAATTAAGTTATTAGTGCTTAATTTGTGCATGGAATTAAATGTTGTAAAGGAAATACAATAATAAACGTACTTGCAAACATAACGATTTTAAAAAATATAATTACAAATATAATTATATTTTTAAAAAAAGTTATGTTTGTGTATAGATATATTATTATATTTCCTTTACAAAATTTCGTTATAAATGACAAAAATCATAAAATGTTTCAGCAATTGTAGGTCTTTCACATGTTAAATAATAAAGGATAATGTATCAATTTTCATTAATTTTATTTTTAAAAGTGAAATTTACTTTAATTATGAATTATTTTGCTGTTCTTATTTTAGAGAATGCAAAAAAAAATCCTCCATCCTACAAATTTCAAATTCAAACGAATTGAAACAATTATTGTATTTTATTGTCAATTGAAATTTGCATTAAATGCTGTGGGTTTTTTCCAACTCTTAGCGCAGTCATTATCAATAGTAATCACAAGTCTTTTTAATTTGATCTATTTTTATGTTCTCTGTTGAGTTCCAGATATGAACTGTTGATGAAGACCAGAATGAAACGTTATTAATTTTCCGACAAAAGAAAATGGATATTTTTTTCTTTCCCCGAAAGATGATTATGTTCTTTCATTCGAAAATCAAAAGAAAAGTAATTGTATTTGCTTTGGCTATATTTTTTTTCTTTTCTCTAATTCTCCATCATTAAAAGGGAAATTGGAAGAAACCCATTAACAGTATCTCTTTTATATATAGATACATTTAATAAATCTCAAGATAAATGACGAATAGAAAAGGGGAAAAAAAATAAGAGAAACTAGAGAGAAATGGCCATTAATTTTCAAGGAGGAAAGGTCATTATAATTTGCAGAGAAAAATCAGACGAAGGGAATGAAAATAAAAAGTTTCTTCTGAAGTCATGAAGTTCGTTGATATTTGCACGTGGAGGTAAAGGGAAAGATTAAGATGCAGTAAAAAATTACCAAATGGGAAATAAAATAAATGGTTATAACTGTAAGGCGAAGAAAAGACAAAGGAGATTCGTTTATGCACTCTTACTTATGCTCTCTAACATCTTTAGAGAATAAAAACTCTTATAAATGCTCTTTTGTCCTTCTCTGAAACTCTTAGGTGTGGCTTCACGAAACATTAGCTAACTTTTCCCATATTTTTTTCTTTGTCTTTTCTTCGCTTTCAAATTATTACATTTATTTCAGTTTTCTACTTTTTACTTCTGTTCTTTAATCTTCGCTCTCCTTCCTTTCGCATTGTTTTATATCAGCTGCCGATTGCTTATTAAACCTTCTTTTATCTGAAGAATTTTTGTGAACTTTCTTTTACAAATTGATTTTATTTTTTTATTTGCTAATTGTGGTTCAGTTAGAAGATGCAAATGCTGAAGTTTAATCTATTATCCATTGAACATGTGATTTATTCATCCAATTTCTTTTATCCCAAATATCGTCGTAGAGGATAATAGACATCTTTTAATATTTCAAATTTAGCAATCGTCAGGCAGGAGAAATCCTAAGAATGTCTCAAGACGGAAATTTCTGAGCTATCATTTAGAAAACCCACGAACTCCTTGATTATCGAAAAAGGAATCTTCGCCGCATTTAACCTATTTTCTTTGAAAATGAAACTCATCAAATCGTCCAGTCTGTATGTGTGTGTATAGTTGTCCCTGATAATGTACAAACCGCTGGAAATATCTTCTTTAATCTTGGCAGCGATATTTTGAAGAAACGATTTAGCTTTTATATTTGAAGGTTTTTTTTTTTTTTTCTCTCGAGAATTAAGGGCCTAAGATGATAAAAAGTTCCCATAGGAAAGCAATGAAAAAATGATGTCTAACAATGGATTAATCTTTTTAGCTTAGCCATTAATTTCGCTTACTTACTAGAAGTAAAATTAGTCAGATTGAAACAAATTGGTAAATAATTAATTTTTTTGCAGAAAATGGAAAAGTTTTTACTTTTTGTATTTAGCAAATATAAAATTTTAAAGCAGATGCAGAATTTTCTTTTATAAATCTAAGAAAGTAAACAGAATTTTAAGGAAAGATAACAAAATTTAACATTTCAGGGAAAGTAGGCTTCAAGTTTAAGAAATTTGTCTTTTGTAATGGACTGAACAAATTCATTGGGGATCAAGACCTTTCAAAGCAGGCAGTTTAGCTCTGTTATTAATGTGCTTTTTATTTGTTATTTAGTTCTGAGATATATTTACATGTATTTATGGGATCTTTCAAATTTATGTTTCTAATCTTCTTAGAGCGACTATTATTATTATTATTAAACTAAATGTTTGACTTTGATTTAGAATTTTAAATGACTCTAATAAACACTGTAGTTGCATCAGAGGAAAATTATCCTAATAAAACTACTGAAGTGTTGAAAGGGGAGCTAACAATGTTAAAATGAATCGAAATCCCTTTCTTTTAACTAACACTCCCATAAATTTCGTTGGCCACTCATGCGTCCCAGTAATTACCAAGAGTAATAAGTTACTTCTGTAAATTTATCTTAATTAGTTTAGGAAATGCTGGTGTGTCTGGACAGCACGAATAAATGAAATGCATGAAAGATTCTTGCATCCACTTACTAATTTGTTTTTGTTTTTTTTCAAAACATTACTTTTAAAATTCCTATTTGATGCTTCAACATCAGACACAAGCAACTAAGTAATCATCAGTGACATATATACACATGTTAGATAGTTAATGCATTGATTAAAAAAACAAACAACTTAATTTTAATGTATTAGAAACAAAATCACCATGATACCATCTGTACTTCGATCTTTTAGTTGCTATGATTTTTTTTTCACTACCTAAAGAAGCTATCATCGTGGGATTAGAACAGATAGACACTCTGACCACAAGGATTATCAGGAAATTGAAGAATATTGATTAATTGATGCTTTCCGGAGTTCTCGAAGCAATTCCCGTCAGTTGTTGAAGCTACTTGGGTGATTAGATTTTGAGATATGACAACTGGGACCTCTGATGTCAAACTCACATCATTAAATCTTTATTTCATTTGCAACTGTTGGTTATCTCTCGTTAATAAGTTATTTCATTCAAGCACATTATTAACCATTGATAAAGGATTTTGTTTTTTATATGATAAAGGATTTTATTTTTTATATGCTTTATAATGCACCTTTGTCTCTTCAAATCACATTTCCATTTACTGTCTTCTTAATCTTTCAGTTTCTTACATTATGTATTCTTCTCTTCTTCCTTTGTATTATTTCACCACCAGTGAGTGGAGAAAAGAAAATATTATTATTTAATAAAAGCAAAAAGAGATAAATGCTCTTGTTTAAGTTGCAGTAAATAACCTAAAACCTTAGTTTACACGATAAACAAGTTTTATTGGAAAAACAAAAACCCAAACAAGTAGCTTAAGGTTCTTGCAAGGAAAATCTTTTAATTTTGTACCTATTAATTTTGATACAACGTAAAGCGTATAGCAACTAGGAGCCAAAACTGCCAAACTACTTGGCACTCAATTCCGATACAATTTAAAAAAAATAAATAAGCAAAGAAACTAGATTTCGTTTCCTGCAATCATTTTTTTCTTTTCACTCTCTTATACTTTTCAAACGACTTATTTCCAAAGTTCTCAATTTCGTTTTTGTCAGTGAACTGCTTTTTTCTTTTTGAGAATGTCAGGAAGTTGAAATGTGACTGTTCTTGCTTTTCTTTTCTTTCTGATTGGAATTTTACTGATTTATTTATTATTTATTGGCGTGTGTGGATTTATAAAATCTGTTTTTTAGAGACTGTTTACTATTACACTGTCGGCCATTAAAAGAGTAACACAAGGAAGGACGCATCCGATCGACCCCAAATGTACCAAATTTGTAAAATGCATAGATCATGGGAGTACATGTAAATGATTGGCAGCGCAACTTGAAGCCTACTTTCCCTGAAATATTAAATAATGTTGTCTTTCCATAAAATTCTGTTTTCTTTCTTAGTTTTATAAAAGAAAATTCTTTTATAAATTGTGATATGCAAATAATGTGAGCCAGTAACGCCCCTAGAAGCAGTATAAGAGAGGAGAACAGAGAGTCGCTGTGCAATATTGGAATTATGTTTGTGCACAGAAGGCTTCAGTATGCCTCGTCGAAGAATGTGGCAGCCATACCAGCAGGTTTCCGACTTTGATCGCGGGAGAATTCTCGCGTATAAAGACTGCGCATTATCCTTGCGAGAAATTGATGCTCGTGTTAGACGAAACGCGGCCACAGTGATGCGAATATGAAATCGGTGGGTCGAGAAAGGACGAACACACTGACGTTAAGGATCCCAATGGCCCCGTCACACGACCGAGCGAGAGAATTGACATCTGTGCGCATGACTATTGTGGATCGTGCAGTCACATCACAAATTCTAGCTCAAAAATTAGGATGCGTTGCACAGCAACCAGTCTCCGCATCAGGGAAATTTTTCAAGGCGCCCATTGCTTCGGGGATTCCATTTAGTCTTTTACTGTATACTACAGGCGTCTGCTGCTGCAATGGTGCCTAGAACTTTGCGCATAGAGGGACAAATGGCGAGACATCATTTTTTCCCTACAAATCCCGCTTCTGCCCGCATCTCCGTGATGGTCGAGTCCGTGTCTGGCGCACCGCGGCGAAAGATTGAGTAAGTCCTGCATTATCATCGCCATCTCGGTCCGGCACTTGGTGGTAAGGTTTTGGGTTGCCATTGGATTCCAGTCCCGCTCGCGCCAAGTTCGCATTTCTGGTACATTGAATAGCCGCCGTTACATCTCGAGGTGTTGGAGTCCTGTTGTTATCCCTTATTTTCAGGACCTATCTGGCGCCCACAAGACAATGCACCACTTCATGTGGTACGCAACTTCCAATAATTCCTGGATGGCCACCATGTTCAACTTCTGCCGTGGCATGCGCGTTCACCGGATCTGTTGCCTATTGAACACGTCTGGTCCACCACAGACCTTCAGCGGCTACAGCAGACGTTATTGCATCGAAACCACATGGACTGACATACGCACATCCAGCGTCTCTTCCTCTCTATGTCGGGCCGTGTAGCAGATGTTATTGCCGCCCATGGTTGCTTCACGAGATACTGATTTCTTCTTGTTCTACAAGTCGCTGTAATTGTAATCATTTCACCCTTGTACCAAACGTTATCTATAAACTAATATGGCTTTGATAGCTCTTGTCTTTCGTAATGTTGCACTTTAATGGCCAGCAGTGTCTTTAAGCAGAAATTTTATAAGATTTATCCCACATAAAACGTAGACTCAGCGCTAGATTATTGAAAGTA
>JAFIDM010000004.1:63578002-63606068 GCA_023159025.1 Thereuonema tuberculata
AAGAACAGAATCGTACTGCACACGCGAACCATCTCTGCAGATCAATTGATGTTCTGCTGTCAAACACGCTTTTTTTTTTTGGTATCAGCTTTTGGTCCTGCAGAATGGCCAAAAACATTGAACATTGCCTGTGACTCTCATTTATAGCTCCCTGCAGCCTCAGTCAGCTTTCAGAACTGTTAATCACTTTCATGTATGGAATCAAAATCACTCGACAGTAGTTGGTATGACATAGTTCCTTTTCCGTTCACATACCCATCCAGTTCATACTACTGTATTTCGTACCCTCAGGCACTGCCCTATTTCCTCTGTCCATCATTTTTTGAACTTTTTTTTTTAGAGAAATCTTTTCCCCATTATCTGGAATGTATGCAGCCCAAGTCTGAGGTTGTTTCGGCCATTGGTTCCCTCTCCAGAGTATCTGTGCAGGGATACTTTAATTTGAATCACCTTGTAACATCACTTCAACTACAAAACACAGCTATAAAAAAAAATTCCTGATTCTCAGTTTTCGTATGAACATTAAAGGATCATCTAATCTTGAATTTTAGTTTGAATAGGATTGATCTTTTGCCATTCATTTCATTCTCAGTGTTTTTATATATGAATTAGAATTAGAGAATCTGACTGACTTTATGTGCTTACATTTTAGGAAATTAGGTAAAAAAATATTAAGAAATTTTTTTGTTGTTAAGATTGGAGTTTCTCTTTTTTAAAGAAGTTTTCTGGTAAATTTTTTTCCCTTTGAAAATGTGCCGATTTCTTTTGTTGACCGTCATTTCCAAGGGGACCCTGGGCACTTGCACCGAAGCGCTGACGGAAGTGGATTTCTGTGCAGGTGCTTCTGGAACAGTCCTTCCTTTCTTCATCCATTTTTCATGTAAATGTCATTTTCTCTGTCACAAATTTTGAACTAGTCTTTGGAAGTGGATTTATTTGGATGAGAAATGTACTGTGTAATAAATCACATTCCGGAACTGCATGCAAAAGCAATTCTTGCTACACAGCCACCTTGGATCTTGACAGAAACATGACGTTTGCCAGACGAAGAAGAAGAAACGTCCTCCTATACATCTTTTGAGTGTTTTCAGTTAAAGTTTCTTATTTTTTTTACATTGTTAAGCTATTTATTTGCTTTTAATACTGAATCAAGGTTTTCGAAGATTAATCAATGAAGATTTAAGCTAAAACATTGCTTCAAACTATCTCATCTTTTTTATTCATTATATTCTATATTTCATCCAGAGAATTTCTGGACTCCTCAGGCTTCTTTTTGAATTAATAATATATAGATTCAAATTCCGGACCCGGTAGCCGAGTAGTCAGCGCGCTTGGCTGCGGGTTGGAGGTCGCGGGTTCGATTCCCGGCCTCGGCGGAGGCGGGAATTTTTCCACGCTCCATTCTCCTCCAAACGGGTCCTAGGGTCTACCCAGCCCTCTGCAGAATGGGTACCGGGTTTCTTTCCCGGGAGTTAAAGGCGGGCGGGCGTCGGGCTGACCCCCCGGCCCCAACTTCGTCCCGTTGGTCGAGCTGCGGGAGCCTGACCTCCCGCGATCCCACAGGCCAGCCATGGCCTATCGAAGGGAGAAACTTTAACTTAAGATTCAAATTCTATTTCACACAAATTCAACAAACTTTTTTCTTGCCAGCATTAAAAAATAAAGCGAAATTCACATGAAATTGTTGTAGTCGAAAGAACTTTGTTTTAAAGTCAAATTCACAAGAAACTGTCATAAATTGTTATAAACTGTTTAAAACAAAGCCGGTATGAAAATGTCTGTAAATTGTTTTAAGACAATGTCGCTTGGAAACATTTTTAATTATTAAAATTTTGAATCTATGTATTATTATTAATTTTCAAAAAGAGACCTGAGGAAGTCTAGAAATTCTCTGGATAAAATATAGCATATAATGAATAAAAAAGATGAGATGAGATAATGTAAGCCAATGTTGGAAAAAGATTAATATTCATCAATTTCTTAATATATATTATAGCACATAAAACAGTCGAGATTTGTGACTTTGTTTTAAATAATACTAACAACAATATAATGCTGTGCTTCTTTTTCTTCTTCGAGAAGTTCACTAATAATATCTTCTTTGTAAAAGAAGCGTTACATTCTTTTAGAATGAATTGTATCTTTATTTAAACAAGTAAAGAAGAGGGTAATAATAATCCAAATCTGCTTAGAAAGAGATTTCAATTACTATTTGTCCAGATATTTGTAGTTTGATTTTTTGGTTTACAAAATTTAACCTTGTCATTGAATTATTTTTTTTCTGATATTTTGTTCAAATATCATTAAGGTTGAATAATGTTTGAAATAAGGCTTACATGCCTATTGTCTGTGATTGTACGTTTTTTTCTTTTGTTTATTTATTAATATTCTGAAATGGTTTTATCTCTATTGTATGAGTATTTTTTAGTTCATGTTATGATTTTTTCCCAATGTGATTCTCTTAACGAAATGGGAAAAAATTATGAAAACCAATGTTTTATTTTATCATAGGATATGAAAACGCATTGGTGTCTGCTCGGCTGAGTTCATTTCACTCTCCCGAACCATAGATGAGGTCTCTTAAAAGACCTCTTCCCCTTCTCTTTCCAATACCCTTTATAATCCGCGCTTCTTCACCTGATTTGTTTTCTGGATTGCTTGCGGTTCCATCTTGTGATCAATTTCACCAGATGGCGCTGGATTGATTTGAGGATCGGGGGGGGGGGGTTAGAAGTTGTTGTTGGGAGAAGGAGAAGAAGACATTGATCGCACGGATAATGCCTTGGGTCTGACAAGATTGGAGGAAGCAGCGTTTACAAGTTGGCACGAGCCGTTCACAATAAGACTCACTACTTGTCAAATTACTGTTTATTATTGTTGCTGACCTGTTTGGAGCAAACTTATTGATTGGTTATTCTCCGATAAGAAAACGAAACCCAGAAGATTCTCGAATCTAGATATCGATCGGAAGCCAATAAGTAGAAAACTAACTTTTCTTATAGCCCTTATCTAATATAATTTTTGTACAACGCCGGGAAACTTTCGAAACGTTTTCCATCAACTCCAACTAACAAGGGTCTGTCAGTAATATTATACAGACACTTGTGTAAGATTGGCTGAGGAAAATGTATCTCCATTAGAAATGGAGGGAAAATAGTCCAATCATTGATAACATTTTATTTCATTTTTTTTAACCATTAATAAACCGTATCTATGTTGATGATTGAAGACACGCCCATTAATCAGTTACGTTTGACTCAGGTGTTGTGAGGTGACCAGAGATGGCCTTTGTGTTTATTACAGCAATTTCTAAGCATCGCGTGACTTCCCTCAGTGTCCCACAGCAGTTTGCTGCAGATCGACAATCTCTGCAACGGATTATGGGAGCTGAATTACTTATTTGGGTAACGCTCTTGTGTTCGGTAAAATTTTTACGTTTAATAATACAGACCTTCAATAAGAAAACAACCACACGATAAGAAAGACAGGGAAAATATTGTCAGTGCCTTTTATTTATTTAAAAAGACCTCCAGTTCCTTTAAATACATGCACGAAATGATTTATGATACTTTTGAATCTTGACAGATTGTGGAAAGTTATGAACCACTCTTTATACAGATTGGTTTTAAAAGAAACTAATTAACTGTTTTTAATATAAAAAAAACCAAATATATATAATAAATTATCCATTAAAGTGTTTAAGTATAAAAATCCAATAATGTAAAAGTTTGATAGTTAATTGAATTAACAATAAGAATTACATTTGTATAATTTTAAATTAATCTTTAAAGTTTAATATTACGCCGAAGTCTTATTTGATTGTATAAAATTAATGTTTTTTAATATACGTACTTTCACTGTATAAGGAAATATATACAATATTCTTACACGCTAATGTAATTTTGAAGTCTCAATTTATAATTTAGTTTCACTTTCTGTAATATCACTGAAAATTGTGAATGGTTAAAATAAGATATTAAGAATTTTAGTTTGAATTCTAATTCTAATTATTTCTTGGAAGACAAGTCTTTTGTAAATTGATGACATCTCTTTTACTATATATGTGTGTGTGCTTTTAGATTTGTTAAACAACTTATCTATAATGTGAAAACAGCTTTAAACTTTGGTCGTGGTTATACGAAGGGAATTGTCATCAGTCGAGTTCTACCTATACTTTATTTCCTATTTCCAAGCTCTTTGATAAAGTTTGGTTAAATTATTTTGGAATTTAGTACTAAGAAGTTTGTTTTGGGATTTTATGTTTTGAGTGAACTGGCAGTTGTTTACCGAGAAAGTTGAAGTGAAATTTAGAGAAGAAAGGCAGTGCTTATTAAGTCAAAGACATAGCTTTCATTATAATTGAAGTAAAGTTTATAAACTGTGTTTGATAAATGATATAACAAAAAGATGGTCACCAAATCTGAGTTGTGGCGTGATTTTGACAGTTTGTTTAACTTTCGTTGGTGGCGAATTGCTTCTTCGATATCTTGTCACCAATATCCTGTCATGGAAGACGTGTCTATAAAATGTGTCCCTGGGCGCAGTTTAGGTTTCCTGTGCTGTCAAAGTAAAAGGCCAACGAATAAACAGGTGGGTGGAGGATGTTTTGCATCTGTCACCTGCAACACGTGCAACAGGAAGCAGGCAGTGACAGTTGGGTGAGACTGTTATTGTAAGGTAAGAACTGCTGTCGGATGTCTTGAAGATTCAGAATTGAAGAGAAACCTTTTACTGAAGATGACTGAAAATGAAGTGGATGGGATTCAGTAATTAGATCTGTTATGTTAAAATATAATAACCATATTGATTAGGATTAGCATCGAATGTATTGCATATCACCTTTAAAGATGGCAGAATGTAGTCTATCAGGCTAAATATGATAAGAGAGAATAAAAATGGAAACAGGATTTGCCTAGGATGTCTTTATTGTACAGCAAGAAAGATCAGTGCTTCAAAATGATTATTATCCTGATTTTAGACTTCGATGAAAATAACAGCGAATCTGAAGATGCTGTTCCAATGGATAATTATACAGGATGTTTCACTTGCTATCGAACCTTGATTTTCTCTTAAAAATTTCAAACTACTTTGATGCTAATATCGACCACTTTTAACACTTGCTATGAAATCATCTCTGCTTCTCCTAAACCAAGGTCTGTCCCTGTCAAATTTCTCTTCACTACTTCCATTAGTTTGAAAATTATAAGAGAAAATCAGGGTTCGATAGCGAGTGAAATACCCTGCATATTGCAGTTAATATGTGGGTTTAAAAAAAATGTTATATTTTTGTATTTTTTGGGGGAATTGTGAGAACTGTAAGAGTTCGAAAGAAAAGATCGGATCATTGCAAGTAAAATTCAATAAATTATTTCCTTAGCTTGTTGTAAAGAAGATAGCGAATTCATTGATTGACAGCATTTACTGCACCCGGATACTTATCATATAACTCTATTTTAGATATATTCTGTGCGAAGTAAAGCCTACGGGTTTGAAACTTAAAAAAAGTTAACTTCGTCTGTACAGTCTAATAAGAAACTATTTGTCATCCAACGATCCGAGGGAGACGTAGAAAGGTACTGAGAAATCCTTATTGGGAGTAAGTTTATCATCGTACTACAGTCGAAGAGTAACACATCGATGAAAGCCTATCTACGTTGATAAGTGAAGTGGTAGCAAAAGAGTAGCAGATAGCTAAATAGATCGAGATCGAGGAGGAGGTAATCATCGCGACAAAAGCGAAAATATCAATTAAAAGAAATGTTATTAACTAAGATTCACTAGATTAATAAGAAACGAATGAAATTGTTATTTTCAGTAAAATAAATGAAAATTCATTTTATTTTTATCATTTTTACTCAGCATTTGCGTTATAAGATTAAGTAAATATTTTTTTTTGTAGTTATTTATTTTATGCTGGATAATTTCGATTTTGTAATTACAAAATAACTTTAATGCAAACTAAAATGAAATTACAAAGGTACGGAATTTTTATTTATTATTATTCTTTATAAATTGATGAAAAATACCTTCCAGCATTAAAAAAGAAATCTGCCAATGTTAAGTTTGAAATTGCTGTATTTATTTTTTGCACAACTTTGCAAGACAGAGTATAAGAGTATATTAAATTTCTTACGTTTTTTAATTACAAAACTCAACCCTTTTTTTCTCATTCTGTAATATAATTTTTTTTAATGTGAAATATCGTATCGTTATTCTGTTTTAATTCTATTTCCCTTCTCTCCAAATCAGTCAGTCTGTGTGTGTGGGTGTGTGTAGGTGGTTCCTAATAACTTTCGAACCACTGAAAGGAGGTTGAAACTTGAGGAAGTTTTGGGACTGTTTATATATTGAAAATATATCTTTGAAAATATATTAGGATGAAATCATCCTAATAAGGCAAAAAAAAGAAATCCCATAGAAAATCATTGTAATTTCACAGAAATAGGATAAAAAGCCCATTGTTTAATACTTTATTATTTTAAACAATAAATTTTAATTCCTTTTAGGCAATTTATTCCTTATGTTTAAATCCGAATAAAAAAAAACTGGATAAAGAAATTTCTAGTAGATAATGGGGATTTAACTGTTTGTTTTTTGGTTTTTTTGTGTTTTTTTTTTCAGAAAATGAAGAATTTAATAGATTTTATCCTATACGCTTAGATATAGGGTTTTCGTCGTTTTCACGACTTCCCAATAAAAAAAGAACTTTTAAGAAATAACATTACAAAGAAAGTAAGTTTTCGATTTTTTCGAACGTTTTGTTTTTACATCTACTTCACGTCCTTCCAAGGGAATTGAAAAAATATTTGAAAATTTAAAAGGTTCACAGTAAAATATTTTGATTTTGAAACTGAAGAAAAGCGAAGAGGGGAATAACTTTAACAGAATATCAATGTAATTAAAAGAATTAGAAAGATATAAATATTTATTTTTTAATCTTCATTCTTTTTTATCTATCACTTTTTACGTCTATGTAGAATTACAGTGACACAAACAAAAATATAAGATTTTATTTTTGATCGATTCTTCGCTTTTAGAGAGGGAATAACATTATTATAAAATTAAAGTTAACAATATATTTATTGATAGAAATTCGTAAATTAAACTAAAATTAATATCTGGCTATTCCTGTAGCATCCATGGATGTTTCTGGAAGTTACAACCAAAAAGGAATAACTAAATACATGGTTTCTTTCTGTAAGATAAGGATAATAATAATAGTAATGCGTGATGCATTAAAACTGATTGTACTCATAGGAAGAAAGCATAACCTTCTTCTAAAATGAGAGATCCAGAAATTTATAAGTTCTTGAAAGCCTACTTATTATTTTTTATTAATCATTTTTATTTTTAATTTCTGAAAATAATATAAGCGAAAAGTCTCAATGTATTTGTAAATTATAATATCTTTTGAATTCTACCAATAAAAATCTTTCGTTTTCTAAATTATTTTACTAAAGTTGTTTAAGCCAATTAATTTCAAGCCAATCAAGCCATTCGTACATTAGTGGATTACAAATAAGAATACTTATTATATTACATTGTTAATACAGAAATCCATTGTTTTTGGTTCGAATGCTTTTTTTATGGCAATTTTTTGTCACTTAGACGCGCTAATTTCTTGTCAAGAAACCCTAAGTAAAAATTCAAAGATGAGGTCGTGTCTTGTCTGTAAATCTGTCACATATGTACACATATACACACGATAATTTGAAGAGCTTCACTTTGTAATAAAATAGGCAAAAAATGGAATATACAGGCAATCCACAGACGTATTAAATAATCATCACTTGGTTGATAAAAGAACATCCAGAATAACAACACTGTTCTTTCTCTTATTGCTAATGATTTTGTTTACAAATAAAGTTGAAATTTCAGATCTTTAAAATATGTTTTTAATTCCCATTTCTCTTTTCTTTTTTAGTTTGTTTGAAATTTTGTTAGTTGATATATAGTGGAGTTTCCAAGAGAAGGAGATTATAATGTTTTAATTGAATTTTAAATATTTCCCTCGCACTTATTTTCGTGTCACAACAATTCTTTATGCTTGAAGAACGTTCTTCGATGGAGAACAAAGTTTTTCTTTTCTTTTTATAAAAAAGCATCTTGGAAATTTCTTGAAAAAGACGAGACTAAAAAAGTTCACGGAATTAAAATTCCTAAAAAAAATAAAAAATGTAAATTGTTAGTCCATAGGGAACGTTTAGGCAAGATTCAGCTTTTCAACAGTGAGAGGGGGAGGAATGCAGGGGGTCATGAAAAGGGGTCGACGAAGCATTAACATAATATTGATCTGAGGCTGTGCAATAACACCTCTAAGACGTCTGGCATCAACATCATGATGGATGGAGATCACGATACAAATCCTAAGAATAACAAAAATATTTCTGGTGGATAATAATTAGGAAAAGAATACATTAATCTTCCTTCGCAGTTATCTAACTACATGCGATTACATTGGTTAAAATATAACCAGAGATTTCACTTCACTCACTCTTAACTGTTCCTGTTTTTAGCCTACTTTACTAAGGAAAGGACTTTGAAGTCATTATGTCTCCGAATTTGTGCGTGTGAACCAATAAATGAATTTTCTTGCTTATGTAACAGTTATATTGTAATTTTGGCCAAATATCCGAAATAGGGTAGTTATGTCTTAAGTAAGATTATTATACAGGAATGTGTGTAAGCGTGAAGTTCTGAACCAATGAAAGGGGCCTCTTGAAACTAAAGATGCATAAATTAAATAAACTTTGAAAAGATATTAACAACAGTAAAAGCATAGTTAGTTGTATTTAAATGCTTCAAAAAAATAAATAAATAAATAAATAAAAAAGAAAACAAGCAGCCCTCATAAACAATTTAAAACCAAAAAAAGAATACCTGAAATCTTAATATGTTTCAAGTTGTTTAACATATTTCTTGCTGCTCTACATAAAGGAAACTTAAAAAAAAAAATTGAAATTACAAATTTAAATTGGGCTTTAAAAATGGAGATAAAGTTTAAGAATACAGGTGCGCTATCTTTGTTTTTCTCAGAATCTTTTACTCCCTGGAATTGGTGTCCTTACCACAATTTATTTTTTAGATCTTTTCCATGTTAATTGTTCGTCAAAAGAACAAAAAAAGGTCGGTTTTACATAATCGCATTAAGGCAGTTTCTTGAAAATAAGAAGCTTATATCTGTTATACAAGGAATCGATTATTTTTTAAACTTCATTAGTGCAGCTTAATATTTCCTCAATTCATAGAACGTACTTTAAATTAATTTCCTTTTTCTTTTTAAATAACAATTACTGATCTAGGGTTTAGAAATGTTAATTTCTGAAGAAAAAAAAATAATGCATAAATTTTCTCATTAAATCTTTATTTGACTAAATATGCAAAGCCTTAGAATGAACTTGATTAGCTTTCTTCGCTTCATTGTCCGCGTATCACGCTAAAAGGACTGGACAGATTTCCAGACTGTACAGAACGGTCCTTATTTATGACCCAACTTAACAGTTAGTCTCTACCATCCCCTCCCAATCCTCAAAATTGACCCTTCTCTAGTTCCCTCCCAATGCAAGTATAGATTTAAAAATGTTTTAGGAAAACTTACTTACACTGAATGGAATGTTGTAGCATTTACAGGCTGTTAATCATTACTGATGTAAATTGATTTCAATTCTGTCTTAGTTTATAGGATCACAAGTTAGATCTGCAGGAGGTGTAGGCTCTGCTGACCAACTTATAAAATATTAGGAATGAATATATGTTTTTTATATATATATATATATGGAGGTAATTAATTAAAAGTAGGGGAATTATTGATAATTATTATAAGATACTGTTTATGATAGTTAATAATAATTAAAGAGTTTTTCTATATATTATATTATTATTATTCTATGTATTATATTATTACATACAATGCTCTAGGGATGATTATAGAAAATTGCCTATTTACAGTGTTGTTTTTTTAAGTCGTAAAAGTTGAAAATGTAAGATGCAAAGCAACAATGGGTGAGACCAAATTGTTTACCAAGTGACATCGTAGAACAATTGTTTCACGCTCTTTGGCAATCATCAGCCAGAAGCAGTCACCAGTAATCAACGAGAAAATATTATTTTCTCACTAATAATTTATCAGTGAGTTTTAATTGTTTATTTTTGCTTTTGAGGCACCACCGCGATTCTGACGATTATTAACTATAAAATGCTTTTAGGGTTTTATTAATGGACTCCATTCAAATTCTGTTTTAGATTTGAATGTAAATACTTCAAAAGAAAAAAATATAAGTTTATAAAATAAGTTTTAAAAGTAATTTTTACGTTTTGTAATTAAGCACATGAAACTCTAGTCACTAGAAGATAGTAATTTTTGGAGGGTGTGGATGGGTAAATTCAAGGAAAAATATTACATACAACACAGTGGAATTTTGTAAAAAAATATATATATAAATTAGATGAAATAATGTGCACGTTTACAAGATCTGTTTTAAACCCTTGTTTATACCATTCTTCCTTATTACTTTTATTATTAAATTTGGACGATCCCTAAGATTATTACTTTCCAATAGTTTAGCAGTGAGAGAAATCGATCAGATACTGTAATGGCTGTGTTATCTCTGGCAACCATTGAGCAGACCAGTTATTTGGCTCAGTGCACAGTCGGGGCCACTCGACCTAAAGAAAACTCCCCTTTGGATGGTGTTGTTTTGGTCTGTTTTTATTGGGTCAAATGAAAGGGAGCTGCCGGCACCAGATTAGCTCGGTTTATCTGACCGATGCGTCAGTCCAGTTGGCTTTTATTGGACCCAAAGATGATGTCATCAAAGGAACTGAAGAAGAAAGTAGGGGGTGGTATTCAAACATTATATTAATAACCTGTTTACTAAGAGTCTGCCTTGGAAGTTAATTATTGAAGTAATGATTGTTTTGTAACAAAAGATTCCGCAAATAAAACAGCTTATTACAGTTAGTAGTTTATTATTGTTAAAATTAAAGATAAGATTTTTATTAAAAGTAGTATTTCATTCTATTAGGAAGTCAACAATACATTCACTTTAAGAATAGTTGCTTCATGCTCATTCTTTGTTTTTTATTGTTATAAATTTCTCTGACAACGATTGTTTTACCAGATACACTGTCCAGCCACTTTATTAGGTACATTCCTATTGTGCGCACAAATGCTGCAACAACTCTTCAAGCCGGGGGCGACAGTGTCATGATATGGGGGATGTTTTCCTGGATAACTGTTGTTCTTCATTGATAGCTCGTACCTAAATATCGTAGCTGACCAAAGGCAACCGTACATGCTTATCCTCATGCAGATAGCAGTATAATGCGCTGGTGCACAAAGCCCACATCAGTATGGGATGGTTTGAGGAACATGACGATGACTTTTTTTTGCTGCAGTGGCCCACTCAGTTCCCGGATCTCATCCCGATTGAAAATTTGGCCCTTGTAGCGTATTGGGCCTCCTTTAGCCCTCAAAACAGCCTGAATTCATCGAGACAAGGATTTCACAAGATGCTAAAAACGTTTTGAGGTATTGTGTACCATGCAGACATGAGTGTGTCACGGATTTCCTGAAGATTTGATGGAGGTGTAAACCTTGAGCGAACAGCCCATTCGAGCTCATCCCACAAATATCAATCGGGCTGAGATCCGGGGACTGAGCAGGCCACTGCAGCAAGGAAAAGTCATCGTCATGATCCTCAAACCATCCCATAATGATGACGGATTTGTGCACCAGCGCATTATTATGCTGGACGTAACCATCTGCATGAGGATTAACTGTTAACATGTACAGTTGCACTTGGTCAGCTACGATGTTTAAGTACGCTCTAGCATCCTGACGTGCCTCCAGAGGTAATAGTGGACCCAACGTGTGCCAGGAAAACATCCCCCACACCACCGGCCTACAGATCCAAATACTGTTGCTATCAGCTTTTTATCCAAATACTGTTGAATAGTTTATTATATATATATATAAAGCATGTTTACACTTGCACTTCAACTTTTATACAATTTAATAAAAAAAAGCAAATAATCGTACGATCTTCAGGCTTGTATTCGATGTGATAATTTATATTGATATCTATATATAGGCAAACTTGTAAGAACCATCTACAATATACAAGGTGCAGGGGAAAGTCCTAAGTCATCCAAATAACTTTTCAACGAAGATAGATAGGGTTAGGTATTGGTAAAGGAAAGCGATCATGCGCTATCAGATGAGACTAAAGGCAGCGTCGCTAGTGGCAAAATACCAACCCTATCTCAGAAACTACGAGAAACGGAAAAAAAATAAGTGAGAAAGTTGTATAGTATCACCGAATTAATAGGCAATATATTTTACAGAAAAGAATCGTACAAATAGAAGACGCTAAGTTTTCGAAATGTGATTTAATGTAAAAGCGATACGTACATAACCTGAAGTTTAACGTAGAGCATGTTCAATATGTCCATCGTCACATCATTTGTATGCGGGAAAGAACTTTCTGTCGCATGTTCGCCAGGATTGTGGGTGTCAAGCTCTCATAGGTAGCAACTATTCTACCTCTTATATCTTGGAGAGTCGTCGCTTCCACTCTGTGCACTTTCTCTTTCAAATAACCCCAGAGAAAGAAATCCATCATTGGAGTCAGATCGGATGATCGTGGAGGCCACTCTACTTTTCTCCGAAGGTGTCGGACAGGAAGTGCTGCACCGCTGCTGGCTTACATGGTAGAGCAACGCCATGTTGGAATTACAGTGATCGTAAGTCGCCCATATAAACATCATCTAATCACTCAGTTAATGTACCCTGTAATAACTCCAGGTATTTTGGTTCAGTTAATGCTCCTTTATAAAACACAACAAGTCGATCCCTCCAAATGCCTTACCAAACATTGATCTGATGTTTAACCTTCCGTACAAATAACCGCATGCTTCACCTCCGGTATGCGCCCGACAACCGCAAAGTGCGAATTATTGGTCGGAAGAATTGATAAAAAGGCCGGATTCCTACTAAGGTCTTCATTGCAAAATTGCACCAATCACAGCGTCGATGGTCATCCCCTGGCAACAGTACTTGCACTATTACTGGACAGTAAGGGTGACCGTCATGCTGTTTTAAAATTTTCCACACGAGATGGTGATAAGCCACTTGCCAACAAACTGCTCTCGTATTGCTGTGTGGATTGGCCAAGACCTCATGCATACTATTCCACTAGGTCGGCCGCACGAGCACCATGAGCTGCATTACTACTAGTCTCTCTGAGCCTTTGAACAGCAGGACTGATGAATGGAGCAGTCAGATGTGGAGCAGTAGGAAATAGTAAGACATATTGCTGAGCAGCTTCTCTATAGTTCCAGCCAACTTCGCCGTAAAAAAGTACCATTTCACAATACTCTTTATTCAAATAATCTGCCATGATCCTTTGTTTACAAGATACAAATAGTCATTAACGGAATATTCGATAGTCGATGATTTTTTGTAGATTGCAAAGCATGAGTTTTATTTGCAGGAGTCGCCATCATTTGTATACGACACAATCACATATGGCGAGCTTATAGCAGCAACGAGAACTCTCTCATTAAATCGCTCAGTTCTGACAAAGAAATCGCTACTTGGCCGCTCGCTGAGCGAGTGAAAAATTCGCTGCTAGAAGAGTTGAACGTCTTCAACTTTGGGAACGAGTTGGTCACGTGATACACTCGTAACAAATAATCGTTATGTGTGTCTTGAGTTACAAGCAAGTCGAGCACCAAGATTTTATAATGTAAAGATACGACAGCTAAGGAGTAAAAAAGACGGCAAATATTTTTCATAGCATGGTGTGCTACAACTGTTTTCCCAATTAAATTACATTGTAAATCAGACAAGTAAACTGATCTAATTTTAAAATAATGTGATATTTAATGAAAATAATTAATTTCATTAATTTTTCCAAATTTATATGTCAACTTCTAGTTATTAGATACGAAAAAAAGTGTATCATGAAGTTAAATTCTTCATGGGTTATTCTACAAATAACAGAATAAAACAATCTTAAAAAAAGTTAAACAAAAATTGATTCATTGAATTTTAAAAATAATTCCATGATTTTATGATATGAAAAATTTATTTGAGAAGCAAATGCATCATCACAGTACGACAACGCTAATCTCAGCTATTGACCAACACCGAAACCTCGCAGCTAGAACTCGTAACCAATAATTCGCCTAGTGTGATTGAGGCTTTACAGTTCCTGCTGTCTAATTAACACCATGAAGTTCTGACTGCTAAAATCCAATCTTAATTTGTGACGATGGTGAAGATGACTCATCTCTTTTGTCAATCTTTGCGCAATACTATCGTAGAACGCTTTAGCCAAGAGTATTATTTCGTAACAATGGGTGAATACCAAATTATTTACAAGTGACATCCTGGAATAGCTGTTTCACGCTCTTTGGCGATCATCAGTCAGGAGAAGTCACAGTAAATAATAAGGTCTCTGTACAGAAGCTAGTATGAACAATACATCGGAAGCGCAGTGGTGCCTCAAAGAAAAAAATACACAATCAAAATCTCACCAATGAGTTTTTCATTTTGTATTTTTTCCTTTGAGGCACCACTGCGCTTCCGTTGTATCATTATTATTTGTAATATTTATTTGATCTGATTCTTTTAGAATGATTAAATTTAATTTTTTTAATTATTTAATTTTTCAGTTGATGAAAAACAAAACCAAGAAAATATTCCTTAATTTTGTGAAAATATACTAATATATGATCATCCTTCGAATGTTACCAGCAGTTTTAACCTCTTTAACTTAGTAACTTATAATTTACCGCAAAATTACAACAAAGCCTTTTTTTTGTTTTGTTTGGAATAAACTTTGTGCACTTTGTGCTTGTGATGCGTAAGATTGAGCTGGCAGTGTTCTTTTAGACCTGGATGACTCTTTCTTCTTGGGTGCTTCTGTTTAAGTCAATTTCAAGTCGTCCACAAAATTGACATTCAGTGTCAGAAGCAAACTCTTGTGTGTTATGGAAATTAAACACACTGGAATGTAAGGAACACCAATCTAGGTTAGAATCAAACTTCCCTCCCTTTAATTGAACTCCTTTCAAGGTGCTCTTAAATAAATTCTATATTCCAATATATTAATGTACACTTTTGATCAAACTGATTTAGAATTATTGTTTTCTTAGTCAAGTTTGTCTTTTCAATAAAAACGATCAAAACATTGAAGTAATATGGATAAAAATGTATATTAAGAAAATGTTTAATTCGCTTCTGTTATTGTCTTTGATAAAAATTAAAATACGAATTGTTTTAATAGAAACTTGTGAGACAGTTGACATCAAAAGAAAGACAGTTGAGAAAAGGTACTCAGCAACAACTGTGACTTGTCATTAATTGGAATCCAGGACAGCTATTCTTATTTATTGGGGCTCATCAGCCAGCTTTACCCAGATGATGAAGAAGGTGCAGAAAGATTGTGGATCTACTTCGCGCTCTAATCAGTAGCACTTCAAAAAAAAAAAGATATAAAAAAATCAGTGAGTGCTGCAACAAGTGCAAACTCAGAACCTTCGCCAGATATTTGGCACAAAATGAATTTAAAGAAAGCATAAAAATAGGGGCTTAATTGTTAGACAAATTAAATATAGTTAAAAAAAAGTTCAGTTTAGCTATTGTTAGGGTCCATTTCTTCGATCTTGTAAAATCCATTAAAGATTTAATGACCAAAGTCCACTCGTCAAGATAGATCTGAAAATGCAGTAAAAGAAACTTGTAATTGGTTTTTATTCTCTCAATTCCTTTTCTGTTATTTCTTTTAAACATTAATACTAAATATTGTTAATAACAATAGGCTGAAATAATTTTCAAAAGATCTACGAATTTAAGGAGTTTTTATTTATTTTTATTTTTTTTTTAGCAATAAATAATTTCAAACAAAAAGAAAAAAAATGATACTAGACAATTATCCCATGGACAAATAAAATTGTGTTTTGGAAAAATGGTCGCTGATAATCGCTTGGCGTTATTGTGGGTTGTGGCAGATAGGTTCCCGCTTTTCCCGTCATAATTGATGACACTGTGTTAGCGAAAGGAAGGCAGTAGGGAAAAGCTTATCGCAGATTTACAGCGCCCTCTGACGATAATGTACAACGGATTACGAGACTGTAATCGGAACAAGGATTACCAAACAGTCAGCCACCTTTTGACAGGGAAAGCGCGAACGGACGACATTAGAATAATAACATTCTCATTGCGGTCACTTTGAAGTGGAAGAAACTGTTGAAAGCTCATCCTGTGGCTATTGGTTCTGCTGCAAATCTTAAGATATACAAAGAAAAAGATGGAATTGATGAATTAACGAGATTCAGAGATGAAAGTAGATCTTGATCAAAACGTTTTCTTTAATACTCAACGAATTCAAAATAAAAGAAGTAACTCATTAAATTGTTATGGAATGATCTGAGCCCAAAATGTCAAACTTACACGAAACTCTTTATGTAATTCTTTTCTCTTACGAATTATCACTGATTAAACAATGCTACTTATTTTAATGTAATACAACTTAGTTCTGTAATAAGTACATATTTTCTTCATTTTTAAAGAAATACGAAGTGATCTATTTTTTTATTTATGTTTTTCTAATTGGGCAGTAAGATTGGTTCTCTTAAATAATAAATGCAAAATTTCCTCAATTTTCACAATTTCAGCATGATTTCATGAATTAAATTAAATGTTTTATAAGCATTCATCTACAAAAATTTTGTCTCAGAAAAAAATCAGTAGCCCACGTAACAATTTAGCATTACATCTGGAATCTAGCCGTTCCGGCGCTGTATCGCGCTCAAGCCGACGGCCTCTCACGAGGCAGATGCGTCGGAAACTGGGTTCGAATCCCGGTAGCGGCTTAGTTGTTTCAATTTCCTTTTCTGTGTTTGTCAGCCCCTTCTTCACTTTCTCTTCGGATCTGAAGTCTGGATATAATGGCTTCCGGGGGAAGGCAACAGGAAACCACCCCAGTATCTATTCTCTAGTGGTGGGCGGGTCTCCGATTGTCAATATATCTATTATAATCTTAATTTATGTTGAACTATTTTTTATTAAGCTACAAAGGGCTATTGCTCATACTATCCCGTAAAATAGGTATAAAAACATGAAAATCTAATGAGAACTTGACTTTGTGGCTAAACTCTTACAAAAGAAGTTTCGTCAAACCCTTATTTGATTTACTTGAGGAACCATATTTAAAAGAAGCAAGTTAGTTTTACAAACAGCAAAATCTAATCAGACGTAAGTTATTAGTTATTCAAAAAAGATCAAATGTGAAATATAAAATAAAATTTATTACTTTAGTAAAATTATTTTTCTAATTATCGCCATTTAATTCAATATACGTTAAATGCACTAACCATGTGAAAGGCATAATGTAAAAATGTTCATTAAATGTTAAAAGTTACAGAATCACATCTGTAATATCTTCCGAGATTAGGTTCACAGGATGTAAGACTTTCGCGATCCTCAACCCGACGAAACGCAGTTGATATTGAATGATCAATCCAACTTTCGGCTAAGATTAACAGACGACTAAGAAACCCCGGTTGATAAAAGGCTGGGTCAACATTGGGACTCAACTGGAAGAGCAGAAATGACTGTTGAATCCGATTCCTTTTTATCACTTGATACTGAACTTACAGAATAGGTTTTTTCTGCAATTTGCTTAAAAATCATCAAATTTTGAAATCTTCTTCATCTTTTTCCACATAAAGAAGTTAATCTTTAAGTTGTGTAATTCCAATGTCAATTTCAAACTCCACTAAGTAAAAGTTAACATTTCCCGCCTGAGGCCGTGCTTTGTTTTCTTCTATCTGCCCTAAAACCAATTGCACAACATTTGCAAGTGATGCAATAACGGAGGAGAAAGAGAGAAACCTCATAATTTGACTGGAAAGTTCATTAAAATTGAAACCCTCTCGATGCTTCTCCGAGGTCCATATTAAATGGAGAACGGTTTCGTTAATAATTTCCATTTTGCCAATGTCATTAAACCACTGTACTTGAAGCCCTTTGATAATCCATCCGACTTCCTCATTCACCTCGAATCCTTTCCTCTCCACCCTCAAGGACTTAAAATAAAAGACTTACTCTAAAACCGAACGTTGAACGTTGCTATCTACACTCATGTTTGTGAAAAATGCAACACCATGAAGGAAACAAGCAAATCAAGTGAAACTTACAGGAAATGTAAAGCTGGGAATGATATACAAATGATTAAGTTTTGGGAATGATTGCGCTTGCCTAGACTCAGCAGCGCCCTCTAAACTGTCGCATAAGAGCGTTTAAGTAGAGGACTGTTGTGGATCCAGACAAGTAGTTTTTCATCGTCAGTGAGCTGTACATGTGCCTACTGGAGTCAGTATGCCTCGCCGCGGTCAAAGATCGCCATTTAAGCAAGCCACGGAGTTTCAACGGGGCCGAATAATCGGCTTACGTCGTGACAAGTGCCTCAATCGTCAAGTTGACTTTGTAGAAAAAATAGTGTATCTGCGCCAACTTAGGGGCGCCATCTCATTTTCTTCCAATAAAGTCTTGGTTTTCGTACCTAAGCATTGTAAGCTTTTTTTCTAAAGGAGTTACGTAGCCTATCACATCTTGCTGATAATTAAAAATAGATATGCCAACTACCGTATATGCTCCAATAAACGCCGAGGCTCTAATTGTGGCCGGTCTCTAATAAGCGCCGGGCTGCAGAGGGGACACGGCCAAATAGTAGCCGGTCTCTAACAGTAGCCGGGTCTTTGGTATTTGCCTACCGGTACTAGTGTAAGCGTCCGTATCTTTATAGTCGTGCGTAATACCTTACGATACATTGCCTTACAAAATACCGCCGAAACGGTCATTTGACATTGCCTTTAAGATTCGCGCGGTGGAATACGCGAAAAAAACTTCCGGTGATGCGGCCGCTCGTCATTATAGTGTTGATCTAAAAAGAATCAGGAAGTGGAAGAAACATTATGATAATCTTGTGTCTGCGAAAGTGGACAAAGGTGCAAGCAGAAACCGGAAAATAAAGTACGATAGCTGTTTTTATATTAGCCGATATTTATGTGTAAAAATATTGCGTTCTGAAGCTTTTCGTTAATAATAGCCGGCCTCTAATAGCAGCCGGTCTCTATTAAGTGCCGGGAGCCGAGGCTAGTTTTGCAAATAAACGCCGGGGGCCTCTATTGGAGCATATACGGTATATCTCTTTGTTGTTTTCTTTGTTTTTTGTGCTATCATCTATTCTTTCCGTCTTGTCGGAGTAGCGTAAAAACAGTTTTTCTTGACTCATGAAAAGTAAATTCTGAACTTGCAGATTTCTTACATTTTTCGTGTTAGACCAAAGCCTTGATCTAAAACTACTATAAATGCTTTCCACTGAGGTGTTAAATGGTATTTGAAATTTTAATTTATCTTTACCATTACATGAAAATTAATTTCGATTCGATCATATTTGGAAGAATAAACTTTATTAAATACCTTTAAAACTAAATTAAAGGGGAAGTTTTATATAAAATATTGGAGAAATTCTTTGAAAATAATTACAGTTATCGTTACAATAATATGAGCTGATAATAAATTTATAAGTGAACTTCTATTTTAATGTGGTACTAAAATATAAAATATTAAAGTCTTGCCAAGTGCGGAAACAGATTATTATTAAATCAACAGCCCGAATGGAAATTGCTGAGTCATTCTTTGTTTATGTGTTGATTCAATTACGCCATTTGAAATAAACTCCCCCTGCAGATCGATGTGTTGGCTAGGGGTGGTTTATCCCCTCACGCCGTAAGAGGGATGAAGAGCTTTGATTAAATTCGCTAAATACACCACTGGCCTTGATGGAATTAAACCCACTCCCAGTTTTAATGTTTCATCATCACATGACGGAGGTCAAAAGATGGAAGATGAGGAAGTCCTTGGAACAGAGATACTGGGATTTTCTGAATCCATGGTAACTTAAAGATTTTATTGATTGAATAATTAATACGACTGCTTGACTTCAAATATAGTTGAATTTCTGTGTGTTAATAAATTTAGAGTTTGTATAATATTCTCAGTTAAATAGAATAAAAAATTAGCAATTCAAACAGATTTATTCATAGAATGTTTTTAAAAAAGTTCCATAACATTAATGCAGAATTAATTTCATGTGTAATAGCTCTTTAATTAGTATTCATTAATTCATATAATACAAATGATAAATACATAAATATTAATAAATATTAAGTAAATATTATTAATCATCATATACTTCCATTATTTATTTATTAGTAATACTTTAATCATGAAAAAACAATAATATGATGAATATAAATATTAATTTCCAAAAATTATAAATAAAAATTAGTTTTTAAATAATACACAAAAAGATTATATGTAATAAACTTAATTTTATACAGTAAAAGAGTATAAAAAATCAGCTTTTCTTTGCTCATTGTGTCATTTTGTATCAAAGGTTGTGGCATCATAAAATATAGTAGAATAATTTGTTTCATAATATTAGAAATGAATGAATTGAATGAATGAAAGAATTGTCTCCGAAGCTAAGGATTGTAGATCAATTTTCATTGACTTAAACAAAGAAGAGATTTGCGTTCTGTGAGAAAAACCAAGCCAAGTTTCCAAAGAAATCTTCAGAATCTAATTGGAAGTGTCGTTAGAATAAGAATAAAGGAAAAAAAAATTGCTGGCAAAAATTGGATGTTGCTGTGAATTATAATTTTTGTTTTTCTTATATTTATATTTCTACAGAATGTATACAGAATAAAGTTATTTTGAGAAATATATTTATCTTCGTAGTAAATTATGAGCATTATTATTTATTAAATAAATGTATGATAGTCACATATGTTTTATTAAATTTGATTCGAATTTGATGAATCCTGATAAAGGACGTATGGGTTTTTTAAGGTAGGGATATTTGCTTGATAATGGAATTCTGTTAATGTGATTCCGAAACTTACGTTGCGTTTTAACTAATGTTGTAATTTGCTAAGTAGAGAAAAAGTGCCAAGGTAGTAGGCTTATGTTATGTTTTATTAAAATTTATTATTAGGAAAATATCGATTTTTCAGATGTTTTTAATGTCTAAAATTAAATATTGGCTTATACTTAATATATTGTCTAGGAATTCTAATCAGTGAGTGCTTGTTTATCACTTTTATAACTTCTGAAGGAATTGTTTTCAAAAATTGGTATGCATATTTATGGACAACTGATGGTCTAATTTTTATGTTTAAATTTACTCCGAGAAATTAACATGAGATGGTCATTAAAAATGCCCATAGAAAACCATTAGAAACGAAATAACTTTATATCATGTTCTAAGCAAAGGAAAGGATTCGGTCTACTAATTGTCTTAATGTCTATGCGAGTTTATGTAGAATTAAAATAAATAGATTCAGGAAACTTAAATAAGTATTTGAGAAAAATGGAAAAATGTTTCTGTTTATATTCAGCAAATATTGTTATTTAAAAGAAACAAGCAGAGATTTTTTCATTTGTTTAATTTTCAAGACTTAAAAAAAAAAAAAAGGAAAATTTCTTTAGAAACTTAATTCAGCGGTGATAATTCGCTATTTCTGAAGTATTGGTTGATCAACAAAAAAAAAGTATTGCTAATGTTAATAATTCTTTATTTTTTTAAAAAAAAACAGTGAATTAGAAGAGATTGAAAGCCTAATAAATAACATCATCTTTTTGTTAATATTTAAAAATATTGTTTCTGTAAATTTAGTGATTTTAATTTTAACTTATGTATTCTGGTGATATCTTTTTTTTTTTTTAATGAAATCCCGAATTTCCAATCATTTTTACGTTTTTTTAAATTAGATTACATGAGTTTCTTTCAGAATCCTGAAGCTTTAGTCATCCACTCATAAGTCTTCTATATTTGCTTCAATTCCAATAAATTCGAATATTAATTTGAGGAAATTTCCTAGTTCCGTTGCATTCCATCGATTAATCTTTATCAACAGAAAATCGATATTGAAATCGAATTAGAAAGTGATGGTTCCATAGAATTAAGTGCTTCGAAGTAAAATAAATAAATAAATAGGAACCACAGCCAAGTATTGATTTGCTTCATTTATTGTACAACTTGTATTCTAAATGGCATTCCTAAAATTTCTAGAAAATCATCTCATTAGAATTAATCGTAATTACTGGAATCCTAGTACAGTTGTTTCGCAATCATTACTGATATCATTTCGAGCATCGCGTTTGAACAAACCGAAATATTCTTTACAATGCCCAGCAGTGATTCAGTTCCTAATGTCTTTCTAAATTTATTAAGTTAATTTATTTATTTCTACCCGACGTTGCCTGAGAGTAAACATGAAAACGTTTTAAATATAATGCCTTCAACACTATTCAGCTTAAGTGAAATAAGTTTAAATAAGCTTTTTTGAAATTAAAAACACACAAAAACATTTAAAAAACCGATAAGGCATGACTGGTTTCAATAGAAGTTAGCATCTAAAAAAGATTTTCCTTAAAGAGACAATCGAAACGAAGTCATGTCTTATCGGTTTCTATGTTTTTTCAAATATTTTTGTTATTTTTCAATTCTATAATTGAAATTATAAAAGTTAAGAGAGATAGTTTTTTTATTGAAATTTTGAATTTTATTCAGACTAAGGGCTAAACGAATTTTATTATTAAATGTTTAACTAAAAATTCCAACTGAAATGCTTATTTATTTCTTCCCTCTTCTTTTTGATTCATAAATGTGGAAAACTAGTCCAGATTTCAAGTCAGTTGAAAGAATGGTAGTTTTATGTAACAGCCTAAAGGGAAAACCCTCCCACTATCTAAGCCTAAGTGGAGCGAGAAAATTTAATTGGCAGTGAGTTATGTAACATATACAAAGCCATTGAATGAAAGATAAAAGAGACAATAGCCAACACTAACTAACACGCGGACAAACACACATACCGTATCTATAGATAAAGAGATTATAGTTCAAAACAATTTTTTTTAATAATGTTATAATTTTCTGAAATTTTAATTTTCTATTGTGAAATTACTGCTATTTGTGAAATTACTGTTGCTGTTACTAATTGTTCTGAAATTATTATTCCTGATAATAATTCTTTCAGGAGTAATTTCTTACTTTCTTTTCGTTTTCAATTTCAGCTAAACAGACATAATTTCACTAAAACAAATAATCAATAAACAAACAAACAAATGTGCGCGCGCGCACACACGAATAAATCTTTGCTAACTTATTTTGTAAAAAGATATACATTGTGAAGCCACTTTATTAGGTACACCTACCTAGTAGCGTGTTGGGCCTCCTTTAGCCCTCAAAACAACCTGAATTCATCGTGGTATGGCTTCCACAAGATGCTGAAAACGTTGTTGAGGTATTGTGTACCATCAGGTGTGAGTGTGTCACGCAGTTCCTGAAAATTTGATGGAGGCTGGAATAGCCCGTTCCAGCTCATCCCACATATTTTCAATCGGGCTGAGATGCGGGGACTGAGAGGGCCACTGCAGCAAGGAAAAGTCATCGTCATGTCCCTCAAACCATCCCGTAGTGATGCACCGACGTGCTTTATGCACCGACGCATTTTCCTGCTGGAAGTAGCCATCTGCATGAGGATAAATTGTTAACATGTACGGTTGAACTTGGTCAGCTACGATGTTTAGGTACGCTCTAGCATCTTGGCATGCCTCCAGAGGTAGCAGTGGACGCAACACCATGACAGTGCCCCACCGGCTTGAAGGGTCCAGATATTCAAGAAACGACTGATCCAAGCATTCATGCGCACAGCATGACGGTGGAACTAATAAAGTGGACGGAGAGTGTATTTTAAAAACTGATTCATCAGTCCAAACCTCAGTAAATGAAGTCTTTAATTTCATATAATTTATTAATAACTTTTCAATCGAAAGTGAATGTGAATCTGAAAAACACTTCATTAATTGAATTTAGCTGAAATAAATATTTAATCGATTTTTTGAACAAAGGAATTTCGATAAATACGATTGAATCGGAACCAAATTTGGCCAAAATCTTTTACAGGTTCTAATTAATGACTCTGCCAGTTTGGGATTTTATTTTCGCAAATCGACTTCAAATAAACAGAACAAACCAACAGATAATCAAGCAATGAAAAAAAAAAGATTATAGTTACAGAGGCAACTTGTACTTTCTTTTTCTTCCATAGTTAAAGTAAGTTCTCTTGAAGCCACGAAGACATTGTTACGAAGAGAAACATAATACATGAAATTCTTGTTTCTTATATTTTTTTTTCCTTTCACCAATGAACAGTTTAGTTTCTTGAAGTTTTCAACTTTAACTTAATAAGTTGAATGTTTTAAAAGAATTAAAAATGGTAAAGGAATTCAGTTTATAACATTCAACAAATACAAAATGAAAAAATAAAAATAATATAAAAAAAATCTTCTCAAAGTCTAAATTGTCCTTCGTTTACTTTATACACAATTTTGATTAACTATAGAATTATCAATCAAAATAAACTAGCATATTTCTTAACATTCAACTCTTAAATGATCCCTTTGTTAAAAAAAGAAAATGTCTATACACAAAATAAAGTTTTCTTCTGAATGTACATCTTGATGTCCTGCATTGTAGATCCGTCGACATACTTATGGTGTTGAATAGCCTCAATCATATATTTGCTGATAGTATCCTCCGTTTCTGGACAGCATTCGAATGGCTTCGGAGGTATTTTGGTGGACAAGGAGGATCTCGACGCTTTGAGCATTTTATCAAGATGAACGATAACAAATTCAGCCGTGCGGAGAAGTTTCGCCCAAAGTTTCCTTCTAACAAGTTCAGTAGAAGTAATTTTTCAAAATATACTTTATCAAGTTTTAAAGTGAATGTAAGGGGGAAGGATGGCGCATCACATGACTAAACCGGAAGCAGTGACGGAAGTTGAGTCTTCCAATAGGAAGAAAACACTTCTGTATGTGATTTTTTTGAGTGGTTGGTTTTATTTACCAAAGTCTCAACGTTTGTTTAATCATCCTAAATGTGATAAGTGAAAATAAGTAGCCTATATATGCTTAACAACTAAACATGATTTTGTTCCATAACAGTTATATTTTCAAATGATGTGCATTCGCACGTAGGGCAAAAAGGATTTGTTCACCCCTATCATTACTGTTATCTTCAGCCAGGGTAGGTTGCTGTGAGGTGAGTTGGCGCACTTGTGAAGGGGAGAGATGGTGCACTTTTTATGTAAAATAATTACGATTAGAGCAGAATTGCAGCGTATCTGTGTTAGTCTACACCAAAATCAGCTGAACTGCCACTGCTATTACTTATTTGCTTCAGCAGAAAGGTGTTCCGATGAGTCGAACACTACTGCAGGGAACACTTTGGATATTTCCAACAGTGAAGATCCTCTTGACTTCTAAGAAACTCCTTAGCTAGTAACGCCTATATCTCAGATACCGTAAGCAAAAACATCAAAAAGAAGACAGTCGACTTGTGTCGTAAAGTAACCCCAAGAGAAGGTGACCAAAACTACACAAATCAGCATAAAGTACAAGAGATGTCGCAATCTTTCTTCGTCGTCATCACCATCATCTTCTTCAATCATTCTCTGTGACAGCAGAGATTCAGACTTCATTCTAGATGAAAATGACTATATACTGTAGAATGTTTTGAGCTTCATTAGGAGACAACATCCAAAGTAGACTGGATAAGATGTGTGAAAATTACAAGATGGTTGCATGAAACATGTACAGTGCATGAAGGGATCTGCTGCGCTCGTGGACGAAGTGAAAAGCGGCGCATGAAAATTACAGGAAAAAAGTTATAAGAACTGTAATTTCCTACCTCGCCTGTTCAGGTGACGCGTTCAGGTGGGAGAGATGGTGAAACGTAATGGTTTTTTTCATTATATCTAATTTTCATTTTAATTAATGTAATACAGAATTTGTATCATGTTAATTAAAATGACAAAAGTGTGAAAGATGATATAATAAATGTTATAAGTGAAACAAACACCAATAAAAAAACACTTATTTTTATCGTTTATAAATGAGTGCCATCTATTCTCCCCCTTAAGCTTAATTATAATTTTTGTATGAAGCACTTTTTGGTTTGGTTGTTGTGTGTAAAGAAGAATAAAATATTTTTGGAATAAATTTAAAAACACGCTATTCACGATATTAATTGAATTGCAACATAATCAATCTTATATCGCTGTTAAATATCATTTTTTTTTTTTACCAAAACATTCGAAATTTACGTCTATAGTATAAGTCCTTGTCAATCACAATTAATTAGCCCTTAAAGTAGCAAAGCAGTCTTTATCACCATAATTCCATCAAACATCCACAATCCTGTGATCCTGTAGAGCTTAATCTAAAAGAAATTCAAAACATTCATTAATATCGTATTACTTAACAAAATTTAAAAATTAATTCATGTTTTCTGGTTGTTATTTGTATAAAAATGGAACAACTCAAATTAATTCTTAATCGATGAATTCCCTTTGTTATGGTGCAATGTTTATTCTTTAAAGAAAATAACAAAGGTTATAAAAAGCAAACCTTTTTATTTTTTTCGTAAAAACCAAAAAAACAAATAAACAACCTTAACTGCTGTCTCTCAACAAATGTACTCTGTCTATGAATTCTACTTTTAAAATACAAGATTACTTGAAATATTCTGCCAGAAGGTGTCGCGTTCATTTATCACACAGATTTATAGAAATAGATTAATTTCATCAAAATCCTTAATTACCATATGTCCTTTAATTTTGTTTCTAAAACAGAGCTCCGTATCGAAAGCGACTTTAAGATGATGACTTTCTGGTAATTGAAGTTCTTCTCAATCGTCCATTTTTTTTTTTTGGAGAAATCCTGAATCTTTGTGCGATGACAGGTGAGATCGTCCGATTATATCAAAGGGCGTTTCTCCAATTTCGATGAGAGTAGGGGGGGGGGGCGGGGGAAAGAGGTCAGACAGATTAATTAAACTGCAGATCGTCTTGAATTACT
This sequence comes from Thereuonema tuberculata, assembly GCA_023159025.1. Taxonomy (NCBI): domain Eukaryota; kingdom Metazoa; phylum Arthropoda; class Chilopoda; order Scutigeromorpha; family Scutigeridae; genus Thereuonema; species Thereuonema tuberculata. Next base: position 63,605,004 of record JAFIDM010000004.1, read on the forward strand.
GGTCCCTTGTTGGTCGGGTCTTTCTCTTGGGAGGCATCCGCCTTCGAACAATGGACTTCTTCTGCCTTCATCTCTTCTCCCTCCAACTGATTAACTTGCTTTCATCATTTCTGGACCAACAAAAACTTTCCTTCGCAAACTGACCTCAAACTTTAAGAGGTAGTTTCCTTTATTCCTCTTTATTTTTCTTTAGAACTATATATAAAAAGAAAACTTGGGTAATCCAACTTTTTTTTTTTTTAAATAGAAGAAATTCTGTCTGTGAAACCTCTCATTATTTTATTATTTCTGACCTTAACTTACACTCTAAATAAAGCTTAAAAAAGTGCATTTATCCTTTGTTCTTACAGCATATGTTTAAGTCCTTTTTTAGGACTTATCAGCCAGATTTATCACTTCCTATTCGTGATAGAATGTTGATCTCGCTCCCGTTCCTCTCATAGAATATATCAAAATAATAATACATTTTACTGATGAGTTCTAATAAGGACGATACAGCCGTCCTAGATTTCTGTTGATGATCAGATGTGATTGGCAAATTGTACATTCTTTTTAACTTATCCTTGTTTTATCACTCCTTTATTTTATTTGCATTTCTTGAATCTTGGATCTGTATTTACGAAATGCTTATATAACGATAAATTAGCTAACTTGTTTAAAATCACAATCCTGTGTAAAACAAAAATACAGTTTTTCCTTTCTAATGATAATAACCTGATAATTACTTTCTAACATTAGTTCACAATTTCATTTTTCTTATAACCAAAACTATCTTTCGCATTTCCATTACTATAAATTTAAAGATTCTTATTCTCTGATTAAGCTAAGTAAATTTCAACTTTCACATTTCTTATTTGTTTAAATTTTTGAAGGAAGCTATATCGACTGGACAGATATCCTTAATAATTGGCACGGTTCAATTTTACCTAAGTATCCGTCCAAAATAGTCGTTAAGTATTATTAATGTCTGACCGAATTGAAAGAGAAAAAGTAACGACATCACTGATGTCAACAATAACTCAACGTTTCAGAAGTGCGGTTCTATCACTGAAAGTTTTGCTGTGA
>JAFIDM010000004.1:63606468-63799073 GCA_023159025.1 Thereuonema tuberculata
AAAATAAACCCTCCTTATTCCCGAACCCGTGGAAATTTAGAAAAATCTTGAAAAAGGTTTTAGTGATTATAATTTCCTACTTACATGCCAACTTTGAAGTCTCTACTAAATGTAGTTATGGGACTAAGGAAACTTTAAAGCGACAATTATTCCCGAACCCGTGGGAATTTCGAAAACTCCAGCCTTATTCCTTGTCTACATCATAAAGGGAACCTCTGTGCAACATTTCAGCTTTCTAGGTCCAAGGGTTTGGGCTGGGTGTTGATGAGTCAGTGAGTGAATGAGGAAGGTCTTGTCTTTTTATATAGTTAGATAATAATATTTTATTTATGGGGCTAAAAACATTGTTTATACAGTCCTGCTGAGTAAATGCACTATAGATAATCAATTCAAAATCTGTAGTTGAAGTTTCTGCTGAAAGTTCTAGAGGAAAACAATGGCGAAGAATTGGAAAAGTTATGAAAACAAATAATTGTTACGATAACTTAAAGAAGTAAACACAAAGAACTTTTTGGAAGAATTTCTTTCCCTTCGTCTTTCTTATATTTCTGTAGATGTATTGACCTATGGTTTTGTTTTTATTTTTAAAGCGACATGCCTTACCAAAGAATAATTCTTCGTTATTATGATGATCTAACAAAAAAAAAAGCACACCCATGTCATTTTATCCCAAGGTCTTACGGACGGTAGACATCCATTTGTAAAATACAAAATCAGTAGCATTTCAGTAAGACTTTACACTTTAATTACATGATATTGCGTAAAAATATTAAAAATGATGGATGAAAAGCGATTGTGATTCCGGGGAATTAATAGGAACCGTGTGAATTTATTCAGTGCCTGAGGAGGGTGTGAGTGGGAATCATCGATTGGGATGCCGGATTCAAAGAGTTTTGCAATTTTCAGGTGCTTCATATTATGGTTGAAATATTACTTTTCAAGCACCTGTTGTTCTCTCGTGCTCTTAATCTCTTCAAGATATTTCCATCTAACTTTAGAAATTGGTTATCGTTGCCACGACAATGGTGAATTAATATTGAAAATGGCGATCGGTTTTGTCATTTCAAATAATAAGGTGTAATATTTATTAATTAAATACAGAGGAAAAAAAAAGATAAGAAGAAAAAATATTAGGTTCTGTTATTTTAAAACTAATTAAGCTTGATTTTTTATTTTTCTCATTAAAAGAACGGAAATTAAAGGAAAAAATAAATAAAAAAGATTAATTTAGTAATATTTCTAAAAGTAAACAATTATTTGTCTTTTCTTTGTATAAAGACATTGTAATGAGTAAATCAAATTTATTTGAATAAAATGTTTTCCCAATTGTTAATGAAAATTACTATTTTTACAGGAAAAGCTTCTTCTTTTGATAATATTTTTTCAAAGTGGTTTAATAAGAGAAATTTAAGAATTCGGGAGGTGGAATTCTTTCAATAAATAGACGATGGAGCTTAAGTTTGTATTGAGAAATTATAATCCAAGTTCGTTTTCTATTTTATTGTAATAATTATCTAAAGAATCGTCTGGAAACGTATCAGTTGGATTGCTGCAGTTATTCCTTCCGGTGAGCTTTTAATGAATCCACTTTGAATTCGCTTTGTAATGATTCGAAGCACTTGGATGAAGTATCTTCCAATGTCGTTTGACACCAGTTTGGTCATTTGGTCGATTAGTTAACATCGGTGAGATTGCTAAGTGGACAGTGAGTGAAGGCCTTGTTTCCGCTGTGATTTTTGAAATAGACTGAAGAAAATTGAAGCGAAATTTATGATTTACAACAGTTTGTATTTTTGAGTTTTTAATCTCAAATGAAAGTTAACGATGAAAATCACAAGAAAAGAAACAAAGATTTAAGGTGATTTTTACAACTTAAAAATAAGCTAAAAAGCAAAATCCAAACCGCTAAAATTTCTCATCTAAGCTGCTGCGCGATATCTTCGCAAGACCAAAATAAATCCTGCTAACACCACAAGAAGCGTACAATATTGTTAAAATATAATAAGAAGCTTAAATTGCAAAATTAAATTCTTAACATTATGAGATAGCAAATGCACAATTTAAAAAAATGTGTGATGTTGTTGAAAACAGTTTTTGACGGTTTCGAAATGCCATTTATTCCTAAATGCCATTGTCAAAGGGACACAATGGATATTACGAGGAATTCTAATAGCGTGATATATTATATCGATTAATTATTGTCATCCTTTATTACAAATTCCCAATTTGAATTTTGTTCATTAATTGAAGAAACCTTTCACTTCATGTGAAAATTTCCAAAATATGGAATATCGTCTTTTTTTAAACTCATTTAATAAACATATTTACAACGAGATATTGCAGATTTATTTTAATATTTGCAATACTCTTAACATTCTTCAAGCTCAGAATAAAATAAAAAAAAATTTAGAAATGGATTTTAGAATCGAAATACAGAGTTCATTTATGAATAAGAACAGCAAAGTGTTACGAAGCTATTATTTGAAAGACAGCTTTAGGTTGTTTGAAGGAAAACTTCTAGTTCATGTTCGACAATTAAGTACGTAGATAGGGATAAAGAGTCGTCAAACTACACGCTATTAATAAAGCATAAAAACCATCATAATTAAAACACTATTTATCTTACGAAGCTGAAATTTTGATAATAGGTAACGTTGCTAACTATGAACTGCTGTTGATTTGAAACGTGTCTGTGTAAAACGGTGGTATTACAACAAGTAAACGCAACTTACACAGAAATGCCTAAGTTTGCTGTTCAGTGAGACAGTAATTTTTAGATAAGGGGGTATTCGAAAGTTGGAATGTCAACCATTTGTTTTTAAAGAAAGAACCGTTGATAACTGTACTCCATCTACTGCAGTGAAGAGAATTCGGATTTTATGGGAATACCTGTACGATTATTTACAAAACTAATATCATCAATGGCATTAACCGATTATTATTCATTTTGACAACATTAGTTGACGTTCTTCGAAAAATATAATGGATGAATAATATTAATATTTAATTAATATCGTGATAACTACATTAGCTATAATGTACATACATTATAGCTAATAATGCATACATTAGCATTTTAAAAAGGTAAATCATTTACATTGCGGATCTTTTAAATGCGATAGATGTAGTTTTATTAATATTCCACATTGTAACTACTTTATCTTTTTTTAATTTGATTTTTTTTAAAAAATAAAACCTAACTTATTGCATGAATTGGCCCAAACAGTGGCTACCCCGCAGTACAGAACAGCTTGAATGTGAAGCAGACATACGTGCAGTTCACTTCCACTGCTACCTAACAAAATACCTTTTTGGGTTCAATTGCTACATTTTTCTTTCTTTCAGAATGTAGTCTACAGTTAGAATTCTTGATTGATCAATTATAGATCAAGAGCCCGTTAAAATTATAAGTTTAATGATTTTTTAAATTTTTTGTTTAATTTTGATTGGTAGTTATCAAAATTAACTCTACAGAAATTTATTGATAATATTTTCAAAAGCTGGCATCTGTAATTATCTAATTATCTAATTCAAAACTGTAATTAACTAGTTATAGTTATTTTCTTTGAAATATTATTTTTTAAATTGTTTTTATATGTTGGTGTTTAAGTATGTTAGTGAAGTTTAATATAGCAGTTTGTGTCTCAATATGAAAGGATTTCAGACAAAGAAGGTGAGTCTATTTTTTGTAGGTGAGGTTGTGCTCTCAGGAAAAACAGAAATATTATACAATCAAGACGGCCTGTAGTGTGCGCAATTTAATTCACATATGGTTTAATTCATAATATATTCAGTGTAACTGTTTTTTATTTCCTTCTAAAATCGTCGTTCCGTTTCTTAACTTTACTAATGTCATTTAACTTTAATTCTTATAGATTTCTTAATATATTTAATTTTCTATTAAAGATAATCTATTGGTGCAACGGTTTCCTCTTTTCTCTGGTTGAAAAAAAACAACTAAATTTTCGATGTACAAAGGCATATTTTTTTTATTCATTTGAATTCAATTTCCTTCATTCCAAGAGAACAAGTGGGATATTGTTTTCCATTGCGTGTTTTTCTATCATTCTATTCATCCATGACATTACCGTCAATCGTAGAAATCATCGAGGGAGGGGCGTTTTTTTAGGGGTAGAACCTGAGGGAGGAGAGAATTGGAACTTATTCCCTCAATTGGTTCATCCATCAGCTGAGAGATGATGCTGTCGTCGGCCCCCCTTGTCCGTGCTAGGGCTGGAGACCGCTAGGGGAAGGATATTAAAAGGAATGACCTGGAAGATGTAGTGTTGAATGGACGACGGGAATTTCGATGACCACGGGCCTTCCATCATTCGAGGAATGCTTAATCATAGAAGAAATTTGGTTCAAGGGAAATCCCTGGCTTTTGTTATAGTCAATAATTTACGTTAAAACAAAATGTAGTTAAAGAAGACTGAAGCATTTCGTTATTAATAACTGAAATTAAGTGAAGAAAAACCAGCTCTACTATAGGATGGCCTCCAATAATCCCCAAACGAAAATTCGCGGGAAACTGAAAAAAAAAATAACTTAATATAATTTAGCTTTTGTAAAAGGTTGTCTTAAACTATCACAAAACTTAATAATACAACAAATTTGTCACAATTTCGGAATTTTTAACAATTTCACTAAATTTTACACATAGTGCATTTTCCCTAAGTGCAACATAGGGATTATAGAAGCAGATTAAGTAAAAATAGAAATTCCGTTAGAATTAGATGATTGACTTTATTCCACTTTGTGTAATTATTTGTTATAAACACTTTCAGTCCCTACGTCAATTCTTTATTTGCTTGATTCTTTTCCTATCTTTGAGATGCACAAGTTTGCGAACCACTGTTGCACTCTGTGAATATCTTTAGAAGGTACTTTACGTTCTAGCTTCTTCCTTATCTTAAAATAAAGACAGTAAAAATATAACAAGCAACCATTTCTTAGTTTTATCGAACTTCTCATGCTTTGAAATATATGAGGAAAAAAAAGCATGACTCTTGGTTTCTCGCATGATTTTACGATTTCATTATTTTCTCGTTCTTAGTTTTCTTTATTATAAAAGTAATCATGGAAATTATTTCTACATTTGCAGGTCAGCTTACGACAATTAAATATTATTTTAATTATCATTAAACCTCCCTCCTTAAAATGCTAATTTTTTAAAAATTCTTGAAATCATCAAAGATAAGGACTTCATAAATTTTAATATCGAAGAGAAGAAAAATATATTAGACGCTAGTACTAAACTATCAACTATTAACAGCACATTCGTCACGTGATAAAGTAAGAAGCAAAACTGTTTTAGAAGTTATCCTAAAACATTCAGGCATTTACTTTACAAATATGCGTTAAAGAAATGTTTATAATTAGTCTGCAGGGCATTAGACAACTGAAGAGAGTAAAATACAAATAAAATAAAACAGCCGTGCTAAAACAGCTAAACAGCCGTGTCGGCGTGGTCGTGCGGTCTCAGACGTCGGTCTGCCGTGCGGCCTGTGTGCCGGTACCGGGTTCAAATCCCGGTCGAGAGCATGGATGTTTCATCGTTCTTCTTCTGTGTTTCGTCCATTTCTCCCCTGGGACTTACTATCTCAGGATTATTTCTGAACTGGATGTGAATCTCGTCCTCCTTCTGGAATTTCCTAGCCTCACCCTGACGTTGTCAGATAGGGCTAGCCCGTGGTCCATAGTTGGCCAAAGTCGATGAAAGAAGAAGAAAACAGCTAAACATGATTAAAACTTCTTTTGCTCGTGCATTATAACTTAACTTAGCCTACACCAGTTAAATAGCTATTTATCACTATTTCACTTACTAGGGTGATTCAGGTTGTAGCATCATAACTTCAACACAGCATTCTGGAGGTCATTACAAATTAAAAAGCCTACATCAACCTATTTCCAAATTCGTTAAAGGACAACAACTTAAAAAAAAAAACAGAAAAGCACACAACATACAAATTATATCAAAATGAAGTTTGTTTCTCGTAATTATAGTATTTTGCCATATATGGTTATTACGTAGCGATCGATTTTGAACAAACGTCACCAATCTGACATCATCAACAATTGGGCTGCCGTGCGGTCGATCTGTCGGAACAAGCAAGTCCCTGCAAGGCGAACCTCGCAACTGAAGAGAACTAGCGATAATTAGCATTAAATATAACTTCTTTTATGAAGAAAACTATAGGAAAGCAAGAAACATGATGTTTATGGTGTCATTTGAAGGCTGCAGTAGATCACGAATTTATTGGAGCTCAACAGAAGCTTGAATGGAAGAATTCAAGTTATCTCCTTGCAAGGGAACAACTCTGATCTATTGTGGACTATTCCCAAATTGGTATGTTGAAAGACGAAGCTTAAACTGAGGTTTTGAACGGTTTATCGTAACAATTCTTGATAATTCTTTTTTACGTAAATGTTCTGTAAATGTTCTTTTTTATGTAAATGTAACTTGTATTTAAATAATACAATTGCATTGCGTTTTTATTTTTATCTATTTGCTTCGAAGAAATCTCTCCTCATCAAGGATTTTAACATTTTTTAAGAAAAGCTTACAGAATGCTGGTTGACTTTTACTTCTGAATCTCTTACAGTAATTCTACCATTGATGTAGTAACTAGCCTTTAAATAAAAGGAATGTACTTTCAATTGATGAGCGGTAAAACGTCCAAACAGCAGCTACTCTGAAAAAGAATAGGGTAAAATTCTAATTTTAAAATGAACTGAATCACAAAAAGGTAGAAAACGTTTAGTATTTGAATGAAGATGAGCTCCTTTTGCGAAGAATTATGTCAGACTCCTACAGTCAGGAAGTTTTAATTTCTCGTTTATTTATTAGTTGGAAAAGGAGATTTTATTTTTTATTTTAGTGCTGATATTTTTTATGTCTTCAACTAAACACTTTAATATGTAAAAACAGCAAGAAATTTAATCGTTTCTTTCTCTAAACAGTTTTAATCCAGAAATTAATTAAACTTGGGAATTTTTCAACTTTCTGCTGGCGACCGCTAAATTTTATGTACCATTTACTATTCCGTGTGGGTTGAGTTTCTCACTGGCCGAACCCCATCCGTCATCTAGTTTTATGAAATTTCATTTCGCCTAAGTGTTGAAGCCGTTTCGTTACTATTTCTCTCTTGTTTTATGTTTTTTGGGAACTTTTTGAGCTCGAGTGGTAGATCTATTTCCCTACGGAAATCTCGTCTCATAAAGGTGCTATTGGCGTCAAATATCCTTCCTTTTGAATTCTCAGTCACTTTCTCTCTCCATTTCCTCCTAAAAAACACAATATGGCTGAAGATATTAATTTTCGTGACGCCTTATTTCCTGGAAGAATGAATTGTATTCTCGAATGAGCTGCTTTCTGCTCTTATGTATTGCTTATCGTTTGCTTTCCCGTGCGCGCCATTTTGATGCTCGTGGCGTGGGATTGTCCAATGTTTTTATTGGTGCCTTGATGCTTTCGATGCATTTTGCTTTGCTTTCTGTTTTTGGGAGGGAGAAAATGTGAGATTTGTTTCATCTTCAATTCTTCCAAATATTCTTTTCTTCGATTTTTTTTTTCTTATTTGCTTTCTTAAAAATATTGATCTTAGAAACAATAAGTTCTTGAAAGGACTTGTAGCCTGATTTCCTTAAAGTGTTCTGTTTTTTTTTTTTTTTTAAAAAAGTTGAGAAAGAAAAGACAAAAGAAATATCTATTTGTTTTTAAATTACAAATTTTTCATTTTTGTAATCAACTAAATTAACTAAATCCTCATTATTTTAATTAAGTTGCATAAATCCAATGGACCTGATTGAAGAAAGTGCAAATCGATTCATAACCATTTTTAGACATTGATGGTCTCACTTCTAATTCTTTTCAGTTAAAAATTTCATCCCTTTCTCAGAAAATCACACTAATTTAAGGGAAAAAATTTCAAATACAAAAATAAACCATTTCGTCTCCGAAAATATTCATGCTAAGTTTAAAGTAGATCCATTCACTTAGATCTATCTATATATATACTGTATATAGATTCCGGACAGACAAACACCACGAAATTAAGCTAAAAAGCTCGTGTAATGTTCTTCTCTCAGAAATACCCCCCCCCCCCAAAAAAAAACACCAATTAATAATAATAATAATAATAATAATAATTAATAATAATAATAATATTACTCAGTATGGCCGTGATCGTATAGTTAGTACTATCAGTTAATTTGGAATGTATTTTTTTTTACATAACAGAAAATCATGTTTTTATTATTATTATAATAATTATTATAATAGTTTAATTATTATATTATTTTACATTGATGTATTTAGAGACACTTAATCAGAAATGTGGCCGCGCGTTTGGCGATGTCGCTAAGACATTGGTCTCTCACCTCTGAGTCCCGGGTTCTGTTCTCATGTGGGTTTCGTTGATGGTGGCGATCCGCGCTGGGCAGTTTTTCCCTGGGTTCTCCCGTTTCCCCTGCATTTCTCACACCATCCTTTCTCCGTTTGTCGTTCTTTTCGTGGGATAGTACAAAAGATCTATCAGGTCGACGTGCTCGGCAGTCATGCCACCCACTTTCACTTAATCTAATCTAATCTAATCTAATCTAATCTAATGAGAAATATAGAATTAATCTTTCCTTTCTTTTGTTTTAGTATAGCTGTAATTTTATGGTTTTTCTAAATGACGTCGTTGAGAACAAATGATTATGACCAAATTCTCATAACATTTATTTAACTATTAGGCTACATTTATTTACTGACACTTTCGAAGCCATTAAAAAAAATGAAAAACAGCGCAAGCTTATACTAATTTTTAAATTTTATGAAACAGATCCAAGAAATTTGTAACGTTTTAAATTATAATTGAGGTCCTGTATTGAAACCTTTAAAAATATGACAATGCCCGGTCAATTCATAGCTTAAAATCTGAGGAAATTTCTTGATATTCTTCACCAAAAGGAAAATTAAGGCCGAATTACAAAATGCAAAAGGAATTCAAATGTGAAGTAAATGTGTAGCCTCAGTTAATGTGAAGTAAATGACCATCAGACAACTACATGAACAAACATGGATTTTAGACGCAATAATTTCAATATTTCAAAAGTTTTGTAAATTTGGTGATTGACTTCCTTGTTTCAGAAGTCACTGGAAAACTAACTCTGCAACGTTGCCAGATGACGCCATCGTTTCTATCGTCCTTCACACGCTCTTTAAACTTTAGTTCAACTTTAGTTAGAATGTAAGCTCTTTGTGATAGAGGTAGTTCGTATTTTTACTTAAATATTTAAATATGTATTTAAACATTTAATAGATTTTCTTAAATTTCTGTGAATATCACAATGTTGTTTACTTGTTTTGTTAATCTTGAAAATTAAGTTAGTATCCCACTACAGGCACTGGTCCTTGGAGTCGCAGGATTTATGGTTCCCGGCGTTCTGTGACCATTGGGACTACGTTGAGGTCGAGTGGTCAGCCCTACGCCCGCCCAAAACATTCGAAAATTCAGGAAATTCGAATTGATAAATTTAATAAGAATCTGCTGCTCTTTAAATGAGGCCAAAAACATTATCTACCCTAAATTACAGAAACCAAAAAGAATAAATTGAATTAATAAAGCGACGGATACAGCAGATAATAAATAGAAGCAGTAATTTGCAGAAATTGTTTTAGATAGATGTAAGTTAAAAATATCTTTTTGTGAAAAGAGGTTTTGTTATTTTTTTGTTATTAACAATAATATAATGGTAACAAACAATAAAACTAGGATTATCTGAAAACGTGAAAATGTAAGTTACTCATTATTGTGAAGATGGGTGAATGGATGTGTGTTAATGCTGGGCTGTCACTGTCCATTTTTGTTTACGAGAGCCTTCAACGCTTTTGCGCATGCGTCAGGTCTCCTTCGATTTCTTCAAAATAGGGGGTGAGAATAAATGAAGAGCGGATATTTACTTTTTATCAGTGTTAATTTACTAGTAGCTGCGTTCTATTTGCGCTTTTCGGGAAAGAATTACGGAAAGAATAAATACTATTGCAAAAATAACAGGTACTAAAAAAAAAACCACAGGTCTTAGGAAAGTACCCATCTCAGCGGGGTAGAATCGTCTGCCAGTGCTAGTTCTCGCTTTTGAAACCGAACAGTACTGATTAGGCTTTGATGAATCGTTTACATTTTGATTGACAAGTATGATCAAACGTGTATTATCATCATGTCTCATATGTAAGATCAACAACTTTCATCAGAAGAAGTGAAATGTTCCGGAATGTTCCGGAATACGGATTCGTGAACGCCCGACGATTCGAATGAAAATTTCGATTTTTACCAACGTGGATACGTCAAGAAAAGCATGTAAATCGTCTTATTAAAAGGATTGAAATTAATATATAAGAAACTGATAAGAGCAACAAACGTATTATGATGAATGGCAGTAGTTCTCTTAGTGCATTGGAGAACCAGTATCAATGCTACGTGTATTTTGATTATAACTACACAAGATGTAGAAAATTTTAATTGTATTAAATTTGTTTATTTATCATTTAATTATTGCATACAGATTTATCTTAAGACACCATGCTATTAAAGTTGTTGTGTTGTATTTTTTTCACTAAAACTAATACCACATAAATATCTTACTGTAAAGTAAAGCTAGTACAATATAAACATCTTACTTCAATTCATGTATCATTCTTCATTATCGTAACAAATTAAATGAAGAAATCATATCCATCTTCTTTTATATCAATGTCCGTAGATTGCTTTAAATGGTAACTTTAAAAGGCGCCGTAAATTATCCCTTTCTCTTTAAATTTCCCTTCGGTGCAAATGTATTTCCTGTAGCTTTTATCTTCAATGTTATAATTTCAAGTAAAACGTTGTTATTGCGAACATGTTGATATTAGTTTTGATGGATAACTGAAACTTAAATGTTGTTTCTGCTGAAAGACAGCCGATCTCGTAGCTGTAATTACGGTTTGTGGGAGGGCAAATCAGACTTCTCTGACCCTTGATTAGCGCCACGTCACGTCAGCGCCATTTGCCTTTCCATTAGCTTGAAATGGAGCCGAGATTCCTTTCTCAGCAGACCGCTTCCATTTTAGAAGATTGACAGATTTAGATGTCTAATTCCAACGCTCGAAAACTATTCTTTTTAACTAACTGTTATAAATTACATGTCAACGCTGTTAAGACTCAACTGCTTTTAAGTCCATCTATGCTTATAATTATTATTTTTCTTTTTTTAACTTCACAGTAGAAAGGCGGAATTTTGCATATTTAGAAAGTTTTTTTTTAGAATGTAGTCGAAATGTATTTAAATGGTTTAATAAGTCAAAAAATGATCCAAGACTTGATATTATTGATAGAAGGAAGCCCTATTCATTTTCATATACATCCGGACCAAAAGACGCAGAAAACTCTTAAAATTACATTGTTAAAGTATAATAATCACAATAACTAGTCGGCTACCCGTCGCTTCGCTCCGGAAGCCTCGCTTATGTAACGGAAAACAACTTTTTATTTATTAAAAAACACACACACACACACAAATTACATCAAGTAAACTAAACCTAAAATTTTTTAAAAGTTTTTTTTTTTTTTTAATTTGATTTTTGATGTCTATATTCTCTCAATCCAGGACTGCTTTTCGAACCAGCGTGTGAATCATATATCTATGATATATTTTTATTTTTTATAGAGATCAGAATATAGTCCTCGTGGTCTAACGGCTAAGACGTCTAACTTCGGAGCAGAAGGCTCCGATTCCCGCAGCGAACTTGTAGAAATTATTTCTGGTTTCACAAATTACAACAATTGCACCAGACAGACAGAGAAATAAAAGATTTTTAGTAAATTTAGTCATAGATATACTTTTCAGGGGTTTTTGAGTTACAAATAGTATTGATTTTTAAGTTACAAACAGTGATTTTTCAGTATTCTACCTAATAGAAATAGTGCTTCTTTCTTTTTTGAATCTCTTTTTTTAATTACAATTGATACCTCTCAGTCGTGCTTGAGTTACAAATAGTGATTTTTCAGTTTTCTATCTAATAGAAATAGGGCTTCTTTCTTTCTTGACTCTTTTTTTTTATTCAAACATCTCCCGTATAAACGTGCTTGTTTTTCAATATCACATAGAATTTGATTAAGTAAGAATATTATATTTAAAATATTCCAACATTTCGGCAATTATAGTTCTAATTGTCATTTTCGAATTACAAATAAATAGACGGATCGAAAATAAATAAAAAATCTTGAGATTCAAAAAAAAAAAAAAAAAAGGTTGAATTCATTCATTATTGATTGAGGGAAGGTGAAGGACACATAAGTCAAAAAACAATATAAAGTGAGTAGTAGTCAGCTTGGCCTAATGGATAAGACGTCTGACTTCGGATCAGAAGGTTGTAGGTTTGATTCCTGTCGCGGACGTTTCATTGTAAAAATTGTCTCTATTTTCACATTCGCTCAGGAAATTGCGCCGGACAGACAAACAGACAGACAGACAGAGAAATAAAAGATTTTAGTAATATAGATTCAAAAATTGATTATAGTAGAAAGCTGAGATTTTAATGATAAATAAACGTCGTAGAAGATTTTAGCAAAATGTAAACATCATTTTTAAAGAAAATGCATTGAAACTTTTCTGATCTTGCAATCACCGAAGAGAAAACTTTTTACGTTTGCTGCACATAATTTAACAGGCAAAAACGAAGCCGGCACACCTGCTTAATAATTATGTAAAATTTACTAAACATATTTAAAATTACAACCCAGGTTTCGATTTAAAATCCAAACCATTTTCAAGTACAGGGACACAAAAGAATTACAGTTATTTATATAAATCCAATGTCATTAAAAGTTAAAGTAATTGTAACGTCATGGAATTTTCCTAAGGTATATCTGCATACATCGACGTCAAGAGGCATGGTGCACCTTCTGGTAGTGAGTGGAGAAAACATGGATCGACAAGAAACGCACGTGTTAGGCATACATAAACAATGGAATTAACCACATGACTTGAGATCTGAAAAACTAAAATATATAAAATAAAAAACATTCTTATCAAACAAACTTAAATAAATAAAATTGAAATAAAATAAAATTAAAAAAAATTAAAATAAAATAAAATAAAATATTTTTTCTCTCTTGTCATGTTGATTTTCTCAGATCACGTTCCAGCAAAGTTCTATAAATAGCTCTATAAATAGCTATAAATAATAGCTCTAAAAATAGCTGCCATTGCTGATATCTTCATTCCTATTTCAATTACATTTTTCTTTTTATTATCTTTTTTCGTTGTATTCAGCAACTCTGTATTCAGCAACTAAGGGAAACTGATAAACAGTCATTATATGCCTTCGGTGATTGCAAGATCAGAAAAGTTTCAATGCATTTTCTTTGAAAATGATGTTTACATTTTGCTAAAATCTTAGATTCATTAAAATTCAGAGAATGTCGATAATCTCTTGTAGGATTAAAAGTTAAATATTCAGAATTGCGGGATATGTAAGCCCTATGATGGTCAGCAACCCGTTGAACAAGTGATCTGCAAGTGTCGCCAATATATATACAGCCATCATCCCTACACGGAAGAGCATAGACCCTGAAAGAGCATAAACGTCGTTTTGCTTGGATGTTTCTTCTGCAGATGGGTCCTAGGATCCATCCAGCCCTCCGTAAAATGGGACCGGCTTTCTTTTCACAAAGGCGGGAGGTGCAATTTTGTTTTTATCTAAAATTATTAATATTTCTGCCGGCTTTTCAGATTGCATTACAGAACTCTATGAATTATTTATTGCTGTATTTATTATATTGTCCAAATTCGTTTTTCTATTAGTTCACCTCCCAGTTAAACATCCCCAGTTAACCTTCCCTCCAATAACTTTTCAACAGAATATATCTTATAACTGTTCCATACCTCCTTCGTAGGTTTTTTCTCCTACCATATGTATTGTGATGAAAGATCTCCAACATCTCTAAAATAAAATGTAATAATAACTTACATTTATTCGGATAAAGCAAATTTTCAGGGGAATATCGTTCCCCCTTCCTCAAGCCTATTTTACAAAGAGTTAGTGAAAATTCTGTTGAACAATTAAATTATTACATGTTGTACATATACATTTTGTTAATAATAGAAAGTTGTAATATTAGTATTTCTTTGTACGTAAATATCAACGATCTGACTTATTGTCCTCGGGGATAACTAAGAATATTTTCAAATAGTTCCTATATTTTTTATACCCAGTCTTCACAGTTTTTTGCCGAAACTCGTGAACCCTACTATCAAAATATTTACTCCAAATTTTAATATAAGTCCGTAAATATTTAAGTGCGTTTCAGCAAAAATAGGTTCATTATTAAAATAATTACGCCCAAAAAACAGTGTTCCTATTTTTTTTTTCACCAATGTAATTTCACTTTTATGCCTCACAAGTGATGATACATTTGATACTGTTACGATTTACCTCATATACAGGGTGATCTGAAATGTTTCGCCAAACTTGAAGAACCGATACAGGAAAGTAACAAAAAAAAGTCCATATGAATATGAGTAAGAAAAGATTCAGATGTTACAGAATGATTAACTACATAGCTATGGTGTAGTCACTGTTAAACGAAATGTTCGACGTTGCCTCCACCGGCAGACATACATCATCACTGTCATTGTGTGGATTGCCGGACACGTTCAAACATGCCTGATGTACAGCGAATCCTTATACAGCCATCCACAATGCAGTCATGCAATATTTATACAGTGAGAACCACTTTAGCATACAGTAACGATTTTAGAAAAAAAATCCAGAAGATTTAGCTCGGGGAAAGTGCAGATCAAGCGTTTGTTTGTCCTTTGCCAAACTTACAGCCAGGATAGACGCGGTTAGCCATAATAAACTATGTAGGTGTTAATTATTGTATATCATCTGAATAAAGCATTTCCGCACCCATGTTCTTTTTGACTTTTTCATTATTTTGCTAAATTGCAACGGGTTTTCAAGTTTGGCCAACCATTTCAGAACCACCCTGTATAAAACTGAAATCAAGATGAAATATGTTAATTAGGTAAGGAGCTCACTTTTATTCCTTACATTCGTATCTGAGTCCGTGTGTGTGTATCAATATACAGAATCCTGAAAGCCTATAGTCATTATTTGTTGATCAACAAAGCATTTTATTCATTTGGGATATTTGAATAAATAATAGGTGTTTTTCATTTTGAGGTTGCAGGGGATTCAGCAGAACTCAGAGCTGTCTCTTTTTGATTAATTTAATGAACAATGCAAGATTTAATGAATTAAAATGTTGAAAAACATGAATAAATATATGCTCTTTCTGGTTTGATTCCTGTTTGTTTTTCCATATTGGGATCTCAAAGGCTGTTATTACATTGAATTCGTAATTCCTCTTTATACTATATTCATAGGAGGAAAAAAAAATCATTTTAACAAAATAGGATTTTCAAAATTTAGGAAGCTGAAATTTTGGAAGTGAATGTAAAAGGCAATTGTTTTTGTACAAATCTGACCAACAAGGGCTGTAAACATCACAATAGTATGATGTGAAGTCAAAGATCGTTATATTTAAAAATATTATATTAACTCGAAACCCCATA
This sequence comes from Thereuonema tuberculata, assembly GCA_023159025.1. Classification (NCBI taxonomy): domain Eukaryota; kingdom Metazoa; phylum Arthropoda; class Chilopoda; order Scutigeromorpha; family Scutigeridae; genus Thereuonema; species Thereuonema tuberculata. Next base: position 63,622,075 of record JAFIDM010000004.1, read on the forward strand.
AAGCATTATTATTGATTTGATTAACAATCGCTCGTCTATTTATAATAAGGGTTATCTAAAAACTATTTATCCTACTGACCTCAAATTTTAATGGAAGGTTTAAATTCTTATAGAGAAGATTTCTGTTGCTTTTGGCACAACTCAAGTAAAAAGCTTATAAAACTTGGCATTTTAACGCCACTATAACCGCACCCAAAAAATTTGCTTTTCTGTAATATATTATCTCTTCTCCGTGCTCAGTTGATCTTTGAATTCTATTTTTTTCATAGAAATTCGACCCATAATCTCTAATAAAAGGCTTAAAAATTATATTAGAGCCTAAAATCAAAAACAAAAAATTCATTTTATGTTAAATTTCGAATTGAATTCTCGTACTGTGGCAAGATATCAGATAATCTCCTTTCCTGTTTTAATAAAGAGATGCCTTTATCTGTTCGGAATGAAAAAGCTCGAATAAAGATCTGTACAACCGCAGTCCTTTTCATGTATTTGGGATAAAATATTAATTAAACAACAATACTTTGAGGAGGCATTTTAACTTATTTCTTACATTAAAATTTTATTAAGTGAATAAAAATGACAAAATTTCTGTAAGAAAAAAATTAGGATAATCTATTTCTCATCTCAACTCTCCACTGACAACCGTTAGAAATTAAAATATTAAGTTATAGTTGGGTACCACCTTTCAAAGAAACACAAAATAAAATATATTAGAAAAAATATGAAGTTAGATTTTGCAGTATTTGTCTACCATTACAATTACATCTTTGTAAGCAGTGGAGTTATCGCAAACCATATTAACCTCTGCCTTCATAAAATTAACTCGGAAACTAACCAACAAACAAGGGTTAGTGGGAGCTGTTAGAGATAAAAACTCTTCTAGGACACCGTTCATCAGAAGGTTGAACTCAGTATTGTTCAATATTGAGATCTTCATTTTCAAATTGAAAAACAAGTCTCCAAACATTAATCTACGGATACAAAACACCAAACAATCATTGTAATAAAACATTTCTGAAAAAAAAATCTGCAACGTTATAAACGAAAGTAGCCTTCAAATTCTTTGAGGAACTTCTTTTTATTCAAAAAGTTGGCGTACGTTTACTGATGTTCTTTTAGTTTTCAATTCGCTTCTAAACCAATATTGAGTCCCGTGGACTGAGGCAGTGGTTCTAAGGTTATTTCAACTTCAGTGAGGTCTTGTTTGTCGTCTGTGTTGATTCTGTGCCTGGTGTCGACTTGAATCTTCGCATTTAGATCTTCACTTTCTTTTACAAAGATCCTTTTACCTCTTTTTATAACCACACAGTAAGCACAGAACTCAAGGGATATTAGAAAGATGCAGTTGTAGATCACAGAGACTAAAATTTTAACTAAATACTTAATAGCCTAAAATGTTCGGATAAAAATTCACCTGTAGGTTAAAAAAACTTGGGCGTCAATCTTCGATTACACTAAAACTTTATGATGAAAACTAAAAATATTTATTTCATTTACCATTTTTGTTGGCAGTTGAATAGCAGTTAATAATTGGATAAAGAAGATTATAAATTTACTTAGAGAAAACTTAATTTAAGAAACACAACATTTAATGAATACAAAAGGAATAATATATTTTAATATTTCGTAAAATATCATCTGAAAAACGGATGTTGTTGTATTTATAATGTTATTAAAATAAATGTTCCAATTATAAAATTTTAATTGCATACATTTCGTTGAAAATAGCATTAGAATTGCAAATAACTCATTGATCTCCTGAAATACATATAATATTGTATGATTTACATTTGTTTGTATGATGATTTGTATGATTACATAATTAATTGTGTGATGTATAAGAATATAGTAATTGATTTTATACAATTACCTGCATAAGTAAAAACAATGATTTTTTTTAAGATGGCCACATGAAACAAAGGGATAACAAAACTTTACATTTTATTTTTAGTTCTTCGCAATTGTCCAATTCTATTCTATCGCTCAGAGAAAGTTCCAAAACATCGATCTAAAAATTACTTTAAGAAAACTTTAAAATCCAAATTCAAATCCCAAGGCCACTGATATGAGACAAACTTAATATAAAGGCAAATGTTCTCATTAATGGAAGAGTTCCTATTTTTTTATCTTCATGAGATGCAAATGAGACCTGGAAGAAATAATTTTCACTTTTGCCAAGAGTATTTTAAATTTTATTTCAGATTTTTATAAAACTTAACAATTCCGATTTTTAATTAAATCTAGCCAAACAAAATGGTGCATTTTTGAGCTCAAAATTGAAAATAGTTTTCGTTAAAAACGGAATTTTAGTTTCATTGCTAGGCTTTGAAAAATATTTTAGTTGCCGAGTCTATTAAGAAAAATTCAGCGAAGATTAAGATTATTACTAGTGTAATACTTTGGCTACTGTAATATATGTTTCTGAATAGCTCTTGTAACTATGAGTGTATAGTGAATTGTCTTGTTCTTAGTAACGTGAGTCAGTATTTGCTGTTTTGAGTGAAGGCTGGCAAAGTCTTCAGTTTAAATTCTTGTTTACTGCGTTTTACTTCCCCGAAAAACAAAACAAAACCAAATTCTTTTATCCTTACGAGGGATTAGTGCCGTTGAAATCAAGTTATTCTCCGCAGGTGAATTTGTTCCAAGATTCCTTTTTTTTTTTTGGACATTATTTGCATATGAAGATGTGTAATTCGCGTTCCGATTGCAAAGAATTTATAATAATATTATGTTAAATTGAGGCTTATTATGACAAAGACGTTTTACTAAGATAATCGATCGAATTAGATAAGATGATATAAGTAAAATGGAAGTGATGTATAAAAGGATTTGAAACTTATTGTATTCCTTTGACTTTTCAACCTAGTTCTTTGCATTGGTTAAAAGCAGCTGTTAACGAACGGTGGTTTATGTCCACTCCATCGGCAGTGTTTTCGTTGAAAGACACCATCACTTGATTTCGCGTCAACAGGAGCTTCTTCTTTCTTTCGTCCTTTGGTTCATGCAAATCAAGTGTAATTCCAACAGTTGGGCTCTTTGCCAGAAGTCGTCGGTGTAATTGAAAAGCCCATCTTTAAGTTGGACCAGAACTTATCTCCGAGGCCCAGAGACTTCTTAATTGTCAGGTTCGTTACCTGTGAAGGCAGTCACAAAGACCGTGTTCAATTCTTTTCCGTGTTTTAAAAAAAATGTAATTATTAGGAAGGAAATTAGAGATAAAATCCTTTCAAAGAAATGGGTTTTATTGGTTTTTCTTTTTTTCCTTTGGAGATCATTAGAAGCGTGTGCGCCCTCTGGTGTCATGTCAGTTGAGCGACGGAATTACAGCCAACATCATTACCTCCAGGCAAAATAGATGGAATCGAAAATCATTCATTCCACCTCCGACTTTTCATTTTGCTACGAATTGATATCGTGAACCTAAATTATTGAAAGAAAAACGAAACATCCGCAATTACTTCTAAAGAAACATGTTTCTGGAAATAAGAAATTCTTGAAAATTACAGCAAAATTAAATTAACTTAAAATTTGTTGTTGTCACATTTAATGTAATTTTATAATAATGAACCAAAATATAAAGCAGACAAAAATTGAGTGTCCCATTTCATATGAGCAAAAGAGGAAAAACAAAGAGATCTGGTCCCTATTTAATTCGTGTTTAGAGAAGATGAAACGAGATCCCTTCCTTTGGTATTATTTTCGAAAGAAAGATAGGCTTGTGTGTATGTGTATCTGTTTGTATGTGTTCATAATAACCTTCTTTTAGATCGATTGATTGCGATTAAATGAAATCTTGATCTAAATGCATTTCTTTTTTAATCAAACTTCAGTTTGGAGATTTAGAAAACTGAAATTTAGTAGATCTTTTAAAAAAAAAGATTTTATCTGAGACATTCTTCTAAAATTAAAATTAAAGAGAAGTGGCTAGTTTAAATTTTAAAAAATATTTTATATTTATGAATTGAGCTATTTCATTTTATTGAAGGATACTGACGAGCGGGTCCAAATTGACGTTTGATCAGTATCTTTTAATGGTTCTGTATCATCTTTAGATTTGGTTAATTCTCGTTCTATTTGTGTGTGTGTTTGTGGTATGGAATGGAATTGGTTGAACGCTAACCCAAAAATGAATTAATTCAGTAATTGATTTCTATAATATTGATCTTTCATTTCATTTAATTCATACAAATTACATCAAATTGTAATAATATTAATAACGAAATAGTTAAAGATTACATGTGAGATGAGCCAATATTATTAATTATTGAAATAGCTGTCATTTTAATTATTGAATTTTTTTCGTAAGATGTTTAGTGTTAACAATAAAAAGTATAGTCGGAACCAAAACGAAAAAAAAGCTCAAATAATATATTTCTGTTTTCAGTTTTGAGATTGCTTATTCTGAATTATTTTCGTATATCTTTTTTTTGTTCTTATTTCTTCTTATTTGTAATTCTTATTTGTTCTTTTTAGTTTCATTGTTGTCTATTCTAATTTTTTTTATTTATATTTTGCTGATTTTCTAGTTCCTTTGAATTTTTGTGTGGTTATTTTCTTTGGATTAATTGATTTCTTTAATAATGATGTAAATTGGTTTATTTTGTTTGTATTCTTTTGCTTGATTTTATTTTTTATTTGGATCCTGATTTTATTTTTATTTATTATAGATCTTATTAACTTTTAATGATTATATAAATGACAACAGATAGTTCAGTAATTAAAAATAAAAAAAGTTAATCTGTTAAAAAGTTTTTCATTTGCAATTTATTTTCTTTCAAATGCATTCAATTAAATCTCAATTCAAAAGCGACAAGTGTTCAAATAGACTATAAGAAACTAATCATTTATAAAAAAAATAACTAATTAAATAATTATTTATATATTCTCTAAATAACAAATTTAGATAGAAAATGTTCTGTTTGTAACAAAAAACTTAGTATTTATTTTTGTTCTTTGTATGAAAAGCTGTTTTTGGTAAATCAGACATTGACTTTTTTGTAGAAAAGTTCGACTTCTCATAAAAAAACGAATTGTTTGAAGAGTGGAGGGAGTGGGTGGTTGACTAAATGGGTTTTTCTGGTGCTTCCGTTCCCTCGCCTTGTTCCAATAATGTAACTTCATTCTCGAATCGTCTTCAAGTGAAGTAACTTTCTTAATTAGACGTTGTGGTCATTCACTCTTTTGAATAATGGAACAATCTCATCGTCGTCTTTTCCATCACAAAGAACAGAAACCAAAGGATCTGCTCTGGAATATTTTTGCCACAAAAAAGAAATTTCTCCACAAACTTAGAAAAAAAAAGGACAAAGAAACAAACATTGAAATAGAATGTCCTTAAATTCTCAAATATTTACTTTTATTTATTTCTTAGAATAAAAAAAAAATAAAAGTAAAAAATCAATTTTTTTGCCAATTCCTAGGAATTGAGGCTTATAAAAATTTATCTGTTTGTCCTTCTTTTCCTAAAATTTCTGAACTCATGAAAATATTTATTTAAATATATTTAAATATACTTACTGATAACAGATAGATTGTATTTGATTATATTTATATTTGAAATATTTCCATATGAATCCTTGCCGAGAATTTAGCGCTTGAATGTGAAATTCCAAAAGAAAACCATCACAAGTGAAACAGCGGATTTCTGTGACGTCTAACAATAGATAGTAAAGCAGTTCTGTGTTTTGATATGATTCAAAGTAAGTTGATTCAGGCAACTGAAGAAAATAATGCAGTTTTTCTTTTTTGTTTTTGAAAAACTTACAATTTTTTAATTTTGAAAAAATTATAGTTTTACAGAAGCCAGAACTTAAAATAATTGGAGATAAAATATTTTTTTTCTAAAAAAAATTTTAAAGAAAAATAATTAAAATAAAATTTAAACAAGTTAGGGATAGTGATTAGTAAGCCAATCACAGTGCTTCGCAACGGCTTCTGAGTCACCTTCACTTTAGAATAGACTGTGCTGGGGTGGTCTAGAAAATGCTCGCGCGAGTCTGTTTGCCACCCCATGCTATCTTACCCACCCCTATTTATATGGAATAATCGTCATTCTTAACTCAAACTTTGTTAATACACTGAAGTCCAAATAATGATTTAAACAAAAACAACTTAAGTTGATGAGGGGATCGAACCCATGACCTTCGCGTTATTAGCACGACGCTCTAACCTACTGCGCTATCAGGCCACCTACAACTGAGTTACAGAAGCCGTTGCGAAGCATTGTGGGATATGTGTCTACTGACAGACAAACCGTGGATATAAGGTATCTTTCAGATGCCTAAAAGCGCAACATTTTAAGAATGGGAAAAAAGAATATAGGCCTTCTAGATCTATTTTGTACAATCAACGGCGGAGGTACAGAATTTTTTCCTCGCTAATTCTCTTCTAGAGAGGTCCGAGGGATCAGCCAGCTCTTTTATTCTTATTGATATTAAGACGTGAGAATATTGGATTGAACCTCGAATCTCAACGTCGTCGTAAGGTGATCGCAGGAGCCTTACTTGCTTTGTTGCCTGTTTTCAAATGATGTTATGCCTTTAGGTTTTCAAGAAAATGTAAATAAAGTCTTTGAAACAGAATCTTCTGATAACTGAGAGTTTTTTTTTTCGGCAATTAATTATAATTTGTTCCCCTTTTTGGAAAAAGAATAAATTGCTAATTTCTTTAATAGCAGGAATTTAATCTTGAAATTCTTAAAGTTCTGACAAGTAAATTATAATTGGAGCGTCACGTTTAAAATCTCCACTTAATTAAACTATTTAATCCAAAAATTAAATATTGCAGGCTATTATTCTCAAACTTTCACATTTTTAAACTCTGAATTGTAGCTAAGAATTACATGAAATTGTGGGTTTCACTTTACGAGTAACCGTCCGTTGTGGATCAGTCTATGATCAAAAACACAAAAATACTATCTATCCTACAAAGCTTAATTGTTTGAATAAAGTTTAAAGTCTTTTAAGGGATATCAAAAATCATCATACTTTCAGTTCTGTTATCACAATCTCCGAACATAAGATCGCATGTCTGTGATTCAGTTTTAAACTTTAAAGATTATATTTAACAATAACCATATAATTATAAAATCTATTTAAAGTATTTTTTTTTCAGATACCTTCTTCAGTTTAACACTGACGCGTTGTTCAAAGTACAGCTTAACAGGGTTTGATAGAAGGGATGAGATATCGTATGACTTCAACAAAACTTATACTTAAGTATCTTCAAATAAAGCATTTTTTGTATTTTTGGATGAATATACAATACATTAAATTAATGCTTTACATAATGGGTAATATGAAAAGTTGTGAACTTGTACGGCCTAATCTATAATGGATCGTTTTGAATTAGATTAATGTGCGTTATTAATTGATATAAAACCTCTAAATTAAATCACTAATTCTTACAAAATGTACTAAAATACTTCCAAACTAAATTTTATAAGTTAAAACAGTTGTCCGTGTGACAACTAGGAACCGGATTTGTACGATCTACCAATCTTAAGATGTATTTAATAACTAATTAGTAGAAACACCACCTAAATATGACTTAAAAACTGGTCTGTTCAGTTGGATAGAATGAATAACGTTGTTTAAAAAGACACCCGACAGCTTAATATCCCTGCATACGATAAAAATGCTTTTGAAAGTATGAAAGTTGAGAAATTATGACTATCATCATATTGCAGAGACATCACAAAGTCATATTAATTCCAAAACAAGCGGAAAGACCGCAGTGACTTCACAGAATTCATGTAGCTACAGGAAATAGTAAGTGACGTATATTTGAGATTTTTATGCTCTTTAAAATAAACTATACTTCGATACTGGTTTAAAAAATGTATTATAACTAATTTAATATATTAATCAAATTAAGTGACGAATTAATTCTCGTAAAAATAATAATTAGATAGTTAATAAATCTAATATCGATATTCGTGGATTCGTATTAGTGTAATTAACAAACTTGTTACATAGTAATATACAGTATCAGACCATGGCTGTAATAAATAGGCTGGTTTCTGCTGAAATTGATTGTCAAAAAATTAATAATATTTAGATGCTGAATTGTTAATCTGTAGCTTTCAGCCAAATGATGTTCATCATTTTACAACATTTTTCAATGCACTGCAGGAGAAAGAGTGCTTCCATTGTTTTTCCAATCGAACGTTCTAATTTCACTCAATCTTGGCCTCCTTCCTTTCCTTGGAATCGATTGTAGAATGTCTGATATTTATCTATCATTTCGTCTTAGCAGAGTTGTTCTGCCCCATATATATTACACAGTACGTAATGATACTTTAATTTGTGGATTTAAGAAATTTGTCATTTGAATATTTCTTAGCAAAGTAGAAAAGATAACTTTATGTTGATGTTTGTGTTAGTTTCGAATTTCTGGGGAATTTCAAATTGTACACAAAGAGATTGCCATGATTTGCAAAACTTAATGAAGTTTCATAATTTCCCTGACAATGCCGGATTCATTTGTTAGTTGACAAATAAACAAAGTCACTGCAGATGCAGTATCGTTTGAATTGACATTTGTTGGGATATTGGAAGTAAATAGTTGCCACCACTGATGCTCACGAGGCTCAGTTGTGATTGAAGTCAGAGAATAGTAGTAGGTAGATAGTAAGAGATGATGTTGATTTAGGAACACTGTGAGGTTAATGATGAGAAACGCGAAGATAAGGTAGAGCTTTTGTCAGTCTGTTTGTCTATGCAAAATTATTAATGTTATCACAAGAATTTATTGCTGCGGTATCTTGAAATCAAGTTGAATAATTCAGACCACAAAGTCAGAAGGATAAAGGGCGCGACACCATGAACTGACATTTAACGTTACTGCTGTGGAGGAGTCTGAAAGGAGTTCTGTATTCACAAAATAAACAGAGACAATGACCAGACGCCGTTGCATTAATAAACCATCGTCTATGGATATCTACTTTGAAAGCAGTTTCGAAAGTAAATAGCATTTAATGTTTTACATAAGACATAAAGGCAATACAAATTGACCCTTCATTGCGAGTTTAAAAAAAAGTGACTCAAAGAACTCAAAATCTATTTTCTTAATGTAGACTTTTTTTGCTTTTTTTTTTTAAAGTCAAAGAACGAATAGCCTCCACATATTTTTAAAATAAAGTATCTATCGGATACCAACAGTAAAAAATGTCCGTTTTCTGGAAAAAAAAATCGCTTTACATTGTCCAAATCCAATTAATTCTAATTACATCAAACCAACAGGAATATGGTTCCTCCAAAATTTAAAACAAAAACAAAAAGTACACATTAAAAATAAAAGATAGAAAATTTCTAGGCATGCCTCCACCAGCCTTGATGAATTTTCAAAGTGCAATTAAATATGTACAACCAAGGGTCTCAACTTGTTAAGTTTTAACCATAAGTTTCGTCAACTTCAATGCGTAAATATACAAGCTAAATTTCAAAAAGATCTGTCTAACACAAAAACAGACTGAGTTCCTTGGCAAAGAAGAGTAAAAAGATAAAAGGTATTAATAGAACGTCGTTGTGTCAATGCAAAAATTGAAATGATGGATAGATATAAAAGAATAGAATCAAATAAGTGAAGTTGTAGAATATCATAGATATTCTAAAAAATAGAATATCTAGAATATCAGATACATTTATTTAATTAGGAGGACTTTTTTCTCCTCTATTGAAGATGAAAATCATTAACGAAAACAAGAATTGAACATCGCAGCAATCTAAAGATTTGATATTTTTATTCTTAATTTCTTCGATGATTTTTCGAACCAAAATAGTTCTTCAAACATCTTGTACTTTCCTTACAATGATTTTTTTTTAACTTGATTTGTTTTTACATTTATAAAAAACGACTTTGTAAATTATAAGATCTAATGAAATGAATAGTAATAACTTTGTATCTTCTGGAAAATTTAAATTAGTTTTTTTTTTTTTAAATAAGACTTTAAACCACGGCTTTACTAGCTTAAGTTGTCTTAATCTGTTTCATTCTAATCCTATCAAAGCGCGAGCAAATGTAAAGGATTGGCTGAATATTGTTTGGTTTCTAATAGTTTTCTATGAGGATTTTCGAAACCTACTCCTGCTACTTTCTGTACAAGGTGCTTCACTCAAATATATTTTTATATTTCAAATATTTCCCAAAATATTTCATATATAAAAATTAGATCTTCTGAAGTTCTTAAATAGACATCTGAGTTTCAAGAAGATCTATCTAGTGGTTTAAACATTGTTAGGTAGGAGACACGGGATGAATGATTTAATGAACCTAATTTTCTTAGGAAAGGATACTAAGTTTATTAATGTCTTCAGTGTATTTCGTTGTATGTCTGTGAATGTTATTTTTCAAATTGGGTTTTCTTTTCTAGAAGCATTTTTGTTTTCATTATATATTTTTTTGAAATTAAATTTCCTCAAAAAGTAATAAATAAATAAATAGAAAAAGTGACTGCTTTTTATATTTTTGTATTATCTTTTTGTTATTCTTGCTTTTTTTTTTATTTTCATCTTCTTTTTTTGCAATTCGTTTTAGACATTCATTCTATTCTACTCTTTCATCAAATTTCCCGCTGTACTTCGTTCGTTTCTTTCTTTTTTTCGCTCTTCCTTTTCTCTATTTCTTTCTCCTCTGAACTCGAGAACAGTCATTTGGTGTCGCCTCTTGGGTGTTCTCGTTCTCGTGAGGTCTCGTGTCTTGCCACGTGATCGTAAAAATTGGACCCTGCCAGGGACGCCAAGGCCTCTTTGATGACCGCCATAAAATGGGTTTGCTGCCATGAATCGAGTTGCTCGGGATCTGATCTGGAGCTGATCCAGACTCAGCCACTTCTGGAATCGAAGAAAAGAGAGGATCCCTTTTTTACCCCTCCCCTCCCCCGCCAACGGAATCATTTATCATGGACACAATGAGCACGCTCGGTGAATGGGGAGCAGCTCTGATGCCAAGTGTAAAGTTTCTTTTTAACAAGTGCAGGCAGGACATGTGTCCATTGGAGAAATAGCTACTCCTATAAGCCTTTCCTTGACCTCCTGGTGGGTCAATATTCACTTTCACACTTTTCAAAAAAAAAACCCAAGCGATAACAAGATATTCTTTCAGCAAAAAATGTTCACTGAGGTTTTTTTACATTTATCACTTTTTCATTCAGAACATTTTCTGCAGAAACAATTCTGAATCTCATTTAGAATATTAAAGATTTCAAAATAGAAAAAAAAAATATGGTTTAGTTGAAACAAAATTAAGTGATTTTTTTAAGTTTAAACCGAAATTAAACTCTAGAATTGAAATTCTATGGTTTTTTTAATAATCGATTTAAGATTTTTTAATAATATCTTTATCAGATATAATATCTTTATCTATATCAGGCATAGGCTGCTTCAATTTATCTAGTGCTAGTTTCGCTAACATACGACTACGCTTGATGCTCATTGTGTTGCCTAAAAACAAAACAAAAATAATATTAAGTTCCTTAGCTACATATAAATAGAGTTATTTATTTCTAACAAGTTATTGCAAATCATGAATTTATTACATATCGTTATTGTCATATTTTATAGAATATTGTAGACCATACCTTGCTTATAGAATTGTATATAGTTTTAAATTAAACTTAATTAATTGAATGGTTTTCATTCTTAACTTGCTATTTCAGAGCTAAAATATAGCAAAAATCATGCTCAATTTTTACTCTTAAAATAGTTAGGGTAAAAAAAAAAACTTACTTCGTGATGACGAATTCGTATGTAGCTCATAAAAGTATTTGACATTCTGTCCAAACAATGACAGCATTATCACAATGTACACACCCACTTATTCGAGGTTCTCTCTTACAATGGCGGCACATCCGTGGTTTCTTTTTTCGCCACTAGAGCGCTAAAACGCTCAATTTTACCAACTTTTTAGCCATTGCTAAAAGTTCATAAAAGATATGTTACCTAAATGACATACAAGGTTTTCCATCTTAAACTGCATTAAACATTTTTTTCGAAAAATTTTGACTTACGTGGTTTTCATACTAGGACGACGATATGTGTTTATTTTTATCTACATTAACATGTGTAGAGTTGGAGGCCTAGACAAAAATAATTAAAATAAAAGATTCACTTGCTTAAATAAACATATTTTACATAAAAATTTAACAATTATGCCACTCCAAGACACATTGAAATGGACACAACATTGGCATGGGCTTATTAATGTAGTTTTCAAACGCTCCTGAAAAAGACTGAAGGTATTGAACCGAAATATTGATTAACATTGCTTCAGTAGGGCAATTCTTCTTTTACTTTATTTTTATATATTAATTACCATGGCCTCTCCTCCTTCAGATTCAAGTTACAGGAATACAATTGATTACAGAAATTCCTGGTTAATCAGATAACAATTTAGTACTCTTTATTTAAGATTTGGATATTGTAAATAAATAAACAAGTAAATAATCTTTGGAACTAAGAGACATAAAATCATTGGTTTTATTTAAAAAAGAAGAAAAAAATATTCTAAAATCAGTTACTAACGTCAGTTAGTTTTATTTAATAGTTGTCATTTCGGGACTAAATAGGGTCCTTGTGAATGGTGTTGAAAGAGGTGATGAGGTTTATATAGTGTCCCCGGAGTCTTATCAGGAGGCTGTAAATTTGGTTTCTTTCAGCAGTTAAAGTCTTACTAATTACACGTGTTCTCTCCATCTACTCGAGAGGGTCCAATAGAAGCGTTTATGAGGAAAATAAAAGTTCATGGAATATTTGGTACTTAAGGGTCCTAATACCAGTTGGTTTTACAACTTTCTTTTCTTTTTTTTTAGAGTTTAGTTCAACTTGTTTGAATAGAAACTTATTATATCTGGATGTCTTAGTTCTAATGTGAAAGCCATGAATAAGTTTAAGTGATAACAGTTTTAGAAGTCCACTAGAAACCGTCTACATTTTTAATAAGTATGATTATAGTAATCAGATCGATGAACACATCGCTAACCATCGATGTGAATTACAAACTATAGAATCAAGGGATCTGTTATAGATTATCCTACTACAAACATGCCATTCCAACAGTTATTTGCGGTGTTTGTCTGTTATAAACTTAGAGACTCAGAAACAAAGTATGGTTGGCGTACCAATCTTCGAGTATCAGCCAATGATCCAAAAAATAATTGTTTCAAAAAAGATCTTTACAGTTTAATGTTCTAGGATACTTTCAGTTCCCCTATATACTAAGTGTTAATTTACAGTGATAAATGCTATCAAATAGGATCTATCCAGTGATAAATGTTGTTTAAGAAATTCGTCTGTTGATAGTTTTGGATCCAAAAATTTATACCTACTGAAGGCGCAATTCATATGAAAACCAATTGTCGAAAATCATAATTAGTAATATTTTTCTACCATTAACTATAGAAAGCTGCCTAACTTCTGAGTCACGATACTTAACGATACCTCAGCTTTGTTCGTTTTTATTATCTAAACATGCTTCTAAACATTAATTCACAGACGAATGGATAATTGTTTTTCCAGTTAAAATTACATTCTAGAAGTATTTTGTTCTAACCTTTTTTCTCACTGATCCTTATTAACTGTTGAACAAATGGAGGCTGGTTTCCTGTGGTTGGTATCATGGAACACTGGTATAAAACTCTTTTTGAATAGTTTTGTGTTTTGCATTAAATGTGCTTAAGTTTCAATTTTATTTAGAAAAAAAAAATTAATTATAAATAACTATCGTAAATTATTAGAATTTTCTAATTTTTCTCTTTTTTTTCTTTCATTTAGGTAAGTGCAATTTAGAAAATTTTGGATAAGTAAGTGGATGAAGAAATTCAAAGTTACCAAGATCTGTGGTTATTTAAAGTGATTGATTCCAGAACATCCAAGGTAACATTTTTCCATTCATTTTTAATAAATTGCTACAGTATTAAGAATTATTTAATATTGAATTTTAATAGAGATGATTAGTTCATTTTTGAAACTAAGAATAGAATTTATTTTAAATTTCTCTTGTGAAGTCAATGTGCGTTGGTTTCCAATATTTTTTTTCAAATCTCAGAACAAGACAGTTATCAACAATTGATAGATAATCTTCGACCTCAATCAGTTGAGCTTAATCAGTTGAGGTCGAAGATTATTAATCTAAATGCAATTACACAGGGAACAAAAAAAATAAAAGAACAGATTGTTGTTAAAAAGAAATCGATTTAAATCAAAAAGAAATGACTAGATAATAACGAGAGACCTATGCTTTACATTGTGATCTAAAAACTGAAAATTACTTTAATCGAATTTAAAATTTGAATACATAAAAATAAAGCTGTTGTAATAGATAAATAATTTGCTGTTACATTCATCATTCATTTAAATAAGGTCATATTCAATGATGTGAGCACAGGAACTACATCTATAGAAGCAAAAGTCCCAGTTATGTAAATAAGTAGTTATATTTGATTGTTAAATTATTAATGTTTTCTACGATTAAAATAAAAGTAGATTTAAAGGAAACGTCTTCTTTCAAATTTTGAAACATTTTTAAATATTTTACAATTTACAATGTTTGTAATTAATTAAAGTAAATGGAATATTTCAATTATTAAATTCACAAACTCCTTTCTTTGGATAGTAAGTGATTGTATTAAAAACATAGAAGACATGTTTCCTATGACTCCTTGTCTCACCAATGCAACCATTCAAATAATATGTTAAGCCTAAGATAGCATTGGAAGCGAAAGCTTCAGTGGTAGCCATTGTGGTGCCAAGAGAATGAAGATCTATAGACATAGAAATTGAAGGAATGAAATAGCGTGTATTGATTTAAGAGTTTGCAGTTAGGAACATCCTGGAATGCAACTTAATAAATCTTTGATGAAGGAATTAAGGATAGAATCAGTGAATTGGCGATTTTTAATTCCGCTTTGAGGTTTTGAAAATTAGGAAGTCTCTTTTTATATGTAATTAAGTTAATTCTTATATTATCACTCATTACAAATTCTACCTTCTAATTTTTGTATTAGATTGTCCAGATGTTTTATTAATGTTTATTCCTACACTTTTAAAAGTTAGTGATAGGACAGATCTAAGATAACGATTAGAGAGATTAAAACGGTATCCGCGAGACTTACGACATGTCGCGAATTCAGCAGTAACATCCATCAAAGCTTTAATTCACATGTAAAACTGCATCTATATTTAATTAGAAAATGTTTTTTATTTGACGAATTTTTTATTTGAGATTTAGTAGAAAATATTTCAAGTTAAAATAACACCACACTACCTACTTGCCATATACTTAATATATTTATTAAAATATAGGAAATTTTCGGAAAAAACCACGTCGTTCCTTTATCAAGCTTCAAATACCAAATACATAGATAACAAATGAGAAATGCAAAAGCTAACTCCTTGTTGAATCCTACAAAGTTGTCACCTAATTCTATACAATTATATTCTGACAACCTAATAATGCAAAACAGGAAATTCTACAGCTTTGCTAGACTTAATACACTAACATATCAAATCCTAGCTAAAATTACAATTTTTTTCATTTACTTCTAGACCTTTTTGCTATTTAAAAGGACATATAATGAGTAGTAAGGTAAAAAATCTTCAAAATGGAAAAGAACGCGAAAGATGCCTATCGCAGTCGTGGACGAAATGTCGGGACCTTGTGGACAACAATACACAGCCCCACTTATATGTAGAGTTAATGTTTTGCATTATTAGGTTGTCAGAATGTAATTGTTTTTAGAATTAGGTGATAACTTTGTAGGATGCGGGTTTCAACAGAGAGTTAGTTTGTGCATTTCCCATTTGTTATCTATGTATTTGTTATTTAAATTTGAAGCTTGATAAAGGAAGGACGTGGTTTTTTCCGAAAATTTCCTATATTAAGTATATTAAGTATATGGCAACTAGACAATCTCGTGCTGTTTTAACTTATACTTACAAGAAGATAGGAGTTGAAGAAGCAGTATGGCTTTAGAAAATATTTCATCTCTATATATATTTATATCTACTCTGTAGTGTTACTTATAATGAGTCTTCCGATATATTATATTTTAAGGATACTTCGATATTTCTATGATTTAAATCATTGCTGCTAAATTCTCACAAAAGAAATGAACGGACCTCCATTCAAAAGCGCTTTTCTATTGATAAGTTAAAGTTGTAATGTGATAACGGCATTGGTCAATTTTGTAAAGAAACTGTAGTGAATTAAATATTAAAGGACGAAAAATCAGAGTGAACGAAAATAGAGTTCATGCATCTCGCGAGATTTGTTTTACTTTTTCATGACATTAGATTTATTGTCTTAGATTAGTTAATATAACGTAGCAACAACAAAACTACTTCGAAGTCTTTTTGAAAAGTGTTATTTGTAGAAGAATAACATTGATGACATTATTTACATAACAACCTCCGTTAAAAGTTCTTGTTTTAATTCTCATGTTTTTATTTTTAATTTTATCTTCTCATGTTTTTAATTTTCTCTAAAAGCTTAATGTATTTGGAAATTGGAGTTTATCTTGAATTCGGCTTTGATTTCTTAAATTATGAAGTTGAAAAAAAGAGCTAAGTGAAGTATTTGAAATGAGTTCTTATTTGCTATTAACCTAATCATTGGTGATTAAATATTTATCTTTGTCTTTTGTTCAGTTATTGAACAACGGCGAAAGAAACCCATCGTGCCTTTCTTTGAACGTGGAAATTCAATTAATTTAAGCAGATTAAATGACTCAGATAAACATCGCCCACGCTCTTCTTTTGAAGAACCAACGATTTAATCTTTTAATTGATAAAAGCAAAAAAACTTTTCTCTTTTCTCAATATTTACTTCGCAAAAAAAAGAATCAAAACTTATCTTTTGTTATTTTCCATCTCTGCAGAAACAAACACTTAAATTCATATTTAATTATTTATAAATCACAGAAGAAATCCAATAAAATTCTTGCACTATGCTTGCTTGAAACAGAAAATTCTTTACTGCTAACAAGATTTCTTACTTCATTTTATATATACATTTTTTAGTATATATAAAAAACTCTTCTTCTCCTAGGCCACTTGACCAATCACTGCTTTTTTGCACAAATGCCTAGAGCGTAGTTCAAAAATAATATAAGCAGTGATTGATCCTATCCTTGAGAAATTATTTAAAAGAACACACAAAAAAATCTTCATTCTTCGTTCTTTTCGCACAATCTGCGAAAACAACAAATACAATATGTCTGTTATGAATTGCAACGCAGTTCATCTATAATATAAAGGGAAACGATTTTGTTTCTGTTTGAAATGTTTAGCATAATTTCAACAATATAACATTAATTGGTAATGATCATGTGATGTTTTCCCAACTTTCAAAGGGTTCAAGTGAAGGAGTGTGGAGGAGGCCACTATGGGCTGGAAGTCGTATATTCTCCAATCTCGATATTAATTTGCTAAATAAATAAAACTTTAGTTTTGTACTTCCTTAGTAAAGCTAGGGTAGCCGGCTGGTCCTTACTAAAAATTAAAATGATTTTTAGAGTTAATTACTATTTTGATTTAGTGAAAAGTATTCTTTAACTGTAGGATCTTCATAAAATCCTTGTGTTGAGAAATTACTGAGAAGCCAATTATGTCAAAATCCTTGCAAACGTTTCCTCGGCAACAGTAGTATTCTGTTGCTTCAGTTGTATTCTAATATAAATTATGTTGCATTCTAAAGCATCAAAACAATGAGTCTTTTCAGATACGTTCATTATGTGTTGTTGCGGGAAAGAGTTAGTACTTCTTCCTCAGTTTCATTAAGTAATTAGGAGGAGTCATTCTGTAGAATTGTCTGGAAGACTCAGGTTCAGTCTCAGTGTAGATCAGGATTTTTCCCTTATTTCTTCTGGTGAGTGGTCCCTGGGTTCAAATGACTAATTGGTTTGCTTTTGGGGAAGAGGGAGGATCATAGCGGTCGAGCGTCTTACCGACCCTCCATATTGAACTTAATACGCTTGGGTTGTGATCGAAAAGTTCAGATCTCTATCCTGTCTACCTTTAAAGAAGGACATATTCATGCTGTTTTTAATCGTAATAAAACTTGATCTTAGTAATAAGATAAATAAAAGTTTTTGTGTTTTACAAACGAACAAATAACGCTCTCGTGACGCAGGTGAAACATTGTGCATTCTTACTAATTGTTGTGAGAATGTTAAATAACTTTGATGATGAAGTTTTCATCAAAGTGGAATTCTTTTTAGCGTAGAGAAAGAATTATCGTAGTAAAGTGTCTAAGATATATATATATATATTATTTCTTTTGGGCGTTAGAAAGGAAATGGAGATATGTAATGCTTCATGAAATCTAAAGCTTAATTACTGCCTTTCCAGATATTCCTTAATTTGTATTATATATTAATAAAGGAATCTGTATTCTTTTATGAATGTCTTTACATTTCACATTTCTTTTTGTTTTCTTTTTTTTTAAAACAAATTAAGGCATACATGGAAAGGCCTTAATTAATGATCTGCAGATTTGATGAGATTTTTTCAGAACAGATAGGTGCTTGTTAGTTTCTTGTTAGTGGTTCTTATTAGTTAACGTCTGTATTTATTGTTTTAAACTGTTTATAAATTATCCATCGTCTTAACTGATTAAATTCTTACCTAAAGGAACAGTTGTTCCTTTGAGTCTACATCTGTCTTAACGAATGACAAGATCATTTAAACAAGTGAAAAATGAACAAAATCAGCTCTTGAGTTTAAGTATTTTTTTACAAAATGTAAAGGCAAAATATTCCTCTACAATTCTTGTTCTAGAAGATAATAAGAATCGTGTAAGCCTTAATATTCATTTTCATATTTCCGTATTCACTTTTTAAGCATTATTTACTCAAATTACGTTTCCTTGGAATTGAAATGCCGAGCCGTATTACTACTGACAGTAATCAGCTATGATGGTATGGGTTCTATTGGCGTTTGAGGATTATAGTTCCTCCTACAGTTTCAGTTGCCATGCAGATGAAAGATCTACAGATTTCTTTAATAATGGTTTGGATAGGTACAGAATTTCCTAACTAACTCACCTAACTACGTCATTCATGGCATAATCATCTTCATTTTTCCAACGCCTTTATCTATGAAAGCATTGGGATTCCATTTCTAGAGGCAGTCCCCCAGCTATTTCTGAAGTCACAGCCTCTGTCTAATTATCACATTACTTAGCGGGCAGTCGTCTCAAATTTTTCGTAAAATATTGAGAGAAAATATATATCTTCTATGTTTAGAGAACCAAATTTTATAGTCAACTTTAATGAACCATTTTAGACTTAATTTTTGTTCGTATTTATTATAGTATAAAGTAAAATAAAAAAGTAATAAAAAACATTATTGCAAATACACGAAGTTATTTTCAATAATAATCTCGGCTGTTTGGTTCCATCTTTATTGGAAACTCATTAGTTTGATTAAATCCAGTTGGTGAATAACGTATTAGGTGCGAAATGTTGTGAATCCCTTAAGCCAGATGGACCCAAAATAGGTTTTTATTATGGCTAACTACGTTTATTGATAGAGAGGTTTCTTTATTATAAATTAATTTAATTAAAAATTGTAAATAAATGGATAGATAATTGCAATCATTTCTAAAAACTTATATTTCGTTTTTGTTAAAGAAATTTCGTTATCTTTTCTTTGGCTGTTTAATCACTTCCAAGTGGAAAGTCTATGCGTCTGATCTCAGCAAAAACTTGCAATGCACGCGGTCTTTTACATTCCTGTATTTTTTTTCCTCCTTATCTCCTAAACCCCAAATGACGAGAAGTTTACGGCATCGTCTGCTCGATATGTCCTCTTCTGAATTCTTGATGCTTCCTTCGTCTGTGTACGTATCTTTTACATTTTATTTGACAACAGACCCGGGGCTGCTTAGCGTTGTGTAGTTACACTACATACAAAAGCCCGCCTTAATAGCAAGATACGCGTTAGCTTCTACCCTACGGCAACCAGTGCATGATGGGAAATAGATCGTATCCCATTACTGCTGTATTACTGTCGTCTCACAGATAAAGATTATTCGTGAAGATTCTTTCTATTTTGTGTGGCTTTTTATTTACTTAGAGGATTTTTAAAGAAACAAAAAGGAAAAAAAAAAAGACCTGAAAACCATTGAATGCTTTGGTTTAATGACAATTCAACTTTTATACGTGATAATTGATTTCAATTAAGATTTCACCCAAATCAAAATAAAAGTAAGGAAGATTATGTTTTGCTTTAAAAAGAATATTTAATAGCTTCTTTCGTAATAAGTGAGACTCTAAAAATATTTGTGTATTTGTTTTTTCCTAATAACTTTTGAATATGTGAATAGATCTTCTTATAACTTTGCTTGTATATTTACGGAAAACAAGACGTTCCAATTTTTCAGATATCTTGAGTTTCGTCCAAAAATTTATACATGAAGGTGTGAAAGAGGGATTTGCAGAGAAATTTTCAACTATAAAAGTTAGATTAGTAAAAAAATAGTTAGTTTAAATTAGTTAGATTACTAAAAAATATGCAAGCCAAATGTTTAGAAGATCCAATTCAGTGGTTTAGAAGTTATTAAGCGAAGTAAAAAAACACACCTCGTAGGAAAGTAGACTAAAAATACCTTACTGCTGCTGCTTTTAATGCAGCTCATTTTAATTTTGCATTAACAATAAAAGAAAGATATGAATAATTTAACGAATGTCAAAGGGAAGGTATAGATCTCCAACGCTGAAAATGAAGAATTAATTAATAGCTGCAGATCCTCCACAAACAAAAACCCTCTTCGGATTCGGACTTTGAAGTGTTGTTGAGTTGGAGGAAGAGGACGCTTGACTTAAGAATAACTAAGAATCTTATTCTCTTGAAGTGGATCGAACAGCGAAGACAATGGTCCTTGGCGGGGGTGTCGTGAAGATAACAGATTTATCCGGATATTAAGATTACTGAATTAATGATTACTTAATATAAGAAATCTTACATTTGAAGGTAATCAAGTCAAAATCGAATTTACTGTTACTTTCATTATACAAACACTAAGCAAACAATGTTTCCTCAATTCTCAGTTTTGTTACGATGTTTTTGAGCAAAATAATGTCACAACATGGCTGTCATCTGAATAGATATCCATCATTAACTGTAAGTGATAAAGATGGTTTTGAAAGTCATCGTCTCAATTGAGGTATTATTGACTCAGCTTGAGACGTATTTCACGATTTCTTCTTCACGATCCAAAAAGATAGAATAGTTAGCTATTGTAATTAATACACATTAACAATAGAGTGAGGTCCTACTGTGGATCAGTGAGGATTTCGTATTTATTTGTTTCTTTCGTTATTTAAAGTAATTTTGAATTTTATATTTTTTTTTAATAATTATCTAAGAGAGAGACATACAAAACATTTCTAATTTACTCTGATATTTGAATTTTAAAGTTGTTAAAAATTATTTGGACTTTATTTATTAACAGAAATTCTATTATCGTTTTATAATTTAAGTCTTTTAAATATTTTTTTTTGTATTTTAATACTTTAAAAAAATTATTTGGTAGATTAAATTTAAATAATGTTAAAATCTTTAAAATTAAACTTTCAATGAAATTTACAATGTAATTTTCATTACGAATGAACGTATTTCAAGTTTTTCAAATAGTCATTTAGTAAACAAAAAGAAAGAACTTAAGGCCTACTTTCTTTAAAATGTTCCTTAAAAATGTCTCCATTTCTTTTTTTTTTTTGTCTTTTTAAAGTCGTCAAAACAACAGAAACGAAAACTTTCTGGTTATTTTTAAATATCTCCTGAATGTAAACAATGAAAATTTTCCATTTTCTAAAAAAAAAAAAATTAAATACTCTTATTTACTACGTTATTTATTTTAAGTTGCTTAAATTCAGTTAATTTTGATAAAATCGCGCATAAATTAATGGATTACTAAGTTGGTTACTTAATGTTCTAATGATGTTCTCTAAAAATGTTTCGTTGTTATTTCTCGACGAAGTTCTCTATTAAAAAAAAAAAATCAAATGTCAAAATTAGATGCGTAGTTTCAAAAAGATACATCCAGTGGTTCCTAAATTACTGCGAGACATACACACACACACACACGCAGACCAACCTATTATGTTAAGTATTATCGCTGTATTATTTCTTTACTGCATATATCTCGTCGTAAATAAAAGTATTTATATGTTGGTTTATTCTTTTCTAACCATTCACACCGAGGTCGGGGTTTTGTTTTTAAAATCCCCAATGATTTTTTTGGTCTTTTTTTTTTTTTATTGAGTCCCTGCCGTTAACATTCGCCATTTATTTGTAATTACGAAGGGAGACGAAGGAAGTGAATTAACTTCCTCCCCCGATCCACTTCTATTCGCTCTTTGCATTAAAAAAAAAAGGGTCTCAGTCTCTGCTGAAAATTTGAAGAAAATTTCTCTGCAAGAAGATCGTTGTATAATGAGATTTGCTGAAAGCGACCTCTCTTGGTAATATGTCGAATTTCATGTTTACGACACTTTGGAAATGCCATT
The DNA here is from genome assembly GCA_023159025.1 of Thereuonema tuberculata. NCBI lineage: Eukaryota > Metazoa > Arthropoda > Chilopoda > Scutigeromorpha > Scutigeridae > Thereuonema > Thereuonema tuberculata. The sequence continues at coordinate 63,644,582 of JAFIDM010000004.1, forward strand.
TTGCCAAGGCTCCTTTCTTTTTTTCTCCCTTCGTCGAAACAAATTGAGTTTTGGTCTCTCGCTTAGCATTCGGTGTTCACAGAGACTTAATTGAGAAACCGAAAGTAATGGCGGATGTTGCTGGGAGCTACAGAAGACGAGGAAGATTAGGAAATAGTGAGATATTGTTACTTACAGACATTAAGTAAAAGTCTGTATGAACTTATTATATTCCTATATTTTGGTAAAAGTCTGTCTATCTAGATTTATTATAGATAAATAAAACTAGCTTAAATGCATAATCACTTTTAAATGCTGTAGTCATTATACCACTTCTCATGTCCTGCAATTGTCTCAAGCATTAGAGATATTCTACATTGCCAGTGCAGTTTCACTTTTCTTTGTAATCAGTTAGAAAATAACCCTATTTTAAATAGACTTAATGCTTTAGAGTTATTGTGGTTTTCCTGACATCCTATTTTGAAGTATGGGTATGTTTTTATCTGTGGTTCTTTCCCTGTTTCTCCGATATATACCAAAGTTAATAAGATCTTTCTTTTAATAGTAGCAGCCTAAAATTTCAGCTTACTATGATATATAGTTTTATGTTAGATAGTCTACTTAAAATTGCGTTCTTAAGACCATTATTGTTGCTTCAAATGTTAGACCACACAAATGTACTCTGGAACAGCTGTTCTTCCACATGGGTTTAACTAATTTCATAACAAGGTTTGACCTCTTAGTTTTCGTCGGAGTGTAATGAGAAGCCAAGTATATTAAAAGAATTGATATTTATTTTTTTTAACTGCTATAGAACTGAAAACAATCAGTATCATTGAAAAAAAACGAAACAAAAAAGCTATAATTTTTAAAAAAATAAATAGTAATTTTGCTAATATGTTTAATTTTTTAATGCAATTTAAACGAAATAAAACTATCAATATTCAAACACTTGGTTTTAATTCAAAATTGAATAAATGTTAAAATTCAATAATAATAGTAATAATAATAATAATAAAGAATCCTTATCCTTGATTGAATCTGCATTTGCTAATAAGAGAAGTGAGGATAACTTGGTTTGATTTTTATAAAAAAAAAAGAATGAACTTACATCGATATTGTTTTTTGAAAATACAAGATACTGTGTTTACGGGAGTAATTACAATAACTTAAAAAAAATAGAAAAAGATGCATGAAATTAAAGAAACATTATCACAAATATATATATATATATATATTCAAACACATGCGTAATAAATGATTAGAAAATGTTAGCAGTCGTCACGACTTCAAGATCTACTGCTTTGTCTTCTTTCTGCGAATGTTCTGGAAATTTGATTTACTCTGGTTCCATCCTTGAACCACTTGAAGAAACTCTTACAGGCAAAGCCTTTGCCAAATTTGATCATCACTGGATATTTGCCTCAAACCAAACATCCGTCTTATATATGTAAAGTAATAGATCAGATTGAACTCTGTAAGACTGCGATAAGAATTGTTTGAGATTCTCTTAATTGCTCTTGAATACGTTTCCAAGAAATGAATCTAACCAGACATCACTTAGCATTCAACGGATTAAGATTCATTGAGAATTAGATTATTTTTAATTGGGGATCGTATTACAATGTATCATTATCTCTTTAATTGTTTTCAGATTTGATTTTGAAATATTTTGCTCACATCACTAAAATTTTAGCCTTTTGGGATATATAGTTTTTTGAATTATCGCAGACGGAAATCCACATTTCCACTGAAAATTGAATTGTAAATTTGCTCTTAGTTTTTATTCTAATGGATAGGAAAATTAGAACAAACATGTTCTAATACTCAGAATAAGATGTGATAACGATTGTATTGTGAGAATTTAAATGAGGTCTTACAATAAATGTGCTTGACATAAAAACTACATTTCGATATTCATTTAGAACAGAATATCTTCGTATCGAATAGAAAAAAAATACAAAATTTATGCTTCAATGGGAATTGCGTTCCCTGAGTGATGGGTTTGTTAACATTAGACAGGTATTTTGACTGAACATCATTCGCAATAAGAAAGAGCTGTAATTATGCAAACACAGAAGATGAAAGTCAAACATCCGCGGTTTCAAGAACAGTTACTCTTTGCCATAAAAGCTTAGTTTCTTTATGTGTCTGTGTTTGTGTATTTTGTCCAAAGAGTTCCAGGAATTTTTAATATTCTATATTTTGTAGATTAGGGAATTCCATCAATCGACTCGGATTGCCAAAAACATACAACAGTCTTGCTTCTTTATCCCCATTATATTAATCATGGATACTCTAGCGAGTAAATGGAATGTCTTTATCAAAAATCCTTTTTTCTTACATATATTTTTTTAAGAGAAGTTAATATTTATTAGGATTGATGAATGTCTTTGTATTTACATTAATAAATTGTTGGTGGTGAATAGGATGTCTTTCTTAAGAAAGAATCACCTGATTGGGCAACAAAAGCCTCTACTCGCTTTAATTGGCGACCTTTCAGTTACTGATACCCTTTCCGAAGCCTTACCATTCGTTGTTGTCTATCCCCCCTGTGTCATCAAGGACCGTGTTTCGCTATTTAGCCGGCAGAGGTCGCGTCATTGGTAACCTCTCCGCCTGTCACCTTATTTTCCCTGACCACTTTTCCAGGTCTTGTTGTTGTTAGGAACAGGGGCCTGCCAACATCAAAGATAGTGCGAAAGACAGGAAATGTCACTAATGCATGGAATCTGGCAAATTAACCTTTGAACTTCAATACGATGATTTGGTGTGCATGCGTCCATGTTGTTGTATTGTTCCCCTGAAGTTGAACAATTGCAGATAAGAATTAATAGGAAATAAAGTTAGGAATTTCTGTTATCTATTGTATCATTAATGAAACGAAAGAACTTTTAAAGATAGAGATCATGAACTATCTTCTGAAGTTTCATATTGTAAACGAGCTTGGATTCAATTTTACTACATATTCAGAATGTATATTTGTAAGTTACAAAAAGTCAACTGATAACATTGCATATGTTCGCCGTAATATATTATGTATTCTTGTTACTTGTCAAAGCAAATCAAATCATTAATTGTATTTCAGTGTAAAATAGTATTAAAAAATTATTATATATTTTTATTTTTTCCCTTATTTTTTTATCGTTTTTTTATTCTACCATTTGTACATATTCTTTGCAGTAATTCTATAAGATAAAAGAAATATTTTAATTAAATGACTTGAAATTTAATAATAGACCTTATTAAAGTAACAGAGTAATAATAGACCCATTGCAGGAATGAGAGATGAGACACTCGAAGCAGTCGAAACTGACTCTCCAGAAACACCCGCTGCTTACTGGAATGAGTCAACCCTGAGACCTATCTGGGAGAAGTCAACGACCTCTGCCGGGAATCGAATCGTCGTCAAAACCCATCCTCTGTGACCTGCTGGATCCAGAACGAAATTAATTTCAAAACATTTAATTCCTACTAACTTGCGCATTTGAGCCATAGAGACTTGAGATTTCTTTCTTTGTCTGTTACAGCTCTGACAGCATTATAAGAGTATTTGGATATTTGTTTGTATATAATAATATTAGGATATTTAAAATTCAATAATGCAGACTTATTTTTACAAAGAATGAACTCTTTTATTTTGTTTTCTTTGCAGAAAAATGAGAGTTGTAAGTTTGCTGTTAATCTTTTCGCCCTTAAGCCTATATATGATACGCACATAGTAGTTAGTACACAAGACAATATAGGTTTAGTCTAATATTTGCAACATTCTTTACATTTCTGTTTTTATACATCAGTTCATCATAATTATCATCATTGTGTTACAATGAAGTACCACTAGTTCAGATTACCTATAGTATGCACAGAGAAAAAAAATCACCAAAAGTATCGAAAAACGGATCACTTACTTGATCCTGGAACAGAAAGCAATGTGGTGGCATCATAAGAACAGGTTACTGTAAGGCTTTCACAGTCAAGCTAGAGGTATAATTTGGAACGTTTTCCACCATTTTATGAGCCAGGGTGACGGAATATGTATTTCTGAATTACTAGGAAGATCGGCTATTGCTATAAACTTGTCCCATTTGACGGTGAAGAGAATGGTCAACGAGCGAAAAATGATGCGACCGCAGTTTGTTTTTCTCTCGCGGGCATTTTTCTTTTCCTTTTCCGAAGCCACTTTTGGATATGAATTATATTTATAAAAAATTTGAATAAATATTAAAATAATAATAATTTACATAGGTACATTAAAGATGCAAAGAATAAAAAAACATATCGACTTTTCTACGATGCTTTGCAATAGAGGTCGCTGAGCATACATGGAAGTAGTAATCCATAATCCACGATTTTCTTTTTTTTTTGGGGGGGGGGGGGGGTCTCATATAGATATTATAAACAATCCCAGCAGCAATCCCAGTAGCGAACGCATAATGCTCCACGGCTTCTATACAGAGCGAATGTTAAAATCTCGGAAAATTTCAACTTCAAAACCCACAGAAAAATAGAAGTTCTCTTTAGATTTGGGAGATCCCATTAAAATAAACATACTCCAATCATTGTAAGATTTATTTCAAGAAGAGAAATGGAAAAATTGGCTGCATGTAACTAATTCATTTAATAATTCATATAACAATAGTTGAAGTCAATATAAAAAAAATGAAATAAGTTTTTATAATATACCAGATTTGAATAAAACTTATAAATTAAGATCAAATTCTAAAGAAGATCTACAACTTGAGAATCACACAAACTAGAAACGAGTTCTCAATGGCTATGAGCTAGTCTTGTCCAAGACCTTTTTAAGGAGGTATAGATCATGTCTCTAGCATATGTCGTTCCTGAAATATGAATTTCTCGCAACGGACAAACGGACAGAGTGAGGATATAACTCTTACTATGAGCTGCGCTTTGTATAGAAGCCTAAAACCCTGTAACGTAATCAACCATATCTTAGAGTTTGCTTGAATAATTTTAAATCTAAACCTAATTTTTAATGCGCCACTTCCGTAAAAGATATACAGTAGAACCTCATTATAACGGACTATAGGGGCTGAAGGTTGTCCGTTTTAATGAAAGTCCGATTTATGACAAATAATTCTTATAGGAGTGTAATGCAGCAGGGTGTACATCAATGATAGTACAATAGTTAGCTATAAAAAGTGTTTATTATATATCGAATAAAAAACAGCCTTCAACATAGTAGGCTGAATTGAAAAAGATGTGTACATATATATGGACGTATATGTGTACGCACTGTATTAATCTTTAGAACAAGAAGGTCCAGGTTCCTGTTGATTGCTTACATTCATTGGTTTGAAAAATTAATTTATTTTCTGCTGGGTTTGTTTGCTTCTTATTTCTTCAGTTAATAACTGATGGAGGTGTTCATAATATGCAAACACATTTTCAAAAACATAAGGTTCGAAATGTAAAACTCGATAGATGAAAATAAGCATCCTTTATTATTATTACATTTTTTTTTAAAACTATCAGTTATAAGCGACGTCCTTTATAATAGGGTCCGTTATAATGAGGTTCTACTGTATTTACATTTCTAAATGGACTTTTCCCTTTCTTTTTTTTTAAAGGAACTATTTGGTTTAATTACTTCATCCAAGTATTCAGTTAAATTGCATTTGTTTTTGAGCTTTTTTTTTGTGTGTGTGATAGAATTATTATTTGATTTAATTAAAAAAAAGTTACTATTTCCAAAATTATTTCTTGATAAGAAATTTTCTTTTAAAAAAGATGAGTTTTGAATTTTTCTTTTAGTTGATTAGAATTGATTGGAAACAGGAAATTGGAAATCAAATGCCAAAATGAAATGATTTTCAGTGATTTTAGTGTTATCATCATTTTATGTTTGACTGGATTATTAATCATGCTTTTGTGAATTCAGATGGATTAAATTTTGCACAAGAAACTGTAGAATTGAATTCAATGTCTCGTCCTGTGTTTGTGATGGTAATTATTGAACTCTCCTTTCATCTAGTGCTTATCTGACGACATTGTATTTGTCGAGTGCGTTTCTAATTCGTTGCGGATCATCTTCTCCGATGACACTGAACCTAATACAAGCACTCCATTGAAAGAAAACGTATTACATTTGTCGATGGCATCGCGTTCCTACAAAAGCCCCCAAGTCAAGTCAGTGCATCTCTGCGTTCATTGGCAAGTTTATCTGGCGTCCGTGTCGATGAAAGAGGCGACGGCGGCACGTTTTTGACAGTTTCCGCTTCCCCACCCACCACCTCTTGTAGCGATCTTGCCGTATTCCGACATCGTGACACTCCCCCTCTCGACAAGCGGGGTTATCTTCCTCGGGCCACGGCAGCGATTTATCGGGAGTTTCCTGGCGTTGTCACGAGAGGTCATCAGCGCAGAGCGAATGAGTCAGCTGCTTTGGTCTGTAGAGAAGCCGTTAGCAGATGGTCCTGCCCTCACAGCAGCCGCCATCAATGGCCTAATTAGCACCCAGTTAAAACCAATCAGCCTGTTTTTTTCTTTATAGCAACTGTGATAATAGGAAGTTCACGGGAAAAAACTCAATGCTCCTGATGTTATAATTTCAATAAATAAAAATGTAAATATGTATTACATCTCATTCGCACATTATCCTCAGTTCTATATATTTCGTATCTTTAGTTACAAATTTCTTATCATCTGATAAACTCTCGATATTCAAATTCGAAGAATACTGAAATTTTGGAACGTAGTTTTATATGGAGATTATCCACAGGGAGATCAAAATGATTCCCTCCCTCGGTAAATAAACTGACAACAACTTGTAAAAATCATATTTTATAGTTAGATATGAGATATTATAATTTAAGGAGAAAATGCACGAACTTTTTATTACGTAGCCGCAATAACAAAAAGTTGGCCAACACAGGAGGAATACTACATATCTTTCCTATGTATTCATCTAAACGTTGTCCTGAATTTTAGAGACTCCTAATCTCCTATTTAAGATATTTGAGAATAAACTGAAGATATTAATAAAAAGAATATATTTCAAGAGCTCGGAGTTTAAAAAATTGCCATTTCTCTTAAGTTCACGGAAATTCTGAAAGATTCTCTGAATTGCCTAAAAATACCAGAAGATAATTAATAGCAATTAAAGAAAATAAATTTGAAATTGAAGGAGTTCTTTGAAGGATTTGATAATTATAAAAAATTGCAGAAAACATGATTTGACTACAAAATCAAAGTCACAAAATTGTAGATAACTTTCAGACGTTTTCTATATGATTTTTTTTTCGATTTCCTAATGGTCTTCCATCTTACTTTCTACATTAGTTTAGAAAAAAAAAAAGCTATGAGAAAGGGCATTCAGGCGAAATTATCCTAAATACATATTTTCCGATTGATGTCTGTGTTTGCGGCGCTGTTTTACTGTGGTTTTGTAAAATGCTAACCAGTGTTTCAGCAAATATTAAACTAAGACCTTACTGTTTCTTCTGGACTCCCTGACTTTCATTTAAAGATTTGTGCTTAGCTGTCTCGCAGATAGGATTATTAAAAAACAAAACAAAAAACAAACCTAGATATTCTTCAAATGTTTCTTTTTCACCTGTACAGATGCCTACAAAAATCTACGTCTTTCCAGCGAGATGAAGTTACGTCAGCCTCATAATAATTTTATGCAAAATGGAGGAATATTTATTTTAAAAAAAAGTCAGAACAAATTGGAGAAATCAAATTAGTCTTATTTATAATTTTCTGTTTCCAACAGCCTTTCGAAATTTTTCAACATTTGCCCTATTGTTATAAAGCTTATAATTTCTCCCCTACATTGTTGCCGTACGTTTGCGTCCTCGAAGAGAAAATGGGTTCGTTGGTTGTTGTGTTTTCCATGGGAAAGTGCACATGGCGTGGGAGGAACTAACGCCTATTATGAGGAATGGAGGTTGACCTTTGAACTCGATGGCTAATAATCGTCTCGTGCAAAGGGAAGCGGTGTTGGCGTAGCGGCTGGTTCCGAGGGTACCAACTGATAACGGGGTTTTCAACACGGGAAATAATCGGGATTGAACATATGTTAAGGTTACGCCAGGTCATCTTGTACACACGATATTGAACAAAGTCTCTCTCTCACCAATGCACCGACGTCAACGAAAAACAATAGAATAATCCTCCTCTTCCATTGGACTGCGATGATGGAATGTAATTCTCTGACATTATTCGTTCAAACACTTCGTTAAAAACCGTAAATTTCTTTGTTTTAATTCCATACTTTTCCCTCAACTCTTTTCTTCTTTTCATATTATTGAAATTACATCACACCTCACACCTGAACTTATATCAGGATGGAAGCTTTCCGAAATTTGCTGTAAAATATATTTAATAAATAAATATATTTTTAATGGAGGTGTGCTTTAATTTGAATAAATTTCTAAGGCTTAAAAAAATGCAAGTAATATCCAAGCGCAAAAATTCCTTATTTCCAATAAATATATAAAAAAATGTTATTAAATTAAATATTTAATTCAATTACAAAAGTAATAAAACGCCATTTAAGATTTTTAATTTCTTACGAAATATTGTTTGAAAAAAATTACCTTGTTGTTAAATACATGTTAAATGTATTACAAATATACATACGTGTGTAAATATAACATATGTTGTTATACACTCATGGACAAAAAAATTAGCGCACCAAGAAGGAGTCGTCAAAATGAAACGAAAATTTACATACGTAACGACTACTTTGATATAAGTAAATGATTAGAAAATTAAAGAAAAAGGATAATTTATTTCAGAGAAAAAGGCAAAAGAACGGAGGATTTAATACTCCGTTGGACCCCCTCTAGCGCGAATGCACGATACGATACGATCGGGCATTGAGTCATACAAGTTCTGTATGATGTCTTGAGACATTTCGTTCTATATTTGCTGTAACCTTGCCTCTAGTTCGTTCAAACTCGTGGGATGCCCAACTCGTCGTCCCAAATGATCCCAGATATGCTCGATTGGAGACAAATCTGGGGATCGGGCAGGCCAAGGAAGGGTAGTAATAGTGCGGAGACAGTCTTGTGACACCCTTGCCGTATGAGGCCGAGCATTGTCTTGTTGAAAAATGGCTCCTGGGAGCCGTTGCATGAGTGCCAACACATGTGGTTGCAGGATTTCATGAACATACCGCTGGGCTGTCATGGTGCCACGGAACAATACTAGGGGTGACCGTGTATTGTAGGCAATTTCACCCCATACCATCACACCAGCTGTGGGAGCGGTGTGTCGCTGTACAGCAAAGGCAGGATTGAAGCGTTCACCACGGGCTCTCCACACACGAACACGATTGTCATCACTGCTGAGATTGAATCTGGATTCGTCGCTAAAGACGACCTGGTTCCATTCCGCTGCAGTCCAGTTTCCTCGTGCGCGGCAAAACTCCAAACGGAGGCGTCGATGGGTGGGCGTCAAGGGCAGCACACGTAATGGGCGCCGCGATACCAACTGTCCTTCAGCCAGGCGCCTTCGTATGGTTCGAGAAGACACAGCTGCCCCTAGTGAAGGTGCTACCTGTGCCTGGATGGCGGCCGATGAAGCAGTTGGCTGTACGCGTGCATTTCTGACTATGTGGCTGTCTTCTCGACGACTGGTCTGTCGAGGGCGTCCTGAGCCTGGTCTTCGTGTACATGACATCTCTCGGGTCCACTGGTCCCAATACCTCCTCACAACACAACCAGAGCGGCCTAATTGACGAGCTACTCGCCTAGCTGACCACCAAGCTTCCATCATACCGACGATTCTCCCTCTCTCAAACTGCGACAGCTGCGTATACTGTCTTTGAACACGGCGTAATGCCATGTCTACTTCAGCTCTTCCTTTGTAAATGATTCAGCACACTCAAACAAGCTTTGGTTACCTGTTTTATACTCCACAGAGTACGATGTTCAACGCCCTCGACCGGCTATACGTAATGCGCAATCACGCTGCATTTCTAATCATTTGCATATCTCCCCGACATGTACCTTCATTGCAAGTTTCGTTACGATCCCGCAATTATTTCTTGGTGCGCTAATTTTTTTGTCCATGAGTATATATACTATTTCATTTAAGCTTTTATAGCTCCTTATTTAGTGATTTAGAGATTTGCTTATTTCATTTTTAATGATCTCCAAGATGCTTCATTGAAGTTACGATCTTTGATTCTGTTATCTTCCTAGTTATATACACACTGCGTGATCAAAGTATTATTACCACTAAACTAATAAAGATTATTCTCCCTTTCGCTGTCAATAAAGCAGCCGTACGTCGAAGCAAGGAGTCATAGAGAGATGCTGGAGGATGGCAAACCAATCTACCGACAGGTGCCTCACATAGTTGAGCTACAGTCCTTGGTGGTGCAATGACTTTGTTCATATGATCGTCAGATTCAAATCAGGCGAACAAGGAGGCCAGTTCATGAGTTAGAATCCTGTTGCTGTCCGACGAACCATTTGCGCACAACCCTTCGATATTACATGGTGCAGTATCCTGTTGAAAAACACTGTCTTTTTCTCGAAAGAATGTTGACATAAAGGGTCAAACGGACTAGCTGCCAGTTGCATCGAGGGAACCTTCAATCTAAATTTGGCGTCCAAACCTATGACATCTCCAAGGCGTACTATAACATCTCCATCGCGATACTTTCTGCGTGGGATTATATTGTCATGGCCAAAGCATATTATATACTCTAGAGGTTCATTTGATTCTTATTAACCATCTACCAGGATTAAGTAGAACCGTAACTCTTTTCAAAAAGCAATTTTCTGACAATCTTCAATGACGGTGTCCCTATGTAGATGCTTTTGCAATTGGTGACCGTTAAACAAAGATAGTGAAAGTGACAATTTGCTGCGGAGGCGCAATGGATAGATAGGTGTATCCATAGTGATCTGCAGCACTCTAGGGTTGGTCTCCAGTTGTATTCTTTGGTTATATGTTCGATGGTCAAATGGTTATTAGACAACACCATTCGTGAAAGATGACGATGCCCCCGAGTGTTAATGGCGGTCGGCTGTAATTGACCTGAGTGATCCCGTGTCCCCACAGTTCTGCGAAATGTTATACATCTTAATAACCACGGCATGGAAACAGTTCACCAGTGTGATGTGTCTAAAATACTGACAACTTTCAGGCCACAGCTCCTGTCTGAAGAACTAACCTTTCGTTTTGATCATCTAACTTTGAATATCTGTTAAATCACCAGCTTTTCTCGTTTCTAACTGTTATCAAAGTACTGATGAAGCAGCATCTGCTACTTTCCGATTGCCATGAGTAGAGTCGACTTATCTTTTCTCGTGATACGTAAACATGAGATATGCCAACAGACAAGGAAAGGCCACAATAATTTGATCGCACCGTATACAACCTATCCGCGAGGGATAGGTTCTAAGACCTATCCCTTAGAACCTATCCCTGATAGGTTCTAAGACCTATCGCAAATAACACCGAACGTTACATACAACATGATATCCGTGTAACATACATACATACGTTATAAATAAAGCAATAATAAAGTGTATTTTTTCCTATTTCAATCATGACCAGATTTTTCATTTTCTCAGTAATGGAAAGAATATCACCGCTTGTCTTAGGTTTAGAAGCACTACCAGCCTCTTTCGCTTTGGGGCTATTATAAACGATAAATAAGGGATTTCTGATAGAAATTCTGTTGATTTCTGTTTATTTAACTATCATTATTTTTAAAATTCATCGACTAAGAGATTCACAGAAGTATTGATCTTTATTTATTCAGTTTGTTAAAGAATTTGGTTCTGATTAATGTTTTTCCAGACAATTTATCAATTATGTTCTATTAGACGAAATGATTACCTCGATGAAATTATCGTCCTCTTTAGATTAAAGTCGGCATTGACTTTGAGCTAACGAACAGCGGCTGCAGCCTTTGAAGTTTTTAGATTCTTTGCGTAATCAGTGATTCCCTTTGCCCCAAATGAAAACACGCTTCAAACTTTAATACGTTTCTCTCTGAATTCCAATTCTTCAAATAAAGAGGCTTTGGAATTGTTTGAATTGTTTATAATCTTGAAAGATTTTTCTTAAAATAAAGTGATTACAATAATGTAAATAATTTATCAATGAAATGACAGAATTTAGGAACAATTTGGTTACAGAGGCTCCCTTTAAGTAATTGTTTCCTATTCAAACGAACTAAAAATGAATCTCATTGAGCCATTGTGATGTCATTACTTAACGAAGCCCTACGAAGAACTGAACTGAATGCTGAATGGAACCGGAAATCAGCACCAACTCGGGAAATAAAAATGAATAGACTATATTGCACGCGTCCATTTATAGGAGTGTTCAAAGCCGGTCAGTCTAAATACAGTGAACACATACTGCTGATTTTTAAGAAAAAAAAAGCAGAACATAGTCGTATAGCAACTTTGAAACACCTGATATAGGATCCAAAAACATAGTTGTATGAAGGACATTTCTAGTTTAATTTTATCAATGAAGTCACAGCCTTCCTTGTTTTCATTTAAGTGATTGTGGTAGCTACAATTTATAGAGACTCTTTATGTTGGGAAGATTGGATCCCAATGAGTCCGATTTCTACCAAAATCAAAAGGGTTATCACGTTTGCTAAGTTTATCTAACGTCAAAATGTAAATTTCTCTGTTAAAATGATAAATTTGTTTTGATCTACTATGATTATTAATCTTTTAAAGGCTACGAGTTTTGGCAGATTTTTTTTTCTTCAATAGCTACTCAACTACTGCAAATGAGATCTTTTTTTAATCACCTAAATGTAACTATAAAATTTTTGAATTCCTACATCAACAGATTCTAAGTCTTGTGATCCTAGGTGAATAGATGAACGATTTAAATTCGAAGATTAAATATTATATATTCTAATCTCATAGATTAGATACGATACGAAAATATTGAAGTTGAAAATATTGTAAATTAGAACCAAATTTTTAAAAACAATAGACATAATAATGAACAATAGACTCGTCTGTAGATGCAACGGAAGGTAAACTTTGAGTCTTCACTACATTTAAAACTTATCCAGTCAGAAATTAGAAGAAAATTTATAAAAATTATAAATTAGTAAAAATTGAAGATATTACATCGTGTACACAAACAATTATAGAACGGTGAAAATTTATATAATGTCTTTAAATATAATACGTTATAATAAAATAATAAATATGATATGGATTCTAAGTTGAAAGTCCTTTTTCAATATCTTCAGACCATTAATATAAAATTGTCTGCTTTCAGTCTCTAGTGAAGTTACAGATATTCATTATTGCAGTGATCTAACAGCGCAATACGTATGTGTTATTATTCGTCATCAAACAATGGCCTTAAGACGTTATTTATTCATAGAGAAATTCTGAACTGCTAATCTAAACAAGTTGTTTTCACTGCTTTTAACTGTTTTTTTCCCATACAATACAAGGGAAAAGTGGATGACATGGTGCTTCGTTTGAATTTCGTGGTTGAGACAAAATTGACGCGTGCCATCACTTGAATTGAGAGGCTCAGGGATCGTGGATATTGCCTGTAAATTTTTTATTCCTGTTCGAATTGTTGTTTTGTTTTTTTTATTTATGTCATTGTTCGATGAAACGCAATGAGTTGAGCATCTTAAGTTTCTTTTTCATCAATATTGTTAAATATTTCTTTACTAAAATGGCCGCTGTGATTATTTTTTTACTTTCAGCGAATGAAAATGTATAACAATAACAAACGTTACGTGCCTAATAATTCAACAAAATGGTAACTACGAAAGGCACAAAGGAACCAAAAAGATTTTGTATCTCAAACTGTAACTGGAGAGAGTCTGGGACAACCGTTTCGTTTCTTTAGGACTCATCAGCCAGACGAACTCCATCGATGTTAGGCTCAGAAGGTGTTAACATATAAGAATCACCCTCTCACTCCCGGAAGCGGGATCCCATAAAAGCAAAACACAACCAATGATACACAATAATAGAAAATAAGTAAAAATCGTTGACCTGCATTCCGCTAGCCTCAAAAGGAATATAACATAAAACAAAGCTTTTGAACTAATCAGTTTAAGTAATAATTCAACAAAATTGTAACTACGAAAGGCACAAAGGTACCAAAAGTGAGTCGGATTCTTATATGTTCGCACTTTCTGAGCCTATCATCGGTAGAGTTCGTCTGGCTGATGAGTCCTAAAGAAACGAAACGGTTGTCCCAGACTTTACCCCGTGATAGCTTGAGGTGCGAAGTCTTTTTTGGTTTCTTTGTGCCTTCCGTAGCTACCATTTTGCTGAAAATGTATAGTGATCGCTATTTAAAGTCCACAAAGCTATAGACAGTATCACGCTTCTCCGTCACATCTCCCATAGTTTTTGGGAGATATGATGCTTCGAGGGTGCGGGAAACAATGACGCTCCGAGGACAGAGGAAATACAAAGTAAGAAATCTAAACTCTGTAAAGGCTATTTATCGCAATCTAAAATTACTTGAATATTATAACAGTAGTACGAAGTAACACCAAAAGAGAACTTAAATGGAAGCAATAAATAGAAAGTCTGAACGATTACAAATCAATAACATAAAATAGAATAAAAAACTTAAAATAAAAAAGGAAATTATTTCCAAAAAAAAACTGCGCGCCAATTGAGGTATAAGAAGTTGAAACAGTGAAAATTAAAAAACAAAAAATTAATAAAAAGTATACTTAGGAGGGCATCATCCGGTTTATAACATAATGAAAAACTAGCTCTCCTGAATCTACTAATTGAAGAATATCTTATGATGAAAATGAAAGTATTGACTATGTTAAACTGTAACAGAACTTCCAATTAGACTGTATAAAGTGTCAACATTGTCAATTGAGATATTAAAATACCACACAAATTATATGATCAAATTCTGTATTGGTAGGCTTGAAAATGTTATGGACTGACATGTATATGGTAGTGTTATTACCAGAAAGCAGGTCATGCAGGTCCATCGAGGCACTGGAGATTAGCTCCAACGATTGGAATGAAGCAGGGATCAATAGGTACATCCGGATACCATCTTAAAACCCGAGAAAGAAAACCTGTTTTTCGGAGGCCTTGAGTGAAAACTAGGATCTACATGAAGGAGAATGCCTTGGGAAAAATCCTCAACCTTCTCTGACAATTGAAGCTGGCTGCTTACCTCATAAACCAGTTACCACTGGACCACTGTGCTCAAAGATAGTGTAACATTACACTTTCATAAATTAAATTTAAGATTTTTAAAAATGAGAGGTTTTTTTTTTTATTTTTTCTTATTTTGTTTGGTTACCGTATTTCATCCACCCCAGTGGAAATATTGAACAAAAAAACCTATTATTTTAGTATTTTTGTATTTTCAACATCATTAATTACATAAATATAAATTGAATTGTTTGTTTCTTCAAATATTTGCTAAAAGATATTTCATTAAAAAAAAAAGTGTTTTTCCCTTGTATTAACTTTTGATCTTCCGATGTATTAATTTGCAGCTTTGTTCTTTGATTCATAATTAGATTGATAGGTGATATAGAATCATCTTTAAACCCTTTCTAAAATTGTTGGGAATGAAGTTCTCAACGCAATGTTTCAAGAAAATCTGAAAAAAAATTGATTACAAAGAAAAGTGTTTGCTCAGAACAAGTTAAAAGAGTAAATTTCATTAAAGGTAGGCGGAAAAAAAACAGCTTCCAATTAAATTAAAATTGAGTGCAAATGCATTTTGTTCACTAGTGGCACACCCACGAATCAGTTAGGGAAACCCCCCACGCCCTGAACAACGCCCTGAGGGGGAATTTATAGGGGGTCATCGCATAGCAGTTTGGTTATTTTTTGTAGCTCTGTGTTTTCTGGAAAATAAAAATATATTTCCAAGCCAGGAAAGACATTAACTAAATGTATTCTCTTAATCTTTGTAAAACGAACTGGAGGCTTCTAAGACGAATGTTATAAACATGAAAGACGCAATGTGGAATTACTTATATTAAATCTTTGTAAATAGAAGAATTTCTGTAATATAATAGAAGATAACAGAGAAATTGTTAATTTGAAGCTAAGGCAAGATTTTAAAGCAGTAACATGTTATAAATATACAAGTATATAAATAAGCAATATGTAGACTATATGAAGACAATACAAGGGAGAAGTACATAAGTAATATTAAGACAAGCTTAATTCCTCATAATAATATTTTAAACAATTTAAAAGAAACAATAAATAAACATATTTACGCAAATAAGGAGAAAGCGTTACATTATCCAGAAATGAAGAGGCAGCATTTAAACAAATAATAAAATTATGCAAACAAAAATAATACAAAATGAAATAAATAAATAATAGATAATTATACAGGAAATAATAAAAAAGAAATATACAAATAAAACTCTTTTAAATTCTATAAATTTAATAAATTATAATAAATGAATTAAAAGAGCTATTTAAATACATAGTAAAGTAGTAAGAATAAGATCAATAAATAAGATCAGATAAATGCAAATAAAAACAAGGTAAAGAAAATAAAGATAAATAAATAGTAGATATTTTGGTTCTGACGGAGGAGTGGGACATGATATTGGATAGATCCTTGTTTGAAGGAATTTACCACTCTTAGGTGAGGTTTACTCGATATTTCGGTCTGGTGCCTCGGGCCTTCTTCAGGAGATGTTATTTAGACTTGAGCATATCTAACAACTTCCGTTGTTAGTTTCTCGGATAGCTTGTTTTCGTGGTCTTCTTTCCAAGCCATGGTGAGTACAGTGTGGTGAGTTATCGAGTAAACCTCACCCCGCAGTGGGAAAATCCCTCAAACAAGGATCTATCCTGTAAATAGTAGATAAAAATAAATAAATAGTAATTGAGAAATGTTTGTGTAATTTATATTAAGTTCAACTCAGACTTAAATTAGAACTTATAATAAGTTCTAATAATAGTAAGGATTATTATATTTATTAATAATTATAATAATAGCTAGAAATAAATTACTTATTAATAATTTATAATAAGTTCTAAATAAATTCTATTCCAAATTTGATAACGAATCACTGAAAAAAAATATATTTAATTCTTTGTACATTTATTATTATTTACAAATATAAATTACAAATACCGGTGCCTTGTAAAAATAATTCTATTTAGGCATCTTCACCCCCCCTCCCCCCAAAAAAGGTAAATACCATTAATTTGTTGCGTTTGAAGTCCTTCGAAATTTAATTAAGAAACAGCTCCTTTTAGCTTGTAAGTAACACAAACCTTTGAAATATTCTGAGTTCATCCTTTCCATTATAATTATAATGGGAATCTAGTATTTAAAGGATTGTATTGAAGAGTAGCTTTCGAATAACGAATCGGTGGTAAATTTCGATCCTATGAACGTACGTTACTATGATGAATTTATGTTTAATAGTAATAGGAATATTTCACTATAAACAGATCTTTTTCATAGCATCGTTACTTTGTTTAAGGCACACCCATTGATTAGCAGGAAAATTATTCAAGAAAGAATCATCTTAGAAAGATACTGTATTCATTTTATATATGAGAAGAACTAAAGGTATAAACTACTTGTACCTTCAGTTACAATAAAGAGAGACGCAATAAAAGATATTATTATTATTATTATTATTGGATCTTTCAAAGATTTAAATCATGAGAATTCTTTGGAAAAAAAATAACAATAATATGAAGCTATCGATATAACTACGGATCGTATCCAATATTCAGTACTGAATAAATATTATCATAAACTTCGAAATATGTAAGCTAAGGAATGAAATGTTAGCTTATGAAATAAAGGAAAATGTCTAATTGTTTATTAAGTTAAAAAAAATAATAGAAAATGGCTACTGTACAATATGAGGATACAAAACGACATCTAGTTCTAGCCTCAAATGTGAAAGGTGAGATAAGTCAAATTTATGTGTAATTTTGTGGAAAACATTTAAATTTGGTTGAAGATAAACTTAGAAAAATAGTCATTCTACATTAGTAAACTGGAATTGTTTAATTGATTATTCACTTTAATTCTTTTGCATTAAAAATTGTCAAAATGAATTTCACATTACCAATTCGCAAATAAAGGTAAGTTTAATCATTGCTGTGGTGCATCATTGGTACAATACAACTTTGTGATCAGCGCCCTCTGCTCTATAAAGAGGGCACCAATAATAATGCTAATGGAAAAGGTGATGATATCAAAGTCCATTTAACATCATATTCAATGCAGTCTATTGATCGAACCCATATATGTAGTAAATGATGACCAAACAATTTTATAGGAAGTTTTCAATTCATTTTACAGCAGAAATATATGTTTTATTACTGATAAATTTTTGGTTTAAGTTAAATAGATTTTTTTTGAGCGTTTGATTACAGATAATTCGACAAAGATATATTAGAACCTATCTACACTTGAAAAATCTCTACATATTCATAAATATCTCAAAATGATTTAATCTATTTTTGTTTATTGGTATTATTTTTCTAATAATGATAAACAATTATATTTCTATTCTTTAAGAAGTAGATTTTAGTCTGATACAAAAGTTCTGAAAAGGCTCAAGTTACTTCAAAGACACTACTTCGTATTTCTGGATTTGAACAACATCGGATATCCAAGAAATAAAATGAATTTTATAGAGGTTGGGAAAAGTTATAATTTTACACCTTTAAGTTTAATTCAAGAAAAAGAGAGACTGAGTCAATTTAGTTCATTCAAGTTAACGAGAAGTTCTTTATAGTACTTAAAGGTGTACTTTCTTAAAATGTTGTCTTAAACTTAATGTTTTTAAAAAAAATTCATGATAACTTCAAATACAAAAACGTCTACGTTTTACTGTTAAATTATAATTACTGAATATAAACAGTAAAAAATTTCCATTTTCTGAAGAAAAAAAAACAAAACAAAAAATAATCCCATTACTTGATAAAATTATTTAAAACCGATTAATTGTAATCATATTAAAGGTCGCAGGATTAGTGGATTAGCTTAAAGGATTAACACCCATTGTTAGAAATTATTGTTTCGGTTCTACTTTTTAAGGAGATTTTGTTTTGTTACGATCATGTTCTCAACAAGAACCCACAAAATATATAAATGAAATATAAAAGTTTGGTCGTATTTTGTTTTTATAACTGCATGTTTCCATATCCACCGGTTCAGAAGTAATTACCAAGAAAACACGAACAGAGACAGACTGATGAGCCTCCCTTTTCAAGAGAAAAGAGGCTAAAAGATTAACTGTAGGATTATAATTTTTAAAATTACTGAAATGCCTGAAATACATTTGATAGTGTTCTGTACTAGATCCAAGTTCAATAATTCTCTAGAATGTTGATTTTAAAGGTATTTTAACTGGATTTTTTTTTAATGTTTCAGTTCAGTTTTTTAAATCCAGAGTTGTCCATTTATAAAAGAAAAGTAATTGTTTCAGTAGATTTTATCGATTAGCAACTTGTTTTTTCTGAGTCATTCTTGCTCTTTTGCTGTTAAGTTGTTTGTTTGTATGTTAGTGATGTAAGTTTACTTTAGTTACTTTCCATGTTCTTTTCATATGGGTTTGCTCTTAAGTTTACAACATTCTTAAAAAACTTCTTCCACCGTTGACTTCAGAAAATATTAAATTTTCTACAAAGAAGAAATAGAAAACGTAGTTATATGTCATGATATAGACAATCATCTAGAGATCATTGTTTTGATGTCAATGTAAAGACAGATCGTATTTACATAAGTTGAAAAGCAACCCCTTAAGAAATAGTTGTTCGCTTTCCAGCAATGTTCTAAGATCGTACTGTGAAGCAAACTTGAAACACAATCTACTGCTATCTACTGTATTTTTTATACATCATTTTTAAGAAAATGACATAAATAAATAAGTAAATAAATAAATAAATAAAAAACAGCAATGTATTTTTCAAAAATTAAAGAAAATTTTTATTTATATTTTTTTTCCTATGAACCTGTTTTTTTTTTTTTTTTAATCCTAGATACTGTAACTGGACATATATATACCCGTTGTAACTTGATTATTAAAATAAAAACAAAAATAAAAGAAATATTGTATTTTAAATGAAAAGCAAAAGAATGATCAAAAATTATATTAACCTAAGTTAAAAATAACAGCTCCTTTTATTTAATATTTTCCGAGATAAGGTGAAACGAGTGGAGGAAAAGGAAGGGAATTTTTTTATTTTTTTTATTTTGATACATTTAGTTCTTTCGTTTTATTATTTGTTGTAATTTGTTTATGAAAATGTAGTTCCTTTTCATTTTTCTTTTAAATCTTGCAAACAATAAAATGGAAAGATATCCGTTTTGTTTTTAGCTTTTTATATTTAAAAGACCAAATAAGGATCTAACGTGTATATTTGAAGTGTTTTATGAGCTGTTGTTGAGAAAAATAGCTCGTGAATGTGACAAAAGAAAAGCATTAGAGCGAGTGATGTCTAACAGTCGATACTAATTCTTTTAGTTTATACAGCAATTTCCGCATGTTTTGATATAATTAAAACTGAATAAAATCGTATTTAAATAACTTAAGTAAATAATGTAGATTGAAAATGATAAATATCTACACATAGTAGATGGACTGGACACATATTTTTAAGATATAAATTTAATGTAATTTAAAATTAACAGAGACTTTACTTTTGACAGTTTTCATGACTTAAAAAAAAAAAAAAAGAAAAGCATTTTGGTGGAAGTTGGCTTTAAATTCTCTCAAGAATTTCTTGTCAAATGGTACCTTCTGCCCAATGTAAATAGTATAGCACGAAGACAAAATTAAGTTCGCATGCTGATTCTGATTTTGTAAGTATAGCTTTTTCTTATGAAAATAGATTAAAAGAACTAAAGAGAGAAAGAAATGTTACTTAATATTTTCGTCTGTGGCTATTTGTAAAGAACTGTCATGAAATTAATAATAGAAGAAATTGTTATTTACCTGCGTGGAAATAATACTTATCAAATAATGGCGTTTTTCAATTGGAAAAACAAATAACGAATATGGAACTTTTATATATATTGATTTAATTGCAAACATTGGGAGAAAGAAAACTCTATCCTAAAATAAACAAAAGAACGTTCTTCAGAATAAAACGGGCATAAATAAAGACAACGGCTTTCATCTTTACGTTGCCAGTCAAGTCTAATCCAATCTTTATTTTTAATCAATTTCAGTATGTATTTTTTTTTAATATAATTTTTACAGGGTGATTCAGAATGGAAGGTCATAATTGCAACATGGTATTCTGGTTTTCATTGTAAGTCCAAAGCAACCTACGTCCAAATCGGTAAATTAAGCGAACTGTGAAAATTTAAAGAGCACAAATAGAAGTAATGAAAACGAAAAAAAGTCTAAATTACATAAAACCACAAAAAATTATGAAATCTCAAGATAAAACGGAAAACCTCCAGCGTCAGTTCAAACCCCATTCTTCAATAAAGTCAGACCGGAGAACAGTCTTCTCCCAAGCATCAAATTTTTGCTCGAGTTCCAGCTGAAAGACAATAGATTCTTGAAACATTAAAGATGGGAAAAGTTCCACAGGTTTGCTTGTTTTCTATGTTTTTGCTGTAATGTAATCCTTTCTTTGTGTTTTTAATTGTTTGTATTTTCTTAAAGTCTAGAAAGCTATCTTAAAGTTACATCGTTTCCTTAACTTACAACAATTCATTAGCGTTTTCGTTTTTCATTCAAAAACACAGTATCTTTTAAAATATTATTTTCCAATTGTTTTTGTTCATTTCCATAACAGTAGTATATAAGTGACATTGAGAGTTTAAAGTTGTCGACAAAACTCCTATCGCGTGAAATAAAAGACATCCAAGAGAGCCTCGGTAATTTGATCCTTCAATCATCCAAACTGTCATGTGATCTTAATTTTGCAGACGTAATTTTACAGACTAGTTTTAATATAGTAACAAAATCCCTTCAAATAATAATGAAGAGATAATAAAATAATATAATTCATAAATCGATAATAGCGTTAGGCTTTTTTTTTGTAATGTCTGTAATTTTAAATTTACTTCTAGCGAGAACAATGGAACGGTAATAAAAAGTTGAAATAGAAATTCAAGCTTTATGTGCGTTTTCTTTCTGTAAAGAAAAACGAATGAAAAATCCATCTTTTTCAATAATCTTTATGTCTCTTCATGAATTATCCAATCTCCAATTAATTCACTTACTATTTCTTAAAGGTAGAATACGTAGGAGTCATTTTAATTCCATTGAGATTCTTTGTTTTCAAAACAAAATAAAAAAAGAACGTTTTAAGGAAAGTAGGTTTAAAGTTCTTTGATGAAGTTATTGTTGTGCATTTTATCGGAAGAATTTAGAATAACTGTCCCTCTCTTCAATTGTATTTTTTTTTCCTCTGTGGTCTGAACACTCAATTTTAAATGAGATTCTTGAAGGGGGGAAAAACTGAAATATAACAAGGAACATCTCTTTGAAGGTGTCTGGACTTGTTCTCTGCTGAGAAACTCGATTCGCTTCCACCAGCAATTGGTGTCATATCAGAGGCGTTTATTTCTTGCTATTCTGATTTATTCGGCGTATTTTGTTCCAAATAGGGGAGATCAAAATTTCCCCTTATTGGGTTTCGCTGGTGATTCTTCTCTGCTGTTCGATTCAGACATCGTTGTTATTCCCCATTAGCTTCTTGCAAATAGACCAAAATTGGACGGCTGCTGTCAAAGAGATTCCCCCAAGACACACAGCCGATCCTCGAAGAAAAGCTCTCCCCTTCCCTCCGTCCTCCCACGCACCTATCTCGGCTCTTCATCCGTGCAACTGACTTTGGCTCTTCTTCAAACTCGTTACAATCGAAAGTCAATCCGTTGTTCGCCGGCGGAGGCTTTGGCTCGAAAACCACGACAAAACGGTGGAACGGCCTCCACGATTGCAAATGCACATTCCTACAGACGAAGTTTTGCCACTAAATTGCCTGAGGGGAAAAAAGGAAGCTGTTGTCATTTCAAATATAAAATCATTTAAATTGAAGTTAAACATCTTTTGTGATGAATCCCTATCCACAATAAAAATACAGCAAACTTCCCTTAAAAAATTGCTCTACTGAAGTTTCAGTTTTATAGAACAAATAATCTTATGTTATTATGCTAAGAGATGGTCTGACGTAATAGCTTGATTTAAAAAATGATTCTTAAAATTTTTCTTTCTAAGAAATTTTTCACGGTGGATGGATGTTCAATGGCATTACAATATTACGGGAATTAGTGTAAAAGCTAGCTATTTTGCAGATGTATTAAAAAATATACAATAAATTATAAAAAAAACTATTACCCACTTCCTAATGCTTCTTTGACTAAATCCTGTAGATGGAACAAAACTTAGCTTTTTACTTTCTTGGTTTTAACCTATGTTTAACTTATATGTTTGTGTAATCTTCTAAATGTTTTTTTTTTCGTGGAACGGAATGATTCTAGTTCACCAATTGTATAATTTATAAGTCTCTCTTGTGACAACAGAAATTTACAATTTTGAGTTCATAAACTGTAAATTAAGATTCTTTTTTAGTTACTCATAAAATCCAAATAGAAAGCTATATTTATTCAGAAACTAGAACCTGCTGTGTTCTAATGCCTCGTAATATTTTAAACTTAGGGAAAAAAAACCTACCAACGCTATGGTAGCACTGATTAAACTGGTTCCAATTATGACATGGTGTCGCGTGAGCTCTTCTCTGCGGGACCCGTGGCTCTCTTTAATTATTTCTTGCGGTGACAAATGTGCCCCTGTTGTATCGTTACTGTTTTTTTGGCTTCTTCCCTTATTAGCATGAGTTGTCTGCCTCCATTAGCACTTGTGGTGATACTTTCCGCAGTGGACACTCATAAATCCTAAGCACTCCAGCTGCGCTGGGCCACTCGTATAAATCTGATGCTTAATGCGTTTAATAAGTTTAAACTCATTGCTTACTTTTACAGCTGCGTGTTCCTCAAGAAAGGAATGGTACGATTCACTGCTGTTGCTTCTACGAACTCGAAAAGAAATGGATTAGATCCAGCCTAAGACTCTTCTCAATTTAGATTTGAAAGAAATAAGATAAGTAAAAAATGAGTTTCTGACTAATTAAGCAATTGCTTATAAATTATAATATTAATTATTATACATTCGCCTACTTTCTTAATTATAAGGATCGGATGTATGGCTGCAGTATGTACACACACACAACAAAACTCATAACCAGTTGCAGTATTTCCGTACGAGTTGCCATATTTCATTTAGTCTATTGCGTTTGAAAATAGTAAAGAATAAGAATAAAATCCATGTTAGGAAATTATAGTAGTAAGCCGGACGAAATATGGAATATTTGGGATTCCAATTCAGAAACCATATTTTTGTTAAATACATAAAACGGATATATATATATATATATATATATATATATATATATCCTTAAACAGGCATGCCAATTTTGATGAAGAACCATTCATCAGTTCAAAAGTAAAGTGTGTCATAGAAGACACATTCACCATATATACATATAATGTTGTGTGTCTTTCCCTTGATAACTTTTGAACTAGTGATTGTGGATTTTCTCTCTTTACCAACAACATACCTTCTAACTTTTGTATCTGAAAAGTTTTGACTGTTCCTGTCGAGAAATTTTCGCGTGAAGGAGGCAAAATTCGTCTAGAAAGGCATTAAATTCAAAACATTGAATTTTATAGATGTTAAACAATTTAAGCTAGTTAGCTTATTAATCCCATACGGTTTGTGCTGAGTAATAATAATTGGATTTACATAACTTAAGTAAATACCAAAGGCGGATTTAATTATTTTTTCGGATTTAAATATTTTAGAAACATAGACGATTTGAAGATATCTGTTCTTATTTTGCAGATATTATAATTTAAAGATACGTGACTTTAGCATTAGTTTTCGGCAAAGAAACTAGGAACGCAATATTAAAAAATAATAGGGCTTAGGTTCTTTCAGGAACCTATTTTGTTTGATTATGCATGATTTCAGCTTAGTTTGAATGTTTTGTGATAATTGTGATTTATCAGGAATCTTGAAATAAAATTGAAGGGAAAAAAAAAAGGTAGTACAAATTGTGCCAAGTTGCGCAATTGCAAGTTGAAACAGAAGGTAGAGATCATAAAACGTGTTTGAAAGTAAACTAATGATTAAATTAGCATAGTAATTGAGGGAGTCAATCAGGAGATACGTGACGTAATGAGGGTTGCGAAGAGAAAGCATGTAAATCGATCGCAGTGGAATTAGAGGTCACAGTAGTTCCTGAAATCACCGCTACGCGTCACTAAGAAGAAGGTACAGCGATTGAAGCAATTGTTGGACCTCAAGAGAGAGAGGATCATAGGGTTAAGCAGGGCAGACGTAACCCCAGTACAATTCAGTGTTTAGGGGAAAACTTGGTCCCGAGGACGATCATCACACAGCAGAGAAGGTTCGAGAAGGTCGCGGGTAACGGATAGAGAAGATGACAAACATCACATGCGACCCATGGCATTTTAAAAGGTCGATTTTCCTCCAACAATGGAGACACGGCAGTGAATCTATCTCTTCAGAAGCTTTTATGTAATATTTTGCAAAAACAACAAAATACTAATCGACATCTAAAGAGAACAGTGAGACAGGCAGTCTTTGGAATCCAGATCGCTATTTGTTGTTGTGTAAGCGAGGGAATGTTTGATTGATCCAGAACATCGCAACTTGCAACAAGCGAAGGCGAGCGATCTTAAAGGCGAGCGAACTTTTGTAGAAATAAGTTATCTATAAAAATTCCTCTTAAGTTGGCTTGAGTTCAGGTGCGTAAGTCAGCTTGTGGTTTTGTAAGGTTGCTAGCGATGTTCCACCGACCTTTCGAATCCTTTCCTTGTATGTTTGATTCAGTGCCAAGAAGCATCTTTCCAATTCATGTTGCTAGAAAGCACCATATAAAGCATAGATATTCATCCATATCATCTTTAACTTAAACCTGTCGTGTTTAGAAAGCTTTTGGTAACATGATGGAACCACAGTTGCACCATTTTAAATTTTTCTCGTATTTTTTTTTTCTGTTTGCAACTGTGTCTTTGTGGAATAGCAATGGACGTTATGAAAAGATATTGCGCTGACACGATTGCAATATAAGGGGTGGAGTATAGATATGAAGTAAAGTGTTAAGTTATATCGGTTAAATTACATCAAGTTCATAGTTTTTATGAAATTACAACAGCGAGATAAAGAACCATATTTCTATTTCTACATTTCTTATTATTTCTTTGTTTACATTTTTAATCTTGGATATTTCTTGTTCTCTTCCTTTTGTTCCCTTTTCATACCTTGTTCCTGATGCAGTTTAGCCTCTGTCGCTCCTGCCCTTGAAACAAAAACATCACACACTAATACATGCGTGAGATCAAAGAAACAAACAATCAAACAAAATACATTATTAAAGCTTCAAAGATGGGAAATGTATTAGTTTTCAAGTTTAAATCAAAGAAAATACTAATAATAAAAAAATCATCTGGTCGCTTTTGCTGCTAATGGGTTAAAAATAGATCTGAAGGCGATATTTTACTATAGATTGCAATGGGAAGACTTAAATAATGAAGATATTTTGTAAATCTCTTTACAGTATCATCTATTAAATATTAATCATTTTCCAAGCTTAAGAATTTTAATTACTATCTTGAGCAATCCTTCTCATAATGAACTTAACAGGTCTCGTTAGAACAATAGTTATATTTTATTTTAGATAAAAATAAGAATATCTCGCAATAATGAAGGCGACATTGCTTGAATTTTTCTTTCTAGAAGAATTCTAATTACCTTTCACACAGCAAAATCTCAAATTGGTTCTAATCTCAACCGCAAATATGTCACTGATGAAACATAACTCAGGCTCTAGATTGATTACGTTGTAGTTTTCATATCATAATATGATAATACTACAGTATTATCAACAAATACAACAGGTATTTTAAAGATTTGGTATAACATTTGTTTGTTCATCCGTGATCAGCTAACCCATAAATTAAGCTGAGTTTTTTAGTAGAAGAAGGCTTAGGTTCTTTTGGACGATCCATATTGATTTTGATACTGATTGGACCAACAGATAAAGCCACAAAAATACTTCAAAATCCAATTTTTCTCTATTAAATTTATCTTACTTTCTAAACATGCAGGTATTCGAAAGTTAGTATGATAACTATATTTTTTAAATTACATATCTACTGTGTAATTGTTCGCAAATATAACAATTTTAATTTCTCGCCTTATTATTAGGCTATAAAATGAAAAGGAACCTAACTGTTCAAACTAATTAAGTTTGTTTAGAGAATTTAGGTACTTAGAAAACCATTGTATCTAAATGTCTGATGAGAAAACCTCGTGTAGCCCGTGATGATGTTCACAAGGACCACAATCCGCTTTACGAAAAATGTTGAATTCTGTTTGAAAGTCGGTGGTCGACCAGCAGAGATTCAGTTGATGACTGCTGTGTTTACAAAAGCACTGGACCGAATCGACCAACTGGAGATGACGGCTTCTATGTTTACAATACAAGCGCATGGTGAGAACTATACTGGATGACCAGCACTGACACTTGCTGATGTTTATGTTCAGCGGAGGTGAAAACAGCTAAGGGCTATGGTCAGACAAGTACTGGAATGCTCATAAAGATGTAATTCTATCTTCTGTATCCACGATACCATCCTGCGATATTGTAATGGATAGTTAAAGGAATTTTTATTTATTATAATTACTCGTACATAACATGACATAACCATCTGAGTGTTTAACTTTTCATAGGTCATTTAATTACTTGCATTCACAAAAAGTATCACCTTTATTATTTATAACATATTTTAGGATGCATTCAAATTTCTACTATTTTCTCTTTAATCTTTTCATTTGATTTGCACTAAATTCACCTCTATAGGTAATAAAGCCCGCCTCCCCCCCCCCCCCGATATAAAATTCTTAATTTCAAAGTTTATATTAGTCCTGTTTTAAACCTTAGTTTGACATCAGGCAGTTCTTAGTTTTATCAAGAATTGGAAGTCTGTCTCTGTCTAACCTCATCATTTTATCTTTCTTGGTTTTTTTTTTTCAATTAACAAATAAAATTTTACCTAAACATTATTCTAAATTTCTGCTAGTCGTAGAATATAAAACAAAGCATTCATATTACGACATTGAAAGCGGACGGATATTTGTGGACAATTGACTGCATTTCTTAAAGTGATGTAGAGAATGTATCTTCTCCTTCATGTGATTCAAAAGAATTTGTAGTTTGAAATGAATCTCTCTCCCAGCATTATTCACATCATTACTCTTACTATTATTCATAGCAGGAATTTAAAAGCTAACGCTTTTGAAAATTGAATTTTAGAAATTAGCTTTTCTGTTCCTTTATCATTCAATATGAAGCAATTTAATTGCTTTCTTTTCATTTATAAAAGCATTATTTATAGCGAATGTATCATCCATAAAATTGTTCGAGTTTAGTAGTTGGTAAATTAATAACATAATCCTTGCGGTGTGTTTTTGTTTGAAGCGATGTTTCCTCATAGGATTCTTGTCTTTTCGAAGTAAGTCTTTTTCTCTAATCTCTTGACCTAATCACGTGATGATCCGAAGCAGTTGTTTGTTTCTTGTGGTCTTTCAACCGGAAGTGATTAACGGAATGCAATAAACGAACGCCATGTGCAACAGCTCTTTCATTGGACGAAGGATCAAGGCCTCTGATCTCTTGTGGTTCTACCTCCAGCCAGTTCAGTGTTGATTTCTAAGGGTTTGTGAATCCAACATCTATCTTAACAGAAATCATGGGTTGCAGGAGAGGTCAGCAAACTCTTGCTTCGGATGACATTGTAATGATTTATGAGGGATCTAATTCTTGTTGTTCTTCATTGGTACTTCCAAAAAAGTAATCAAAGTTTGATAAGAAGTTGATAAATCAAAAGCTAGTCATTTCAGGAAGATGAAATTTTAAAGATAAATTTTAATCCATTGTGATGAAGGGATTTAACTTGCATTGGGTGAGACATGAGTAATACGAGTGGGGGGGGGGTATGCGCATTTTTAAAAGCTTATCATGGTAATCTATGATATAAGAATCTAGACATCTGTTTCGTTCTTAATAGAACTCCTCAGCTAGATTTATCCGTATGATAAACAGGTGTGGAAATTGTTTTAAGAGTTTGTCTCGTTCCCATCAGTGGAACCAAAAAAAAAAATACAAACAAACAAAAACAAGCCATGTGGTTTCAATGGATGAATCTTAATAAGAACGAAACAAATTTCTGAAATTTCCATCATTGCTACTCAAGGTGCAGACATGAAAATGCGCAATTTTTTTTTTTTTCACTTTATACACTCTCTTTGATTCGGATATAAAATTGGCAGTAAAATAGACCTCAAGTGTGTCATACTCTTAAAGAAATTTAAAGAAATATACAATCTTAGATTTAAACGAATTCCACAGTAATATCTGAAATGTTCTACAACCTACCAATATCACTTTTTTTTTAACCCCTTTTATTTTGCCATAGAAAATATTGAATATTCAAAACATCCATAAGATCAGTTGAAAGGATTTGAAGATGCCTTTGAAAATTGTATTGAAAATTTAGTCTTTTTCTCTTGAAAATCAAAAATAAGAAATTATCAGTTTTGAAATATTGCCAAAAATTGCTGAATTATTATTTTTTTTTTAATTCAAGTAAAACTTCAAACTAAAAATGAAATGCATTTCATTTCATTTCCTACAAAAGTAAAATAAACAAGAATCGGAAGTGAATGGATAATTGAAATAGAGAATAACATAAAAAACTTTGTGATTTTGTACAAAGTTACAAAAAGGTATTGAGAGAAATTTCAAATATCCGAATGCTTCGAAGTGGTGGAAGCCCTTTCAAATTGTAAGAAGTGTGTGCAAGAAAAGTTCTGAAGTTTGTTTAAAGTAAAGTAAAGTGTGCTTTGCAACAGGGAAACGTTATTGCAAAAGTGACGATTTCACAACGTAAATCAGTCTGCATTTACCGAAGACAAAATAATGGTGCAAAAGCAGTTCCATAAATGTTTAGAATTATTTTACTAATGTAAAGACTCTCACTGATGGAAGTTCTTTTATGAAAACTAGTTTCAGAAATTATAAATCTTCAGCCTATAGCAACAGTTGGCAAGAAATAGGATTGACGTTTAAATTATAGAAATTAAAGGATTTTTTTATTTTCTATTTTCGTTTTTCAAAAGTAAAGATAATTTTATAATCTTCTAAAATATAAAGTATTGAAATAAAACCACTTCTCCATCTTAGAAACATCAGATCTATATTTCAGCCTAATGACGGGTCTTCTTCAGGATAAAAATTAAATACAGGAAAATAAAGAGAAAAGAAACATCTTCTTCCTCTTTCAAATCATGATCGAATATAAAAAAAAAATAAAATATAATGGCGAATACATCATTGTACGAAGCGTTAGCAAAATATAGGGTCTGCTTTTATTATTCACTGCTAGCTGTCGCACAACTAACTCTGGCACTTTTCGGTGACCGCATATAATGGTGTATGCTGCGCTGTACGTTGCGCAACACCTGTATGTTGTATGTTGCGCTATTTTTTTTTTTTTTTTTTTTTTTTTTATATATATTCGATCATGATTTGAAAGAGAAGGAAGATGTTTCTTTTCTCTTTATTTTCCTGTATTTAATTTTTATCCTGAAGTAGATCTGATGTTTCTAAGATGGAGAAGTGGTTTTATTTCAATACTTTATATTTTAGAAGATTATAAAATTATCGTGAGGATGAGATAAGTAAAGATAATTTTCTTAAGAAAAATGCAAAATTCTAATATTTTGCTTTGTTTTTTTTCTAAAACAACTAAATACATTTTGATTTTTTTTTTAGTGCACTCATTTAAAAAAAAAAGTTGGATAACCGGAAGTTTTACTTAATTTCATTTCTGTCTTTTAATTATTAAAGAAAGTTTTCAGTAATTATCCATTGGCGTTCCCCCTGCAAAAAAATGAAAATATTAATTTTTTTTACTTTTTTTTGTGTGTTTTTATAATGTTGATTCTTAAAACTATTGATTATTTCAGATAAAATATACACTGAAAAGAATATATATTAATGAGAGTTAGAAAAGAACGTTTTCTAAGTTTTAAAAGAATTAAAAAAATAAATAAATCTAATGCATATTTACAGTGTATATAAATTTGTGAATTAGGTATAATTAATTAGAAATGTTTATTAAGATTTTTGTTAATTTTAATTACGTTTTTAAGTATCCAGTTTATGGATATTGGCTACGCATTATGATATTAAAAAATGTTAATGCTTTTATTAAAAGGATTTAAAATTAGAATATATAAATTGTAGCTTCTTCGTTTGTGGTATTCGTCCTCTTGAAGAGCTTCTCCGCGAGTGTAGCTCACTGCGCTAATTCCTACGTCTCTCCACCCCCGCCTGGGAATCCAAGTTGCTTTCTCGTTTCACGGGATAATTGGTGAGTAACAGGCGACACAGTTATATCCAACGCCTCTGCTTCTGGAACCGTTCCAGTGGTCAGAGTGACACGTCGTACACTTCTCCCTCACAATCCTTTCTATTTTTTTCCTTCTTTTCTTTCCTTTTATTTTATTTCATTCCCTCTCTATTCCCAGCACCCGAATGCGTCCCCGAGGAGCGATGCTCTTCCCTCCTTTTCCCCATCTCGAAAGAGAAATATATTCTCACTTCAGCGCCGAACTAGTGGGGAAATGAATTATTGGCGCTGCTTCGAGACACCAGCTGCAGCACCAGCAACGGCGAACATGGCTGCGGCACTGATTGGAACCGAAAAGCTCAGTCTGATGTGCGGTTAGGTGCTCATGACGCTTTAAAAGCACACCGGCCTGTTTGGGTTTTGTGAATATTTCATCGGCAAATAAATAAGAGATTGATGGTAGATCGGTCACCAGGTGGCAGGTACAGCGCAGCATACACCATTATATGCGGTCACCGAAAAGTGCCGGAGTTAGTTGTGCGACAGCTAGCAGTGAATAATAAAAGCAGACCCTATATTTTGCTAACGCTTCGTACAATGATGTATTCGCCATTATATTGTTAATCACGAAATGCCTTCCAAGTTGAAAACCAGTGGCAGTGGGAGCATCCGCATGGTGGCAGAGCGCAGGAAGTCCTTAAGTATCTCGCGCTTGCCAACTAATTTGTGGTAGTGATATTTTAAATGGACCTTCGCTTTCACAAGACATTTCCTGCAATAACACCGAGTTAATTCGTAGCAACGACGTATTATGACATTCTAAGGAGAGAACTTGGAACTTTGATATCTATTTACCTTTTCTCTAATCCAAAACAAGTAATACATATTCTAAATTGACGAATAAAATCCACAACGAAAGATAATAGGCTAATTAAATTCATGGATTTGCCACAAGTTGTACAGAGATGTTTGTTACTTCGAATGTTGTTACAAGGACGAATTTTGTAGCAGATTTGGCTCCAGATGAAAATGAAAGTTAGAGTAAAAAAGATCTACGGCATTGCTTCGTAATCTGTTTCCTTCACGGCGCACTTTTATATTTGCAGAAATCCTGCGTCAAACCAAACCTTGTTCCTAAAATCCATGGTAACAAACTTTTTCATTACTTTTACAGCATTTAATAGAATCTTTTGAAAATTGCTTTTGATTTACAAATGAATTTAAGAGTATTTTTAAGCATTTTAAAGTATCCTGAAACATTTTTTGAAGATGATTGGAAAAGTGAATTAATACTTTAATAACCTTCATTGTTAGAATGAAACAAAATTTAATTTAAAAAGTTTTGAAACGTAGTGAGTTTAGTATGTTTTATTTAAAAGAAATTTTAAATTGTAAATAGTGCAAGAATGGTCGATCCAATAGAATGTAATTGGAATTTATGGTTCCCTACTTACTTAATGACTAGAATTTAGCCGAGATAAGAGTATTTGGTTAAGTTGGAAGATTGCAGAAGCGCCGTACAGGTTGAGAAGCTCTGATCTAAGTGCTGTAGAAATAGGGTAAGTATTAAAGATGGCGATTTATTTCAAAAATGCTTTACTTGCTATTTTCAATGAGGCTTTCTAATAGGATGGTATTAATTTTTTAATAAGGGTAAATATCTTCAAAATTATTTGAAATTGAACTGCTACAAATTCAGGAGAATATTATTCACACACTGACACAATATTATACAAGATATAAGAACAAATACAAATGCCTAAATGGAGGAAGCAAGCAGATTTTGCAGATTTTAAAAAGCTGTCCATCAGCAACAATTGACACTATTGAAGATCACCAATAAATTACATAAAATATTAATGACTAAAAGAAATTCCTAAGTACTACAAAAAGAAATATCGTTTTCAAACAATAATTTTGTTTTATTTTTTCTTCTTATTCTTTCTTTCTTTTTTTTTTTTTTTTAAATGAATGAAAGCGTAGCGAAGCTTTTTTTCAACTTATTAATGCTCGTGAGGACATATTGATCAGCAGAACCGCTTAAAAAACCCTCGCTTTCCTTGACATTTAAAACGTTGTCTCGTAGTGGATGTTAAATCCATTTAGAAATATGCGCAGTAAAATTGTATTGGATTGAAGGCTTGTCATTTGAACATTTCTCCGTATCTAAGGCTGATGATTGACAGAGTGGAGGCGTTGAGGGAATCATTTCCTCTCTCGTTCTAAACACTCAAAGACTTGCAATCACTGGAATACAAAGAAATAAAATAAAAGCAAATGAAAACCTAAAATCGATTGCCATATGTTGTCACAAACACACTTAACGCAGATTCACTGTCAGAATAACTGTCAAATCATTTCATTCTTTTAAAATATATAAGAAACTGCAGTTAATAACCTTTTTTTTATAAATGAAGACTGAATGTTCTCAACCTGACTGTTAATTTATTCCAAAAGATTCCGCTCAAGTTCACAAACCCGATATAGAAAAAACAATGCATTGTATTTAAACTTAAATCAAATTGTGCTTTTAAATCCAGATATTTTTCTTATTCACTTCAAAAGGCATTGAAGCTAAACAAATCTGTAAAGAAAATCTTGAGAAAATGAAAGTTTACTTAGTATGTATTTAGACTTATTCTTTAGGCTTCTTCTTTAGAATCCATTTAACTCTAATCCCTGAAGCTAAGCTGCGTTACCAACAAAAAAAGAGCAGGGTTGCATAGGAGACACAACAATAGCAAATGACCAGATCATCTTTTTTGCATTATCTTAAATTGCCTTTTAATGTCTCCCTAATGTTAATCAATCGATTTTGGGACTATTGTATCGAAGCAGAGCCAAATTTAGTTTTAATCTATTCCATGTTCTGATTAATGGTCCTTCCAATTTTGGTTTTGATATCTGAAACCTGCTCCAAATGCATAGCGAACAAACCAACTAATAAATTCTGCTTAATACCAATATAGGAATTCCATCTATTACTATATAGTAGTTTACTATTTAGAATACTTCTTCATTGTAACTCTACCATATATTTAATTATTAACCGTACAGTGAAGAACCGATGTAAAGCTGAGCATATTACTATAGTGTCTATAATTGCACACTATATAAACATACGTATATAGTATATTGTTGAACATACAACGAGGAAAATTTCAGTCCTCTTTATAAATAAGCTTTCATTTCATGATAAGAAACATAAGTCTTACCGTGTACATTTTTATTTTAAAATGAGGAAAAAGACATTTAAAAGTTTTTATAGATAATTACGTCTCAATTGAATCATTTTCAATAAATAAAATAATATTAATAAAAAAAAACAATCTATGCTTTTTAACATTAAAAATGCTTTATTATATGAAGTTGTATTAATGATTCCAGCGTGAACCATTTCGCAGACTCTGACTCTTCCTTTTTTTACTTTTTTGTAATTTCAAGAATTGAAAAAAATATCTGTCAAATTTGGAATATTTGAATTCCAAATATTCTCTCTTTATTTTCGCGTTCTATCGAGCCGCGTTGTAATGGATCGAGTATATTTATCAATGTTTCTATGCATCTTTGGAAAAAAACAATACTTCTGAAATGATTTTGGGAGACAATTTTATCATTTCTTCCTTGTTTTAATCATCCGCCTACACAGTTTGTGATAAATTATCAAATGAAAATATTTGAACGATTCTCATAGCTGTGTTTTATTAAATATAATAATAATAATATGTCTCTTCTGTATTTATTTAACATCTTTATTCATTAGTTAATCTATTATTAGTCTTCTGCTATTTATATATTATGTTATCAATTATAGACATCTACAACTCTTAATAATAATAACTGTTCTATAATTGTTAATTGTAAGAATTAAAGTAATGTAAATGTTATTTTTCGAAATGGTTTTCTCGATTTTCATAAACGGCAATTGAATTAATAATATATGAATGTAGACAATGTTCCTGTTTTAGAAAATATTTTCATTAGTTAAAGTAAACATCTTAATTCTGATCAAATTAAGTTTAATCAGCGTCATAAAAGAGAGATTTCTTTTTTGACAAGTTGTCAATTTCATCAAGTTGTAAATAAAGAATGCGACCTTAAAACCTCACAATTGTCATAAAAAGTCAATAAATCCATTTATCAGCAAAATAATTCTCAGTTGATCAAATTAAGAAAGGGAACGTGCTGACAATATTCATTGAAAATGTACGTAAAGCCCAGCACAGAATAAACAAAAACAAATTTGCCTTTTTCTGATTCATTTTATGGGGAGGATTAGGGAATAGCTGTTTCACCCTTCTTCAGCCCTAACCCGCCTCCCTCCATAAAAGAACCAGAAAAGGCGCAAACCTATGGGAAAGTCACCGGCCAACCTGGCAATTCTCAGTTGATCTTCATCATTTACGAAAAACCGTTTCTATGACTAGATCAAGTTGCATCGTGAATTTGTTCCATAGTTTTGGTTAAGACAGGAAGGAAGTTGCTAGTAGATGTAGCAGAGCAAAGGATTAAGAGCTGCTGTAAATCTATCTAATATAACTACATTCTCTTAAACCACTATAAAGTTGATCAATTTGAATTATTTCATTTAATAAAATGTATAATATAAATCTTCATTTGTATTTTGAAAAAGTTTCAAAAAATTATCAGATATTTTGTGAATGAATAAAAGAAATAAAAAGTCCTTATATTTCCGACAACCAATAATTAGATATTTAATTCCAGAATAAGATTTGATTCGATCAAAGTTAATGTTTCATAACAGTAAGCTACATATATAAGAATAGATACTTTATTTACGGATACAGTCGGACCACGATGTAAGGTTACCCCTTGGGACCTCGCGAAAGTGACCTTGTAAGCGGGATGACCTTAAAACCAATTCATATGCATTTGTCAATAAATAAGCATTATATAAATACAGTATAATTCTTTGTAAAATTTAATACGTACAAAAATATCAGATTATTAGGTTATAATTTTTTTATTTAGTTGAACCAATTAAAATTAATGGAATCAGAAAGAAATTATTTAAAAAAAAAATTAATTCGGAATAAAGTTATATACAAATAGTACTAGTATGCTTAAGCAAAGTACTGATGTACAACTGACCTTACTTAAAATAATCCATAATACAGGACTGTCGCGATTTTGGTTTCATCTTTTGTACAATGTTTTCTAAGTTTTGTAGTTTCTGAAAATTTAATGCTCTGAGCCTTCTGCTTATGTCACCGCTTCACTTTTAGTATCACTGTCGTTATCCTCATTTTCTAATGCATTGGAATCTAAACTTGCGAAACAATTTCGGAAATCGAAGCTTGAGAAGTGGTAGCAATTTCATCATCAATTCTCACATATTCACTTTCCCCTTCAATAGCACAGCCGCGATTTCTTGTATTAACACAGGTAAAGGAATATCGTCTTCATCATCTTTTTTCCTGGAATTTGAGGGGATGAAGTTCTTTGTAAAAAAGCTGTCCCCTCCATCAGTAGGAGAAATGACGCCTAAAAGATCGTACCCACAGAAAAATTCTTGAAATTGAATCAGTGTGGCACTGAAATCACAGACAAAACCGGCCTTATATGCGATTACGGTATTTAAGACCTGACCATATGTCCGATAATCCATATTATAGAATTCCTATTCGATGAGCCGAGACTTTAGAAAAGCGACCTTATATGCGGGGTGACCTTATATCGAGGTCCGACTGTATTTTGAAGAAAATATTGTGATTTTGATAATGGATTGAAATAAATTACTTCGTAAATTTTGGTTTAAAAGTTTACTTTTGATAAATTTTAAACGGGAATCATTTACATAAACAGTTTTCTTTGGTAAATGGTCTGTTTATTTTCAAAACATAAGCATTCATTAAAGATTAAACTTTCGCAGGTGAGTTTTGTCTCGAAGCAGGTCTTTACGGTCAGTCTCTCAGAGAAAATCAATCTTGTTTACGGTTGGAACTTTGCGCGGGTCTCCACTCGTAAGTAGATTATTTCCTGGCAATTAAAGATACTTAATCTTTGCACTTCATCCGCTTTTGGTCGGATCAGAGATATTTAATTTTCAAATTGCCTTTGCTGGCGTAATCTGAGGCAGAAGACGACTCGTCCAGATGACACTTAGGCACCACGGCCTTCTTTCTAAGATGTTTTTAAATAATGAAAATTTACTTTAAATGCTTAAAATCATGAAAGATTTAAATAGTAATTTGAAGTCTATATTAATCTAGATACAAACTGTGGATACAAAGTTACTGTCTAAGAAAAACGTCAGTTGAAAAAAGTGAATGTATTAAATTACAAGAAGAATTCATTTAAGGTAAGGGAACCAGTTGTGGATCAGGAACCAATTGCGGATCAAGTCGTTTACCGTCTTAATTATCACACTTATCAACAGATGGCTCAGATATATAGAATCCTGATCCCTTCATGAGCT
Source organism: Thereuonema tuberculata (assembly GCA_023159025.1). NCBI lineage: Eukaryota > Metazoa > Arthropoda > Chilopoda > Scutigeromorpha > Scutigeridae > Thereuonema > Thereuonema tuberculata. The sequence continues at coordinate 63,682,443 of JAFIDM010000004.1, forward strand.
TCGTTTTGGTATTATAGTTTGTTTGGAGTTTAAAGTGGAGCCATCCTGTGAATTTGTTAAATAATTTGTCAGAATTTCAAAAGAAAATTAAAGTGAGTTAGCCTGAAAGTTATTTGTAGTTATTCTAGAATGGATATACGTTAGAATTAATGGATGTATGATACTACAAGGTTTAATATAACCGGGGAAAATAAAACATATTGTTTTCTGCCTCTGGCCATGTTTGCGGGAAATTCTGCAGCCTATTGTTCTGGCGGAAATTCAGCGGTTCGTTCGGTCCAATTGTGGATCAAACGTCACGATACAAATGAAGACTGTGAAAATGCAGTACATATTTTTTTATCGAACTGAGGTAATACAATGTCAATTATAAGAGCTTAATAAAGGAATAAATGCAAAAATGCAAATTATTTAGCTATTTCTCGTGGTGAAAACCAAGTTTATGCTTAGGCCGATCCACAACTGGTGCCTTTACCTTATATGAAGCCACATGGAAGATATAATCCAACTATAATATTTCATTTTTTACCAAGTTATCAACTGAGTTATTCAAATTGCGCATTTCACGAGTTATGTTTTACTTTATTCAATGAAGATTACCAATTTAGCATTTTAAGTATAATGATTCTTTTTCGGTTCATAATTTATATCTTTATGTCTTTAGGTAGTCTCACATGTCTTCCTACATTTATGAATTCTCCTTTGTGATTCATAATTTCACTCTCCGTCACGGTAGAACTGGATTTTTTTTCTTAGGTAATCGGTGAACCTTCTTTTTAATATAAAACTAGAAAAATTACCTCTTTGCTTTTATTATTATATTTTGTTGAAGGTGCAGATTTTCGTAAAAATACCATATTTTTTTCAGTAATAATTTTCATTGGAAGTCAACGATTGTTCAAGGTATCGCCCAAGTTATTAGACCTGAATCTACCGAAAGTACGATACTATTTTTAATTTGAGGCATTTTTGAACTCTTTACGTTAAGTAATTAAATCTGTAGATTTTGTTCAACAACTTGGAAAAAACAGTGCGACTCATAAAATACTCCGTACAAATGCATTGAGGGACAAAAGAAAGCTTCTTACAGAGAACATATGAGCATCTGCTTCAGTACAATCTGCTTTTACATTATTTCTTTCGTCGTTCTTTTATTCATCCTTTCAAAGCTGTATAAATAAATATTACTTTTTACTGTTAGTATATAGCAAAGAGTAGCATTGATCTACCAACCTATCTCAGATAACTACACAAACACCAGCAGAGGGGAAGACACCCCATTTATATCTGTCCTCTGCCGATCTTTGTTTAAGTAACTGGGAGACCAATAGAAGGTTCATGTAGGCTTTGATTACAAGTCGTTTTCACAGCAATGTTTAATGAACAAGCGTATTCTAAACTCCAATTAAAAATCCGAAAAAATGGAAACTTTTGAGCCAAATAAAGCATAAATTAATCTAAATTAAAGACAAACTCAAGATAAAAATAGATCAAAGAAAAACCACAGGTTTTCATTAGAGACATCTTGCATTTCAGAGGAACGAAGATCCTTTGAAATCCTCTACTACCTTAGTTGCTATTTTATTGTTAATTTCGTTTCGAGGATAAAACAAACACCCTCTACTCTCCCTTCCTCCCTACAAGGTGGTTTAATTGAGCGTCGCGCGGAGAAATCCGATATTATGCAGATGAAAAATATTGCTATTTGGTTAACTAGAAACAGTTGGTGGAACGTTGAATAGAAGATGTTGTGTCCTATTAGCATTTATTAGCATTTTAACCTTTCTAATGAATTATAAGCATTTCATTGTTTAGAATTTTATTATGTCCTTGAATTTATTCATTACTTAAAATGTTATTCTACTATTTACTTTAAAAGGGTTTGTGGATTGTCTTTTGCTTTTTATTTATTGTAATGGTCTTTAAAAAACCTTCCATTTATCACATTTCAATTTTCAATATCGTATTTGTTTTCCTTCTTGTACCGTATTTGGATCAGATAAAATCTTCAGCAAAATACATTCAAACAATGGGGGTACAATGGAGTTGGCTTTATAATTAATAAACGGCTAGAAAAATAATGTGGTGTCAATTGACAGTACTTCAGATAGAGTGGCAACACTTGTTTTACAGTTAACTAAGAGATATCAGCTTACCGTAATTCAAGTTTACGCTCCAACAACTAGTCATTCTGATGAACTTGAAGATTTTTACGAAGAGTTACAAAAAGCTAACGAAAAGATAAAGGACACTTAAGAATTATTATGGGAGATTTTAATGTAAGAATTGGTAAACAACAGAAAAATGAAAGTTTGGAAATGGAGAAAGAAATGAACGAGGAGATAGATTAGTTGAATTTTCTAAAACTCTTTTCTTTATGAACTCCTTCTTTAAGAAAAAAAATAATAGAAAGTGAAGCCCTTCTGGGAGCTTTGCAGAACTGAACTACAAAAAGTAAGCTGTAGAGGAGTGCACTGTGCTTAATGACTTTAATATCGGAAGTGACCATCGATTAGTAATGTGCAAATTATTTCTCAACGTCAAGCTGGAAAGACAAAAACTAGTAAGAAATCCTAGAGAATCTATTAATTTAATGGCTATAAGGGAACACTCATCTGAATTTTAGTTACAGTTGAGAAATCGTTGCAATACATTGCAGAACATTGATGAAGACGACATCTTGAATGAAGGAAATGGTAAGTTAAATAAAACCATTATCGAAACAGCTGTAAGAATTGGAGGATCTGAATAGCAAAAAGTTGAGAAAAAATATCTAATAATACTAAAAAAAAATCCTAACGATAAATAAGGATGATCCTTTGATGCGAATACAATATGCTGAGCTTTGTAAAACTCTTTCATTAACACATCACTGAGGATATCAGGAAGTACAATTGTTAACTGGTAAAACAAGCAGTAGAGAAATCAAAGTACGGCTTTGAGAAATCAAGCAGGCAGCATTATTAGAACTCGTGAGGAACTTATGGTGTGTTGAAAAATTTTATAGCAATTTATATGGACTTAGTGAAATGGCATGTAAGAATGTTTCTGAAGTTCCTCCAGTGTTGACAGAGAATGTTAAGTACGCTATCAAATGTATGAAGAAAGGAAAAGCATCAGGACAGGATGGGATCACAGCAGATATTCTCAAAGAAGCAGGAGAAGAAATGGAAGGAATTCTGGCACTCTTTTTACTAAATGTTTGAACCTCATGGATGTACCAGGAGATTGGAAGATGCAGTGGTAATATTATTAGTTAAGCAAAGGAAAAAGAGAAGATATTGGGAATTATAGGCCTATCAGTGTCTTGCCAGTTTTAAATAAAATATTTAATCGCTTGCAGAAAACTTAAGATTCTTCTCAACCAAGAGAGCAAGCTGGATTTTGTAGTGGATATAGCAGGATTGATCACATTCATGTTAGAAGTCATTGAGAGAACCAATATCAGCTGCCTTGGATTTCTTGACTATGAAAAGGCTTTTGACACAGTTAACATGTCTGCTGTTATTAGTGCTTCATGAAATCATAATATTGACACTAGCAATGTAGAGCTTATCAAAAGTATTTATAAGAACGCAGCGGCAATAATTCGTTTGTAGAAAGAAGTAGAAAAAAATCAGGATTGGTAAAGGAAGGTACTGTCGCTTCTAAATTATTTACAGTATTACTTCAGGAAGTGTTAAAAAATTTAGACTGGGAAAGAAGAGGCATCAATGTTAATGATGACTATTTAAGTCGTCTTCGGTTTGCAGATGACATAGTTGTGCTAGCTAAAGATGCTAAAGATGTATCAATTAATGATACTAGAACTTATCCGTGAAAGTTTAAAAGTTGGATTAAAGGTAAAATCAAAGAAACAAAGATTATGTTTAGTAGGTTTATCAAAAGAAAACCAATTAAAGTTGGTATTTCTGAAATTAGTGGAGGTTAGCAGCTATGTGTATCTTGGGCAACCTATTAGCATGAAATTTGCATGGAATACCTTTGGCCGAAATACTTTAATAATGAAAGGAGCAATGCCACTGTGTTTAAAGAGAAACTAACGTATATATTACCAGTATATATTTATACTGGTTTAAATATATATTTTTAACCAATATATATTACCAGTTACAACATAGCGGAGACAGGGGCTTTGATCAGGAAAGCAATTCAGAGACTGCAGACAACTCAAAGATGCATGTTAAGAATTACACGACGAGACCGTAAAAAAATATATTTTTTGAAGCTCAAATGGAATTGGGCTGGCCATGTTGCAAGGCGTAATGATAATAGATGGTCAACAGAAATTCTAAACAGGATTCCGAGGAATAAAATAAGGCCGAGAAAGCGTCCACAAGGTAGATTGGTGGATAAAATTAAGAGTTTTGTTGATTTCGGCTGGTAGAGGTTTGTGGTAGAAAAGGTAGAGGTTTCTATATTGCATTCACTGAAATGATTGTATACAGAAGACCCTGCTGTTGAATCAGATTTGTGGAAAAACTATCCACATCTCTCTGTATTAAAGTAAAAAGTAAAATATAGTTGGCCTTCCAATGTTTGAATACTCTTACGGTAAGATAAAAAAAAAAAGATTGTGCCGAAGGACAATGATAAGAAATTTTTATCATGTCTAATATAATATATTTTGTTTTGTTTTGTCGTTGAAATTAGAATGTAGGTGTAATGTAATTATCGACCCATATGATTCCAATTTCTATCAACATCAATAGGAAGGTAACATTTTACTACCATTAAAATTGCTTTCTAAGGTAAATATTTTTTAAATATCACAATAACATAGGTAATAGCAAAAACGTCTTTTGGTAGCTTTTATCCCTAGTTTCTTTTGTATCGAAATGAATAGGGATCTATGTGTAAAATCTTTACCTATCGTTGAAACGTCAGTTTTTCTAAAACAAATAATTCTTGTGATCACAAACGAACAGTGATGACATGTGCATCAAGACCTCAAATTGAATTTTTTTTAATCTAACTCTTTTTTTCCTCTCAATACGTAGTATAAAGGGCGTTAGATCAAATCTATACTATCCAGTGGTTAACCAAGCAGGTCTAAAAGTAGATCTGTGCAAACATTACCTGCAGTTGTCAATTTTAAACGAAAAGCGATCATCACCTTCTGTTGCTTTCTGAGATTATTGATTTTAGGTCACTTTAATTCGTTCTTTTCCGCCCTCACTTTCCACATCCTTTTTCCTTCTTTTCTCCTTATAACTTTCGTCTAAAACTTTGATCTTTTTCTCTCGTTTATCCATTTGCGCTACCGCTTCATTTATCTGTTTTTTTTTTTATAATATCTGATCATCTCGATCTTAAATTTTTATATTATATTCTGTTTTGAATATATTAAAATACATAAATAAATTTATTATATTATTATTATTATTATTATTTATTTATATAATTTATAAATTATTAATTTTCTAAAGCTATATTTTATATATTTTTATGGTAAATTCTTTTAAATAGTGTTTTCCTTGTGGCAGTATAATGATTATAATTTATTGAATATAACTCATAAATCATTATTTTAATCTGTTGTCTCGTAACTTGATCATTCACTTCTACACTCTTGCAGTTTTGTGAACCACCAAAGAAGAAACTTGGACTTTTTGATTCCAGGCCTTTAAAAGTATCCTATTTATCTTCCTAAAGTCTCTTAGAAAGTTGTTCTTGTTTCTATGAATGCAAGGTTTATTTGTATATTATTGTCATTGTTCGCCCGCTTGTAAAATATAATAAATATAATATAATAAATTCAACATTTCAGTAGTTCAATCTTTTAATATTCGTTTCTTATTCTAAAATTGCTCTTTACATTATGACGAATAACGAAAACCTTGTGGTGGTTTTGTTTTCTTTATTGTTCCATGCTTCCAGAAAAAAAAATAGAATCTTTTAAATTTTAGGATAAGAGGAAAAAAGAGTAAAAAAAAGAAAAACACCTTTAAAGAAAATATATCTAAAGGGAAAGGTACAAAGTTCAAAGCAATTGCTGCGCAGTTGCTCCAGATAGGTTAAAGGATGTGAGAATATACAACCAGATATTGACTGTCCAAATATATGAATTTTTAGATTGATGTCTGTTATAAGTTCAAAATTGAGAAAAGCTTAAAACAGAATACTTTGAAATGTACTTATGACTCTAGAAACAACAGTTTAAATTTGAACGGAAGCACTCATGAATATTCTACAGGCATTAGAGGCCTGCCAGAAAATTGAGGCCGCAGGTGAGAGGTCAAAGGCTGATACAAGTGTCGATGTGAACAAGCGAATGCGTCGATATCATTGTCATTGACTTCAAATGCTCATCAACTCGTGGGCAATTGGTGAGGGCAGCACTGAGGTTCTAATTGAATTGGAGAACATTTCTATTCAAATAATGGACCTATCCTCTCAATTAACTGACCCCGGTGGGTCTGGTTTAATTTCCCTTCGTCACGTATTATCACGACTTTTTATTTTCATGAATCGTGACAAATTTTGAAGTAACTCTTTTTTAATTTTAAATGTATTGTGTAGAGCTCGGTCATAAAGAATATCTTCAGTTTAATAAATGATATGAATACATCACGGATAAATTTTCACTATTAAAAATCTGTTTTTAAGGCTACTCTTGAAGCGATTCAGAATTTGTTGAGGAAGAAAAGGCTACTAATTTTCTTCGTCCCAGAAATAAAATAAATTAATTTTTATTTTCTTAAAACAATGTTTCATTGTCATTTAATGACCTTTTGGATATCAATGTATTCTCATTAAAGCTTCTTCAATTATAAACTTAGATAGCACTTAATATCGCACAGAGAATCTGTTATATTTCCAATAATTATACAGTTCAATACAGTTGGTACGAACTCAAGAGGAGATTGTCTGATTGGTGTAGGATGAATTGCTTTAATTACTTCTTAAGATCAGTGATCATTGATTTACATATACCACTGTATTTTTGCATCCAGTTTTCGATTTTCTTGTTTGATAAACAATTACTAAATTTTAGTCCAATCGACAAACGTAATTCTTCGGTTTCGCAAAAGCAGACATCAGAAAGCTGATAGGCAAGACTTTTTCAAAACTCTCGTCGAAATTACTATCTTTCGCTTACATTTGATACCCTCCCCCTTCACATGTAAAATATTTCAAAACCGTGTTTGTCGTTTTCAAAAAAAAAAATTGCGATATTCTTTTATTTGAACTGGCATCTAGAGGAATTCCTTCTCCCTTCGCTGTAATGATATTTAATTACCAAACATTAGCAGTAGTTGTACAAAATACCGTCTGTCGAAGAATCTACTCTCTACGGCAAAAAAAAAAGAAAAAAATCGAATCTGAAGAAAGCCTACAATTTAAATGAAACTTTATAGGTTCCATTTAGTGATGACAATTGTAATTGATTCAGATTTCAAAGTGAAAAAAAAAAAAATATTGACCAATAACAGGATTATTGTCAAATTAGTAGGCCTGTGTTAAGCCGACTCTGGCTGCTAAGAAAGCTGATACAGGGCGTGGCATGAAGAGAAACAAATTCCTGAAGTTTCTTGTGTCAGATCACGCCAAACTTCCTGCAATCGCCGGTGTTCGATAATGGATGCAATTGTTCCCGACATGATCGTGGGGGAACAAATATGGGGACCTGGCTGGCTAAGAAAAGTTTGAATTTCTTGGAGGCACTGCTATGAAACGTGTGCAGTGTGTGGACCTGCATGATTTTGTTGCAAAATTGCTCCTGACGCGAAAGACAAAGCAACGGATTACAGGATCTCTTGTATGCATCGCTGTGCATTTAAAAATCTTCGATTCCACTACAAAAGAGAAATAATGCTGCCTGAGAAATAGCTCCCCACATCATTACACACAGCGTTAGTGGCTGTGCGTCTCTCGAGAAGGTTGCTAGTACTGCCTGGTCTTTCCTATGCTGATCATCTGCTTCAATGCAGAATCGGGACTCATCGCTAAATATAATACGAGACCATTCTAGAGCTGACCATGTCTCGTGGACACCACTCTAGTTGAGGCCTCGGGTACTGGGTTATTAAAGGCAGTCCTACAAAGGGGCAACGGGAATGAAGGTTAACGTCTGCAATTCGTCCAGCATCGATACGAATAGATACCGGTTGGTGGTAAACAGGATACCAATCTCTGGATGGTGGAGAGTGAAGCTATCGGAGCAGTTAGGACTTGTCTCAAACAAACTGATTGAATCAACCGAATCAGTGGACATGAAAGTGGACATCAGTGGACCAGAGTATTGGTGACATGAAAGAGATGTCTCATGCGACCATCGGTTTCAGCACCTTTCACAGAAGTGACCACCCACATAGCGGACAGTTCGTCTGTCTGATCAGCCAGCTTCTCGAAGTTCCACGTTGCGGGCTGAAGTTGATCATAGGGTGATCGAACCGTCTTCGAGGCATGGTAAACTGATGTTGCACGAAACAGAATGCATCTAATTAGATGCTGAGAACCCTTCCATGGGCCGCAATTCCATTGAGCAATGGGGTGATGGTGGTGACAATTAAACTTTTCTTTATTTACCTTCCTAATGGTTGCAAACAAAATCTTCATTCCAATTGGACGCTTCATTTCAAGGTTCTTCGATTTTTTTTTGTCACAAAGTGTAAGTAACTCTATTTTATATCCACATGTTTACCATCTATCTCTGATATCTTAGATTTGATCTTAATATGATTCGAATTTTTTTAAAAAAAAGGAAAAACAAATTAAAATAAAGAAATTGTAAAATCTTGTTTTAATTCAATAAATCTTATGAACTTTGATAAAAATTAATAAATGTTGTGTATTCTGAAAACATTCTCCTTTAAACTCAAATACACTCATTAACAAAAAAAACGACGCACCTAGAAGGAGTTGTCCGATGGAGACAAAAATTGGTGGAGAGGAAGATGATGTACAGAATAGAAAATGACTAAAATTTCAGACAAATTCAATGATTTATTTCAGAGTTACACAGTAACGAGCTCAATAATGTGTTGACCCTGAATGCAAGCTGCCACACGACGTGGCATAGAGTGATAAAGCTCCCTGATGGTCTCCTGCGGTGTTTCTTGCCAAATTTGCTCCAATTGTCGGGCTAGGTCATCCACATTCCTTGGTGATGCAGTCGCCTTCCCATCATATCCCAGACATGCTCGATTGGAGAGAGATCTGGGGATCTGGCTGGCATAGGAAGTGTTTCACAAGCTATAAGACAGGTCATAGCAACACGTGCCGTATGTGGTCTGGCATTATCTTGCTGAAAAATAAGGCCAGGGTACTGCAAAAGGAAGGGTAGCAAAACAGGTCTCAGAATGTGGTCGACGTACCGCTGTACTGTAAGCGTGCCGCTAATGACGACCAAAGGGGTCCGGCTATCAAGGGAAATGGCACCCGAGACCATAACTCCTGGTTGAGGGCCTGTGTGGCGTGCAATAATGAAAGCACGATCGGCACGCTGCCCTTGGCGTCTCCAGACACGTCTGCGACGATCGTCAGGACACAGTTGGAAGCGGGATTCGTCGCTAAACACTATACGTCCCCAGTCAGCATCATTCCAACCGGATCGAGCCAAGCACCACTGTAATCGGTGTGCAGATGTGAGTGGCAGGTGGCGTAGCGGTCGGTACGAGCGTAGATGTCGCTCTCTCAGCAGTCTGTGAATGGTCATGGTGGACACTCGTGTGCGCGTCGCACGTCTGATGAGTGATAACGATGATTCAGGCGCTGTGACAGCTGATCTGACAATCACTCTATCCTCCCGCTCTGCTGTGGCCCTAGGGCGACCGCTACCTTCACGACGCTGAAATCTGCCACTGTCCACTCATTCCTGCCAGCCTCTTCTAATCGCCGCATCACTTCGACCCATATGACGAACGATTCTCCGATTTGCCCAACCTGCCTCTTTCAATCCAATGATACGACCTGTTTCAAACTCTGACAGTTGCACGTAATGAGCTCGAATCCTGCGGGAGGCATTTTTTCAGTCGTTGAAAGATATTCTAACTTGCAATGCAACAGAAATTTTGACCATCAGATTGAGAATCGCTTCTTATATACATCTGCTGAGTGCGCAGTTCCGATGCGCTATAGCTCTCGCTATTCATTCATTGGACACCAAAGTTTAATCATTTGCATGGGCGGTCCCAATGTCTTTGCATACGAAATTTCATTACAATCGGACAACTCCTTCTAGGTTCGTCGTTTTTTTTGGTAATGAGTGTATATCGAAATATTTTCGATTAATCAAGGAAAGTTATGGACATGTTAAAGAGTCAGAACTTCAATTTAAAAGTTCTTCAACCCATTTCTTTCTAGGTTTTATTTTTGTTCATAAATAGGTTTTTGGAAAACGTTTTATTTAAAATTTGGAATTCAACAGTAATCTTAGACTGGCTTTGACATCTAATCCTTCCTTTTTTACATTTATATGAAAATAAGTATTTCCATGTTTGTTTTGTCTGTGATTTCATGGTGTTGACTTGCAAAAAAAAAAAAAAAAAAAAAGTGCCATTAACATATAAATTCGAATTCTGAGAACGAGGCAGCCGTTAGCTTAATTCCTGTATTTCACCGTTAGATGGCTGATTTATTTTCACAAGTTGGATAGAATTTATAAATTACTTCCAATCCTCACGAATTTCTCAGGAAATTTGAAAATTTAAGATCTTCATTAAGGATCCGTTTAGAATAATCTAGCGTTATCAGTTATCATTTAAATCTATGAATTTAGTTTACAATTTGTGAACACAATTCTGTACATCTTGTACAGAAGATGTATTTGGAAGCTTTTACTGAACGAAAACCATTCCGGTTCCCCTCTGTGTTTCTGTCTGACGTAATATTCAACTCAGAAACTACTAGAGATTTGAAATTTTGTGGATGGGTAGATCTCGCCAACAGTATTTCAAAACCATTGACATTCCCTATCTAGGGGAATAAGGTTCTGAAGTGGAAGTTGTTCTTATTTCTGATCGTCTGGTTTAGGAACGTAATATTCAACTTAGCAATTACAGGGATGTGAAATTTCATAGATAAAATGACTACGCATATTAACATTAGACAAAATACTCATATAGAAGCCGTGTAGCCTTTGGAGCACGCCTTAAGGTGATGTTATGAATGCGGGCGGCAATGTCATATCTTGCATTTTTTGAACAATGTGTCGAAGATATATGCTGTTTTAATTTTTTCATTGAAGGGGATTTTTTTCCCCCTCCAATCTTAATGTTTGTAATGTGCTACTTCTCTGAAAACGAATGATCCAATTGAGAAGTCCCAGAGTAAGGAGGGATAAAGGGAATAAAGTGAATAAAATGTTGAATCTTTCCCGGGTAGTTTTCTATTTTTCTAAGTATATAAAGGATATTCAGAGGAATGATAGTCGGACCCATCTGCACTTGAGAATTTAAAGATGCATTAATGATATATTCGTAAATCACTAGTATTTCAGAAGAGGCAGAAGAAAAGAATATCTTTCTCAGAACCAGGACTTTTTTTTATTATAAGAATTTTCGCCCTGATTACTTTAGAAAATAAAAATATTTTTATTTTAATACTTATTTTCAAAAATAAGTAAAACTCAAAAATCAAAAATGAGACAATTATTTAACCATTTGTCAGCAGTGTTTTATAGTCTTCATTAGTGGACAGATAAAAATCAAGAAATGATCATCGAAATGGAGATACATTGACTCTGCCATTGATGGGAAGAGAAACAGAATATTTATAATTGGTGGATATTGGCCTTGAACATGACATGCCATTAATATCAGAAAAATACAGTGAAGCACCTTGCAGTACATACAAGATTATTATTACATAAAAACATTCGAAAGTCCATAATTCCACAGAAACTTTTAGATAGTCTACATTGCAGACTTGCGATGCTGTTTAATTTTCGTCTCTCTCCGCGTAATATAGAGACACCGACTGATGTCGCAGAAATTTCATAAACGATGGCTTCGGTGTCCGGAATATTACGGATGCCAGCACATCTTGTGTGACTCATCCTGGCGAATTCCATCACAAATTGTCGTCATCGTCCGAAACAACGCTTCCTTCAGATATCTTTCCTTATTTAGACACATTTTGCAATCAAATCTTCTTAATTTATTACAATACGCAGTTTCCAGTGATGAGTAGAAATGTTTGTGTTTTGATCTATTATTGTTTGTTATTTTTAATTTTATTCTTTTTCACTAACATCAATGCAGGATAAATATTTCAATATATCTTTTTATAGATTGTAAATCACTATTAATTTACGAACTGTTAATTGTTGCTTTTCGCTCTATTTCGCCACACAGAGAAGTGTTGTTTGTGAATCAACCAATGTTAAAAAGGGGTTCTGAAAAGAATTCATAAGAATGTGTATGGCAAATACTACAAAGAGCGTCGTAGGTTTGGTTACTTCGCCGCTTATTGGGATTGGATTAAAAAGATTTAAATCGAAATTCTCTATTGATTGATATCTGAGGGTTTACCTAGTTTGTAAATATGTATTTTTGAATATGTACAGTAGATAAGAATAGCTTAGCATCTGATTTAAAAGGAGAGCCTAGTGAAGTTGACTTTTATATACGAATAAGTTCTTATTTACTGATTTCACAAGAATCGGTAAGAAATTCTAAATGATGTCTTCATTTTATAAAATAAAAAGATTTCTTATAATTTTCTGTCTGTTTTGATGCTGTTACTTTTATTGTTATTTTCTTCTTGTTTCCTTTTGCTAATGGTCTTCACGAACTCCTATCATTATTTCGTCCTGTTCTTTTCTCTCCGTCCAAACAGTTTCTTTTTTTCTCTTTCTCTTCATTCAACATATTTATTGATTATCCCCATCTCCCTTCCTCCCTCGACCAGAAGTGGAGTGACCTTGGGAATTGCTCCATTATCCCACGCACAAGATACAGCTACACTCACTCTGCGTCCAGGGGAGGGTCAGTTTCTTTTTTGTATTAGAAGAGAGAAAAAAAAGAGTAGAGAAAATGAGGAGATAGCTCTACCTTATGTCCCCTCAGGGAATTATCTGCTCCTCGTCAGGTAAACAGGAAGTGAAGAAGAGCTACAATTGAGAAGGCAGGGGAAGGGAGGGCTGAAATAGTGTCACAGCATCCCTCCACTTGTTGGTTTTTGATGGTGTTCGTCTTTCTAAAAAAAAAATATGACTTCCACAGACAGAAGAGTTAGTTGTGAGTGGAATATGAAATAATAGAACTCTCTTATTGTTATTTATTATAATTTATAGAATATCTCACAGATATCTTAAGTTTCCTTCTTATAGGAATATAACCAGAATTTGTTCTATTTATTCTATTCTGGTAATTGTAAAAAATTATGAAGAATCGAAAAGATGTCTTTTATATCTTTATGTTCAGATGCTTTGTAGACTTAATTTCTTTCGGCTAAAATGTATCTTTCTGCATCCCTATAATAGATAATGTAGCAGCCGTAACTGACGTAAAATCTTACTTCAGTAGGGGATGTTGAAGTAAGCAAGATAAGAGCATTTTTCAATATTATTTTTTACCATACTTCGGCTAAAAATTTTGGATGCTAGTGACAATAACATCTAGTAAAAATGCGACTTGAAAAAGAATAGTAATAGGATTATTATTATTCCGTGATGATTATTACATGATTATAATCTGGTTTTAGCTGAAAACATCCTGGTTAGGACGTAATTATCGCTTTCGAGAGCTAGGTTTTTGGAAATACAATTATTACTGAAATAAAATTAACGAAGTATTTGAAAATAAGATTATTACTGAAATTAAATAAATCAAAAGCCATTAATAATTCATATACATGATGCCCAACAGAGGTTTATTTAGGAACAGAGCCTTCCTAAATAAACCTCATTATTCACAGAACATTATTCATTTGAGATATGTTCGTCCACATCTCGGTTTTTCAAATTATTAATAGATCATATGGCTTTTTTTATTCTCTTAAGGTTCACGTCTGTTTATTCGCTGTTTTATAATAACAGGTAATATTTCATGTGTTCACATTTCTTTATTCTCTTCATACAGTTGATGTAATATAAATGGAAAAAAAAAGTAAAAAAATTGTCATTTCTTTCGAATACTTTATAATCGCAAAAAACAACAACATGGTAACAGCAAAAGAAAAAAAAAAAAAACAATTTATAACAAATAAAAAAAGTATTACATCGTCTCTAATTCATAAATATTGCATGCCAAGGTTCATACGTTCATAAGTTATCCAGTGGTTTATAAGTTATTATCGGGACGCGCACGCACATTACATACAAACATCAATGATTTTATCACCCTCACTTTCATAGCAAAGCGTAGGCAAGAAGGTAGACTGAAATAACATCCTTCTTACCATGTGTTTTTGCAAGAATGTCATTTGACACAGTTTGGGATATTGAGGTTGAGAAACAAAAGTCACAATGTAATGCAATGTAACAAATGTATTCTCTAATATCACAACTGATAAAAAATTAAATGGTTACAGTCCACCACAGAAGAGTAAACAAGTGCACTAGAACCCATATCAGATTTCTGTTAACCATTGATTGAATAGGCCATGACATTGCAATCTTCTGTTAGGTGACCATAACGGTTAATTTTAAATAGACTTACATGAGAGAATGTATATGTTATTGTTTTTTGCGGTCCCATGTTACATTTAACATAGGGAACTGCTCTTGCTTTTGTGTTGTCTGTCTCACTGTACGCCACACTCTATAGCGGCCAAACGGTTAGAGATATTAGAATGAAACCTTCACCATTGTGTTCAGCATCAAAAAAATAGGTGTCCACGTAAAAAAAATCAGACCTGTAGGACCCAACCCTGACCCCCAAAATTAACGTTTTCCTTAGCAGTGTTAGTAATAATGATAACAATAAACATTTATAATACTGATGCTTCATACATAACAATACTAACAATTTCCAACAGGACATCATTGTTAATATTTACTAACGTATTCAAAAATACGTACATCAATATCCTTTACTTCTTTACATCAGATAAACACGTAAATAAATTATGTTTTTTAATTATTGGTTTTTCATTACTGTATTTTTCTATCGTTTTTAAAGAGAGAGGAATTCTCTCTTTAAATTTATGTTAAATTTTTATTTTTGTTTACAAAAACCTTGAAAAAGTTTTAAGAGATTAAAACGAAATATTGGAAAATGTCTAAAGTGTAGGAGTTTCAGGAATTTATTTATGTGTTTATCTGATTTACTAACGTATTGTTTCATAAATTCTTTAACATATCCAAATGAAGCACTAAGCATTGTATAAGCGGCCCCTAGGTTACAGCTTGCCTGTAAAACATAAAGAAACGGTCTTGCATTTATATGCTCTTGCTTTTGTGCATATTATTGGGCTGCTTTGCTTTTGACACTGTCTAAAAGCATTAATTATCTTGTAGATATCTGACAGTATTCTCAATGTCTTTGTTAGTCTCTTAAAAATGATTCATAGAAATCTGACAAACATTTCTAAACATTTTGTTTCTTCCATATCTTCTTTCCTCCATCTTCTTTTCTTAAGATAATTAATGAAAAACATCATAGAAAGATAAAGTCCGAATTTTCAGGGTATCTTTACTGTCGCCTCTTTATCTTGTAAGGGCAAATAACGTTGTAAAGAGCAAATAACATTGCAATAGGGTAAATACCCTTTCCACTACAGAAATAGACCTTCAGTCATATTAAATTTCCTTTTCTAATAATGACTTTCTTATTTGTCTTTGTAATTCGGTGCTTTTTATACGCATTTTCAATTGTTTGTCGACGTTAATAATCCCAGTTTTTATTTACCTCTCTTTCATAAAATTCTTAATATTCTGATTTTCAGACTATCTCAGGAGAGTTGTTCTCCAATCTGATTTTAATTTCTAATTTTATACAATAGAAAAAAAAATCCAGTAAATGAAAATTTTAATACTTGGAAACGAATTTAATGTTGCAATCCAATTGCGTTCTCTGAGGACCTATTGTTTAGCATTTTATTCCTGAAATATACTGATTGTTTTCGCTTTGATGTTTCAGCGAAACCATCATAGTTAAAAAAAAAAGGTAAGATTATTGACGTCAGAAGCCCATCATTACCCATAGAAATCGAAAATCATTACAGTACGAGAATGAATGCAATGGTCATAAGGGTGCTATTCATCATTGGAAATACTCCTTTGTTTGTCGTAACAACCATTAAATGCGACCCAAACATGTGAGGTGTCGACTTCCTTATCCTCTTGTTTAATGAGGTGATTTGGTGCCGATCTTTTAATTGCTGTTTTCTGTTTAGGATTTATGAGTCCTATTTTATATAAGCATAACATCGTTTGGACTTGTACTTAAATAGGAAACTTTCACACAATATTGATTTCCAATAGAAAAGTCAGGTTTCAGTTCTTAATTTCCTCATTGGAGTTAAAGAGTTATTATGATGGAAGAAAAATTGAGATTTCAAAGAAAGGAATATTTTTTTAACTTCTTTGAATCCAATTTGACAAATTATGACATCTGTTGGAATTTCTTATGTGAATTTATTATTATTATTATTATTATTATTATATTAATGTGGTGAAACAACTGTTCTGATTTTAAAATGACACATGTTAAACCTACTTCCGTAAGAAACTTGGACTCATAAAAACCCGTATGGATTCTAATTTTTGATCCAGGGAATTAATCTTCTCAAACTATTTCTATATTTAAAGAGAAGCTTTTGAAATTTCGTGTTTTTTCCAACTGAATGAATTTGATCGCGAAAGTGGTTTTCCTCCGCGCTTTTGACTAGAATTAATAATTGTTTTTATTTTAGCATTAACTAGTTTTCAAACAGTTGATGTTAAAGTGTATTTATAAGATATGATAATGCAGACGTGCAAAAGAATTTTTATTTTATTCTTTTAACTATTTTAAAAAAGACAAAGAAAACTACTCGGCATAAATTTCTTGTTTTGTAAAAAAATAAATCACGAATTTCCATTTTAAAAAAATATTTAATCTAATCTAAAAAAAAAATCCACTAACTTAGCTAAAAAATAAAAGGCCAGGATTTTTATACGAGTTGATTTATGATGAGAAAGAATCAGGGAAATATATCTCTTTAATATCGCCAGAATGTCAGACTGATACCAATTTAAAGTTCGCTGTTCGTAATAAAGGTTTCTTTCCATTCTGTCCATTCATCATATGTTCTGTAGAGACGAAAACGTCGTCCTTCCACTTTCTTGTTTGTCCTTCAAGTGAAGAAATTTTAAAAAAAAATAACTTTGTCTGTCTTCTAAAAAAAAAATATCAAAATCCAATTGTGCTTTGGTTTCAGATTCTCTGCACTTTTTAACACTGACCGATAGTTATTTGTGATTGGATTTCATTCCTTACTGACATATATGTATCTTTTCATCTTTTCTTTTCCTTGTTTATTTATTCAAATCATTGCAGTCTTTTTAATTTTTTGATAAGATATTTCTTTCCTTATCAAGTGGAGATGACCAAGAATAAAAATTATGAAATGTAAAATCAACAAAGATCTCTCAGTAATAATTAAGCAATTTTCCAAGGGTGTGAACGAAATTGCTTAAGAAACACACAAAAATTCTTCTTAAAATTATTTTAAAAATCTTTAAAAAACATTTTAAAGAGATCGTAAAGAGTTCCGTAAGGAAGTAGTAAAAAAAAAATGTCTGTTGACGATTGATAATTCGAAGGCAAGAAAATAAATTTTTCAACATTTATTGAGATTGTATACTATTCCCACAATTGGATAACTTTTAAAATTTTATAAAAATCCCAAAACCTTTCCACATACTTTTTGGAAGAGAGAAGATCTTCTGCATTAAATTGTGTCTCCAATGGTTTAGGATAATGAAATATTTCTGGCTGAGTTTCTCTGTTCCTACATTATGCGTAAGGGTTTCGGGTAATATTGTGATCCCGATGATCCAGAAGCTGTTTGTGCAGAAAGACATGGATTGAAGTTTCTATATACTATATTAAGATTATATTTGAAATTTAAACTCGGGCATTACAGAATCAAAACATCAGGGATTACTTTAAAATCTACCAGGAAACGAGCTTCTTATTAATAAAAATAGAAATTAAGTAACTTTATATTTAAGTATAAGTGCTTTTCAGAATTAGACACAAATTGAACTACAAATTGACCTCGTACATTAGCACTTTAACTTCAAAGAATAGTTAGATCTCTTTACAAAAAGACTTAATGCCTGATTTATCCTTTAAAGCGCAGATAACATTAGATATTTCAAAAACAATCCTAATGAAATTATTATTTCTTTTTATTTTCATGGTACATTTTATTAACTTTTTTTTTGTCCTTCGAAATAATTTTCTTAATTTTTTTTTCTCTCTGTTTCTTTCTCCCCATCTTGTGATGTTAGACTGAATTCGTCTGATGTACTTGAATCACATCTTAAAATTTGAAATACGTTCTTGGTAGTGTCGTAAAGACCATCTCAATGGCACCAACTTCACAGCAGTCAAATCTTCCACCAGACAAATGTGGAATACCAGACTTTGCTTAGGTTTTACGACTTGTTGTATTTCCAAAAGGAATCAAATAAATTCCGATGATGATTTATTGCATTCAAATATATCTATAACATTTATTTTCTACAATTTAAAAAAAAAATCCCGAAATTTTTGATTTATTTCATTGTTGTACTTCATTACATTAGTATTACAATAAATTTAAGTGTTCGAAATTTTCTATTGAAATTTCTTGAAAACAGCTTCTGAAATTGAAGTAATTTAAAAATGTCTTCAGAACTCAAATAATTATGGAAAATTTTATATTTAAGAGGAAGTGGTTTTTAGAGAATTTTGGAGAATGTAGAAATTAAGTTTATGTTGAAATGTTTATGTTCAAATGTAACACATAACCTTTAATACAAATCGATGAGAAAACAAAAGAAGAGAATATTGTTTGTTTGTTTTTTTTAAATCGAAATGGATTTATTTTTCATTATGTAAATTTAATATAACAAGGAACAGGAGAAAAGTTCTATATTGCTTATTTATATATTGCTTTTATATATTGCTTATTTATGTATATATATATTTTGAAGGATGAGAAAAATTGCAACAATTTTTTTACAGATGTGTAATTGATCTATAGGTTACTATAAATCTACATATTGAATACATATTATGAATATGTATATTATATATATATATATATTATGAGCCTATATGTATATATATTTTGTCCAATGTTTTTAGTTAATATTTTACAGTTAATTTATTATTAATGTTTTGTTTTTCTTTTATTACTGTGGATTCAATTCATTTCGGAATATTATTCCACTATTTTGATTACCCGGCAGGACATAATTGGACAGAGAAAATTGAACAGAATAGGATTTAAAAGGAGGCATCTTTGGCTGCAAAATAACATTCATATCAGCCAAAAATGAACAAAAAAAATTATGTTGTAACAAATTCAAGAAGATTTTTATCGTTCTAAAATTTATTGTGCATTTTTAGAAAAAAATGTCATTAAAAATTGTAGACTCAATTTTTTTACCGAATTTTCTTACAAAAATCCACAGTAACTTTTTTGACTGATAAAAAAAAAATTAACTTCAAGTGTCGATTTTTAATATATTTCAAATATATTTCAAATTTTTTACTAAAACATCATATTTATAAATGGTTTTTATACTTTCGAATTTCGTTTTTATACTTATCGAAATGTAAAAGTAAATTGTTCTATTATTTTATTTCTTTATATTTATTTTACTAGTATTTACATAATCGTTGCTGTACTCACAATACAAGTGATTGGTGATGCTTCGGGAATGAGCTGCTGGCGAGTTTCTTAAATTCAACATTTGAAAGTGTAACTGTTATAAATCGGATAAACACTGTTTATAAACTTTTTTTTATTCTTAACAAACCCCAGAAATTTCCTCTGAAGTTATGCCTATAGTTATGAAGCACGCTGTATATCTATAATTAATACAGTTAAAGAAATAATAAGAAAAGTATAATCTAAACAATTTGTAAGTTGAAGATAAACGAGTGGATTTTTTTTTTTTTTTTCAGTTTTGGCGAAATTATGCTGAAGAAACAAATACATTACAAATTCATTTTTTTTTTAAGTTTGCCAACTGATTCATTCCTTATTTTGTAACGAATACATAGCGTTATTAATAAGATGTTACTAACTGTACAATCCTTTTTTCCAACAGTTAAAAAAAAAAATAATAAAGAAATTATCATTACAAGTCATTTTAGGACGACTGAAGACGAGTGCTCCAAAAGTGATTGAATAACGGACACAGAATAACGATGATGATGATGATGACGGCGCACAGAAGCTGCCTTGTGATGAATGGAGCAGCCATCTTGTAGCGCTGCATCGCCTTGGGTCGACAGCTGCAAGGGGCGAAGGTTTTTTCTCCTCCTCTTCCCCACCTCGAAAAGAGGCCATTTCTTTGCCATCGAATCATACCTTTCACAGCCGGATGGATTTTGAAGGAAACATCTTCGTGAAACGGAAAGAAAAGAAGAAAAAAAATTTAAAAAGTTTGTCAGGAAGATATATTAATCCGGGAGATAAATTATCCTTAAAGACGACGCCGGAAGATTCTGAGGATGCCTCGAATCGAACAAGATTTACGATATTCAGCAATTATGGTTATGCAACGTAATAAACAAGAATACTGTTAAATACTAATTATTTCATTCTTACATTTGATAGTGATGGGAGCGGAAAAGATTAAAAAAGAAATACTTTTAGTTTCATTAGCATTTATAAAATAATTTTATTTTTTGTGTTTTAAGATTTTTGTGATACAGAATATTTAAAATATTACAGCTGTCATATAAAAATACGAAGGGAAATTAACAAATTTTACATGAGTTTTGGGAGAATGAAAAGCTATATAAGATATATGAACAGCTGATATATCCAAGGTTTGTAAAAGGTATTTCGTTATAATATCAAGTTGGTTCATGTAAATATTAAATAATAATAAAAAAAACTACTGAAAAAAAGAAACTTGATGAAAAAAAAAAGAAAGAAAACTTTCCTTAAAGCGTTATTTTTTCTTGTTATCTTTATTGTGAAAATCATACACTTTGTTTTTTTTGTTATGTTAAGTACAAAACAATTCATCTTCATGTTTTCCTTTTGCTAAAAATTAGTGAAAACTAAGACAAAAATCATGAATTCAGCTAATTTTAATTAAATCAAAGCACGCGCAGTTATTAAAAGGATTATAGGCGCTCCATTCGAAAAGAAATCCACCGAGATTCCATTGTTTCTTCACTGCTTTCTGTCATTTTCACGCGTAACTTTCTCCAAAGGGATCCACACAGAAAAAATGTCAAATATCTAAAAAGATGTACTTTTTTGTTTATAAATATGGATTATTTCAAATAGATCCATTCAATCAGTGGAGCAATGATGGCAGCACTCAACAGACCGATACATAGATAGACCGATATATTTTATGGCCTCTATATCCATAAAAAGGAAAGAAGACTATGTATGTAGTTTTAAAATTGCCGTATGGGTGATGCTGCGTTTGTCCTCTCCGTCCGTCCGTGTCTGTCCTCCCTAACAACTCCCGAACGGAAGGTCGGATCGAAATTTAGGTTTTAATAATGGGTCACCCTTACTTTTATGCTGTAGCATAAATTTTGTTTTACTTGTTGTAGCATTTAAATTTTGCTTATTAAACTATTATTTGAATGCTGTTTTGTTGTTGTCCTTTTTTCCAATGCTTAGTTAATATTGACAATTTTTCAAGAATGTGCTGAAGATACAAAAAACAACACAAAATCCCGAAAATAAGTTTTGGAATTACGAATAAACGCCTTCTTTGCCTTTAAAAGTAAGTCTTGCTGAATGCACCAGCGCTGCTTTCGTTGACAATACAACTGTACATTTTCTTACAGAATCTTTATCGTTTTCAATTATTTTCTGTCCACGTAAAAACGAAAATATTTGCAATTCTTTCGATATAAATCTTTGCAGTGTTATCAAAGTAGACTTTAAATTTGAGCTATCAAATGAACGTTTTCATTTCCTCTTCTATCTCTTAGAAATCCCATCTGTAATTCTGTTATTCTTGTATCATTCTTTCTGCTCATGTCCATCTGGTTTCCTGTCTGATTAACGATTATATTGTTAACCAACAGGCTTGAGATCTATTGCAACATTGCATCTCTACTTAAAAACGTTTAATATGTGTCGAAGAGTTAATAGTGAAAATAAATAAAGCATGAATTAAATATACATGTATAATAAAACATCAGAATTTACGAACTATTCCAAATTGTTTCATCAAGCGGTCATCTATAGAAAGTTTAAGATCAACTGAATTAATGAAGGTTGTTAACGTGCGGGAAGTAACAATAATAATACGACCAACACCACACAGTGCATATCAAAAAATTATTTAATAAAAATGACATGTTTCGAGATGCCCGAAGTAAACTGTTCTCTTCCTCAGATAGATAAAAACAAAAAAAAAACCTTTTAATTTCCTTTTGGTTTTATACTTTTATTTTGAAGTTTTGAAGAATTTTCAATAGATAGAATGTCTAGAAGAGGGAGAATTAAGAAGACTTATGGTAAATACACTTTTAATTTCCTTTTGTGGATTTTTATATCTGAGGAAGAAGTCGTTTACTTCCGGGCATCTCGAAACATGTCATTTTATTAAACAGTTTTTTATATGTACTGTGCGGTATTGGTCATAGTATTATTATAACAACTGAATTAGTTTCCTTAAATTGAAATAGAGTACTAGGAAAAAAAGAAACAAGAAACAAAACATAAAAATAGCTAAATCTCCAAATAAAAATGCATTTAACGTGTTTAACAGGTATAATACATGTATTTTAAATACAGTAAATAATCACCCATAATACATATAATTATATCTATACGATGGCTTCGACATTTCAAACAATCGATAAATGCATTTTAAACCAGTTGTTGCACAAGTAATATTAATTGTTATGGGTTATTATGGTTTAGTAGGTAATTAATTGGTTAAAATTATTTGTCTAATTATTGGTTTCAATTATATTTATCGACGTTACTGAATTTAGAATATGGCTTAACTGACGAAAAAAAAAAAAGCTAAACTATCAAAAGCGCTTTATGTCTAAAGGGATAAACGCACTTCTCCGTCTTCCGTTATGTTTCCGTAACGTAATTGCATTAGTGACGTAGTTACGCATTCAGGATCACCAGAATTGAGTCTCGTAAGACGTAACGGAGATCTTGAAATCGACGAACATATGTTGTACAAATATAATGGCTGTCTTCGTCGATTTCAAGATCTCCGTTACGTCTTACGAGGCCCAATTCTGATGACCCTGAATACGTAACTAAGTCACTAAAGCAATTACGTTACGGAAACATAACGGAAGACGGAGAAGTGCATTTAGCCCTTTAGAGTCTTAGATATTTGTAGTCCGTAAAATCTTGAATTTGTTTTAATTTACTTTTCTAAGAAACTAAGCCTCATCGAATAATGAGGTCATTTCTTTGTTGTAAGTTCTCCTCTTTTGAACCACTTTTGAACCACTAGATGAATCCTCTTGAAACTTGGCCTACACATTGAAGGACAAGAGGCGATCTGACTTTTACATTTGAAATTGTTCCTGTGTGGGTCCATATCAAGAAATGAGCGCGTAAAGGTGATAGAAATTCTCATTTACAAACAACAATGTTATTTTCCAGTGGATATTTAGTAATCCACTAATTTACTCGCGCTTTGATAAGAGTAAAAGTAATCTGATTTATACATCTTAAGTAAATAATGCGGGACTTTAATTCGTTTATTTTCCGAGAAAAAGGAAAATTTCTAGCGTATGTACGAAACAGATATTATGATATTTCATTTATGTCTTTTTCACAATTTAACAAAGAAAAATTAAAAAAAAGAAACTTTAAAGAACAACACTTTTAAGAAAAGTAGACTTTTAGTTCTTTCAGGAACTTCTTGTATGATTTTAAAGAATGATTTCAAAGAAGAAAAACATATTGAGCAAAGTTTTTTAAAGCGTATTTTTTTTTCAGTCTTAATTTATTTCTTCTAAAGACACTCGACGGTTACTCTCACTTTAATCAATTTGAAAGCAGTTAAAAAGTTGATTGGAATTTACCATTTGCTAACTAAAAACCCATTAGTTCTTTTGTTTTTGTTTGTTTTTTAATTTTGTATTGTTGACATTGTTTATTTGTTGATGAATCCATTGAACATAATGGATTGTTTTCTTTAATTCTTCTTTCATGCTTTTCGATAACAAATTCTAGAGTTATTTTATTCTAATTGATTATTATTCTATTCCCTATATTTACATTGTTAATTAAGATAGAATTGATTGAAGATCTTCTGTTGTAAATACATCAGTGGATCTTTGAGTCAAAAGTGTTTATTCTGTTTCATAAATGTTTGGCAGAATTTCACTGTGATGTAGTTTAGCTAAAATTTGCCTTCGATTTCAAAGCTTAAATACTTAATGATTATCAATAATTTTCATGAAATAATAACAATAATATTTGCTATGATATTCCCGTACTTCAAATCCTTCGAAGTATTCATTAAATGTTATAAGATAATTAACTCGAAAAAAATAATTTTCTGTGGAATTTTATTACATAATAATAATAATAATAATAATAATAATTAAACATTGTCCAAAAATTTAGCAGGGATATCCAAATGCAATTTGGCATTGAAAAATGTGCAATTTTGACAATGAAACGTGGCAAAATGCAGAAATTAGAGGGAATAAAACTGGAAAATGGTCCCATAATAAAATCATTGAGAAATAATGAAAGTTACAAATACCTTGGTATATTAGAAGCTGACAATATTCTGAACACTAGAATTAAAAAACTCACTCAGAAAGAATACATTAAGAGAATTCGAAAGATTTTAAAATCAAAACTGAATGGTGGAAATACAATTAAAGCCATTAACACATGGGCAATTCCAGTAGTCAGATATCCTGCTGGAATAATTGATTGGAACCAAAACGACCTAGAAAAACTTGATCGTAGAACACGAAAATTGCTCAATATGTATCATGCTTTACATCCAAGAAGTGACGTTGACAGACTGTATTTACCGCGAAAGATTGGTGGCCGTGGACTGCTACAGGTTCACCAAGTAGTGGAAGAAGAAAAACGAAGTCTCAGTGATTACATTAGGAAAAGTAAGGAGAAACTTTTGAAAGCTGTAGCCAGTGAGAATATTTTAAAATCAACAGAAACCAAAACAGTTTATAAAGCACGGCAGTTTGAAATAAAATTAAATAGTTGGAAAAACAAGCCCTTGCATGGACAATATCTGAGAAATATTGAAGGCAAAAATGACAGCGATTTAACTTGGGAATGGTTAAAGTCGGGTACTATCAAGAAAGAAACTGAAGGATTAATTTTTGCTGCACAAGAACAAGCATTACAGACAAACGTAATGAAAGCAAAAATCCAGAAAACCAGTGATAACCCAAACTGCCGATTATGCCAAGAAAAACTTGAAACTGTTTCGCATTTAATCTGTGAATGCAGCAAAATCGCACGAACGGACTATAAAAGCAGACATGATAGGGTCGCCAGATTAATACACTGGGCATTATGCAAAAAATATGACTTGCCAGCATCTAAAAATTCATGGGAACATCAAGTTGAAAAAGTTTTAGAAAATGAAGACGTCAAAATCTTGTGGGATTTTAGAATTCAAACTGATAGACACCTGGATCATAATACGCCAGATATAACAGTATTAACAAATAGAACTATTTTCATAATTGATATTGCAATCCCTGGAGATGCAAGAATTTTAGATAAAGAACAGGAAAAAATTATAAAATACAGGGATTTGGCAATAGAAACAACACGGCTTTGGATGAAACACACGACAGTGATCCCCAGCATCATAGGAACACTTGGAACAATCTCAAAAAATTTTACCAAGTATTTGAACGAATTGCAGTTGTCTGAAATAACAACATCAGAACTACAAAAAACAGCGCTACTTGGAACATCATATATATTGCGCAGATACCTGGTGGATACTTAGGTTTCTGGCTGAAACTTGTATCTACTAAAGGCTCCAGTCAGCGAATTTTTGACTGTGTTTCAAAATGTATAATAATAATAATCAATTAATTGAAAGAATAATAATTGTTTATGATCATTTATTTTATCAAAAAAAATAATAAAGATTTTTTTTTAAGAAAAATGAAACATAAAATGAAAAAAAAAAAAAAACTGAACAGTAAAGTAAAGCTTTTCGTAATATTTCTAACATCATTAAATCAACAATTTTTTGGAATAAATTCCCATTCCTTTCTGAAATTGTTTAGAATTTGCGAACAAAAAAATTAGCAATGACAGAATGTCAAACAATTAATATTGTGTTTGTAAAATGAACAAATGTGAAATTTAACAAAAAACCAACAAACCAATATTCAACAGATTTATTCGAAATTCTTAAACCAATATTTATTCTGTTTTTAAACTACAATGCGAATATTACGACACAGTGCCTTAAAATTATTATAAAATTTTAGCTTATAATGCTTTAGTCTAAGGATTTTTTGTTACAAATTCAAATGTGTATCATTGATGCATCAGGAGTTTTAAGATTTTCATTTTTATATTTATTTTTCGATTCTTTTTGATGCAAATGGGATTGATTCGATCTGTATTCGCTGATGACAGAAATCCTGTTGCTGTTACTTCAGCTTTAATGATTTTCCCTTCAAATTCTGTAGACGAGAGATTTCACGAGAAACTTATATCGATGGCACCATGTAATCTTTATTGTCCCACATTAACCCTTCTGTGTCCCGCTTTGCCCAAGATGCGTCCCTCCCCGAAGGCATCTTCTGTCTCCGGGGACATGCTATCATGGCGCCATATGACCTCCACAGATTCTAATGCCACCTGGTGGAGGAAAGGGAAACACTGTAGCAATTTATATACCATAGTGAAAGTGATAATAAAGATAAGCTAATCCTTTTTTGTTACAAAGACCATTCGCTACTTAAAAAACATAATAAATTTTTGCAAATCTCTTCTGTAAATAAAAGAGGATATAAAGATCAAAACAGGGGCCATAATTTGGGGCAACACTGAATCCTTATTGTTCGAAATCTTAAATGCTTGCTTCTCGAAACGGAATTACGCTCTGAAATAAAAAACAACATAGGGTTGACGTGCTAACTTTCGATTTCGCGCGCATGAAAAATTATTTATGAAGAAAAAATAAAAAAGAAAGTTGTTAATCACTTATCTTGGTGTCGTCTGTACGAAGATCCTTTGGTTCGATTTGAGTCCAAGTCATGATCTTCCTTAGAAACACTGAACCTTCTTGAAAAGATTAAAGAAGAAGTAGTTTTTGAGTTATTCTGATCAGATCACAAGAGAGGTTTGGCTCCTTCCCTTTGTTTTGGA
The DNA here is from genome assembly GCA_023159025.1 of Thereuonema tuberculata. Taxonomy (NCBI): domain Eukaryota; kingdom Metazoa; phylum Arthropoda; class Chilopoda; order Scutigeromorpha; family Scutigeridae; genus Thereuonema; species Thereuonema tuberculata. The sequence continues at coordinate 63,709,881 of JAFIDM010000004.1, forward strand.
AATACCCAAATCAATAGCTTCCTTGAAACTCATAAACCAACTCTTAGATTTCAGATCTTTGTATAGTTTCTGAATTAACGAAATTATTACGTGTTTTGGGAAAAGATATTTGCCACTTTTTGCTCCTAGCACTTTACCTGCAGTTGAGAATAGCTCATTGGTAAACTGAAACGTCCTGTACAGTTTTAACTTTTTTAACTTTTTACATTGATGAAAAATTACTATTAAGTAATTTGGATTGAAATCCATAATGTCAATTTTAGTTGTATCTTTCCCAATTGGACACTTGACCTGTTGATCGGTTTTGTACCAAAATGACAACAACTAAGATATGCAACAACTAATAGATCTGTTTGGAGAGCCTTAGTACATGAGGTCACCAGAAGTCGTTGACGACTTGATGGAACCTAACAACAACAACACCAAAATGAATGGGATCTTCCTTGTATCAATTAAGCAATCACTAAAATTTTAGCTCTTTTAGGATATATAGTAATTTATTCTTAATAAAAGAATTTATATTTTAACATATATTATAGACTATGCTAATATCTTTTATTATTAATATGTATTTAACGGAACAAGCAAACTTTCAGTTGTAATTTTTCCATTTTTTTTTCTTTTGTCTATGTGCTCCTAAAACTGATAATGGAAAAATGCATTGGCATTCTCAAAATTTCACGTCACTGTCCTGCTTTATAAGTTTAGTAATATAAGTTAATTTTATTCTTATATTCTATACTTTCTAAATTTTCGAAATTGCAAATGATTGATTGAAATTTTTGCTTTGCGAAACTCGAAACACCAGATTTGAGTTTTGCCAGTACGATTTTATATAGATATATGTATTAGCTAAGTAAATCATTTATGCTTCTACTGTTGACTTAATGTTTGATTTGTTTTCAAAAGAGAATAATGAGATATGTAATAAATTATAGGGTACAGCATTATGAAATATGCGTCCAATAGACAATACTATTAGATAGTGCTATTAAACGTGCGTTGAAGATTTGACGTCAAGAAATACGTCACAAGATATATTTCCACCATGTTACATTTATATTTTACGTTACTGTTTTTTAATCGACTCTCAGTGCTTAAACAATGTCATTTGAATAGGTTGGGTAGATTTACGGAAGCCGATTTTCGAACGCTAATTTTAATGAAGATGTTTATACAGTTAATGTGCTGAATACTAAAGCCAGCATTATTACAAATATTAGACTACTAAAATTCAATGAACAAAAATATTCAACTTACACATATGTACTGTCCTCAAAATGAAAGATGACCGGCGTAAGTTTGAACTGCGCAGCCTTTCCGGTAGCTGATCAATTATGTTTTCCTGTCACAATGGATGACGTAGTCTGTTTTCACTGAGAAAACATGTTGAGAACGCCAAATTAAAACTTCTCTCGACTATTTAGCGTTATTTCAATACCAGTTGCTAACAATAAGTATTTATATAAATAAATAAATATATATTATTTATAAATACAATGCTCTTTTGCAAAGTAACAAGAGATTAGCACAATGGCGGCGTCCTTTCATTGAATCAGACGGACGTGCCTGACCAGACTAATCGATGATACATGCGCAGATCTCACAAAAACAGGGCGGCCATCATTCATTGGGAGGACAAATTGAAGTTTATTTTTTAATATTGCATATATTGAATTTCTTTGCTGATTTAAGTTTTATCAAATTAATTTTTTTTTACTAATTGGAATGTTATTCAACTGATCTTTATAAGAACTCAATTGAAGTTAATTTCTATTATTATAAGTTTGCTTATTGATTGTAAAGAATAATTTTTATTCTAAAGTAGAAAATGAGTTAATTAAAAGAGATACAAAAATGAATGAGTAGAAAATATAAACTGAGAAGGAAACTGAAGAAATAGGATAAAAAAAAATGGAACAGAAATACGAAAAAGTTATTAAGAAGTAGTCTTTGAAGAAGGTTTTTAATTAAGGAAGAAAGTTAATAAAGAATACAGCCTCTGGAAGCCGACATTGGTAAAAGATTAAAGCCAAGAGTTGGACAAAATATATATATACAAGAAAATAGAGAACTGCTTAGAGATATTAAAGAAGAAAAAGAGATAGACCCTCTTAAGTTTCGTGGGTTTTTTTTTTGTTTTTTTTTTTTTTCTTTTTTTTCTTTTTTTTTTTTTTTATACTTCTGTAATTAAGCTTCGAGAACGAGGGCAATGTAGTTATGAAAGCATACAAAAGATTGCATGATCCCTTTTTTTTTATTATTGAGAGAAGGAAAGATAGACTGAAAAGCAATGAAGATTTTATGTTTCGTTTTTGAAGCCGTTCGGGCGTAGTCAAATGGTCAAGGCTTGTAAGCCTGAGCATGGTATTCCTGAGTTGCCTTTGGATTGTTGATAATCTGTTTCTTTCCACACATGCAATGTGGATCGCCTCCTACAAAGATTTATTCGACAAAATAGTCCTTAATGTTCACCCCTTGCGAATGACTTATTTTTCCCTTTAGAATCAACCAACTAGTTATCTTTGTTTGTAACATCGGCATTTCCGTAACTTAAAATTACATTGATACAATTCAAAATTATTCAATAACAAAATTATTCTCTGCAGTCATCATTGACATTTTAATATCTGTTGATGTTTTACAGTAACTTTTAACTTTTTTTATGCTACAGCATTATCAGTTTTATTCAGCTTTTATATTTCATGTAAATCTACTCAAGCTAATAATAAACACACGTTAAACCTACAAGTACTACTCAAGTTAAATTAACCATTATTTACCATTATTAAGTAAATTGGTGCAAATAAATCTCTGGTAAGTTTTTAGAAATGTATCATTATGTTAACCAGTCTTCAGTTCACAAGGATTCCCTTTACATAAAACTCTTTGTATGTTTTTTCTAAGTTTTCCGATTCTTCTTAGCTTAAATTTTTCAGTCCAACTCCTGTTAGTCACAGAAAGTTTTTAACTGAATTCTAGCGGAGAAAATACGACCATCTAGAAAGTAGTTCCAAGTTTTTTCTCGTAAGAAAAAACCCAAACAGAGAAACAACCAGAGTTATAAATCCTTTTTTGTTTGAGTTCTTATATGCTTTTTTTCCCCTCTCAGTAAAAACTTCCTGCTCAGAGCTAGAAAGATTGAACCAGCACCACTTGAGAAGTTAAATTGGCCCCACGGAAGTCGTAATGACTTGCCAAAGACTCCGTTTTTGCGATGTTTTCCGTGTATTTATGTTTTCCTATATTTTCTTGGTCTTCCAATTATTTGCAATGGGCGCTGCAAGTTCTTGGAAACTGATGTGGGCGGTGATTTACGGACAAACCAGTGTTAGTTGCCGTGTTGGTTCAACGAAGAAAATTCCAGAATGTCGTAAATCAGGGTCTGTTCTTCCTCAGTTGAAGAAGACGGGTTGGTTTTACTGTTGGTATTAATTCATCATGAGCCAAAATCGTAATTTAAACCTAAATATTATTGTAACTAACCTTAGTCAATGACCTCAACTTTCATTCACTCTTTCCAGTGATTATTGATTATTTTTTTCAAGGAAACGAAATAGCTGAACCGCAAATGATTACAATGTGTTGATGTGGTAAAACTCTTGCATCTGCAAATATTACAACGTAATAAATAAGACACTTTTCTTTATACAGTCGAAAATAATCAAATTCAAGCTGCATTCAACATATTACTTTCAAAAGGTTAATAGAAATATCTCTTCAAATTATTTTCATATAACTTACACACCACTTTGTAAATCTCGCCAACTTGTTATTGAGAACAGCAGTGCTATTTTCATGCTTCCCATTGACAAAAATCTTGAAAATTCAATATATTATTTTAATATATTTTTTTAAAGAATTGTTTCTCTTTAAATTTCTTTGATCACTTCATTTGTATTCTGAAGGGATTTATCAAGTCTTAGAAGATAGAATTGAAACAAAATTCATTTTTTATCTCCAAATATAAACTTAATACGGATTTTCAATTCTTTAATATCGGAAATCTTATTCGAAATTAATTAGAAATACTGATAATTCATATGTGATGTTTAATAATTTTAACCTTACTTCCCAGCATTGCAAATTTTTTGTTTTTTGTTTTTTGTTTCTTGATTTTCATGTCTTATTTTTCTGGAAAATTTATTAAAAAATTTTAGAGACAAAGTCTGTAGTTTTGGAATCATTTGAAATGGTTGTTCTCATTCCTCAACTAAGACTTTTTTTTTTATTAATCGAAATGTTATAAATGCTATGAAATTTAATGAATTTACAATGAATTTTTAATAATAAGTTTTCCAAGGAAGAATGGTTATCTTCTTTTATTTACTAAGTTCTATAAGCTTGGAAACGGAACAAAAGAATCTCAGAATAGGGACTTTGATAAACAAAATATCTTTTTATACAGAAATTGAGAGCGTGTTTAGAACTTTTTGTAGTTTTTAAGAAATAAAAAAATAAAAGCTTTTTTGAAAAGAAATTTGATTTTTGTACTTCCTTGGCTTAAATTTATTAAAATGGAATTTTATAATTGATTTTTCAAATAAAAAAAACAAAAAGCAACTTTTTTCTTAGATAATGTACGTATATAGGCCTATACAAAAAAAAAAAATCTAAAATAAAATAGAAGTTAAGTTTATTTTTATTTATTGAAAAACTATTGCTTATTATTGAATTCATGAATTACGAGAATTTCAAAGTCCCTTTTGAGTTCTTTTTATTTTTCCTGTATCCAGATGCTCATTCCCTGGAAAATTAGAAAAATCCTTTTCCTGATGAGGACATAAGAAAATCTGTCTCCCTATTTACTTAAAAAGTACAAAAGCTCTTCTTCTTTGGTATAAATTCAGTAGCCAATGTGTATCTGTAATGATAGATTGACTGACAGGGTGGGGGTGGGCGTGGTAGTTGAAGAGAACCTTTATTAATCCTGAGTTCGATTCTCTACAGTTGATTTTAATGTGAGTCTTGACTCCTGCCAAAATCCTTTTCTCCGTCACCCAATTCCGGCAGAAGAAGAAGACGAAGATAGGCGGTCGCATAACAAGTGGCATAAATCAGGGGGACAAATGGCTGGCATTTATCTCTTCTCGTTGGAGGGGGATGAATTGGAAGAAAAGATGGGTAGAAAAAGAAAAGGTCATTGGCTAGCTGTTCGTCTTGTAACTGCTTCTTTGCTGAAATTCTTGTCCTATAACGAATGGGACACAACAGAAAATCTGGATTTAGTACTTGAACTACGCCTCCCAATGCTCTCTATTTTCTTTAAAGGAAAAAAAAAATCCTATAAAAGAAAACCTCTCTCGCACTTATTTTCCAAGACTTCCTTTCCTATATCTTATTTTTTTTTATATCCTCATGAGGTTAGAGATTTGATTGGAAGGTTTGTAGCTCCCTATTGGAGACAAAGTAGGATTCGAATAAAACATGATTAAGGATATGTAGAACAAGATCAACGGAATTCTAATGGTATAATGTGATCTGCTCACTTCTGAAGTAGCATATTAAAAATATTAGGCAAACACATTTAAAATATGAATAAATAAATTAAAAATGATTTATATTAAAAAAAAATTACATTAACAGTTTTAATGTATTTATTGCGTAATTCCAATCCAGTACTTTTATGTAATTTTCACGTAGAAAGAAATTATTTGCTAATTCTAAGTGTGTTTTACGGATTTTATTCAAAATACAGTTTATTGTAAATATTAGAGGATATATATATTTGTATAGCCTATATAGCAAATAATATACTATTAACAAAGTTACTTGCCAAAAAAGAGAATGAATACCATGTGTAATGATGGCTTATTTTAATGGGTACAACATAGCTCTGGAGTTACAGATCTAGAGTTTATATTAAAAATGATCTTTCGCAAATAAAGAAATGTCAATATACTGTCATTGGATTGTTAGTAATAAAATGCTCCCTAATCTGTCTTTGCTGTATTTTTAGCTGGTCTTGCTTCCTTAACTCATTGTGTTCTATTATTAATGGATTTTCGTAAAAATTTCGTTTGAGCTAATACGCTTTCGCTAATTAATTTCGTTTATCTTCGTATTTAAACCTCTTTCGGAAATCCCTCTAGAAATTTGGTAGCTAAGCTGAGATCTGCCGATGAACAGAATACGAAGTCAGAAGGATTAACAATTGCCGTAAACGTTGGTAATCCTTCCCAGTCCAATCCTTCGTTCAATTGCAGATGTTGTCTTTATTCGGGTTTTATCTGTTAATATTACTAATTTTCTCGGATCAATTAAATAAATCTCTCTTTGCGTGAAATAATGTCTTCTCATAATCCGTAAATGGTTAGAAAAGGAAGATATTCATCATCACTTATTCTTTCCGTTGTTTCGTATGATTTTTCTGCCGATTGAAAATTGAATGAATGGAGCAGAGTAGATTGAAAACCACAGTGACATAGCACGAAATTTCTAAAAGAATGTAAAGTTTACTTTCATTAAAATAAGAATATTTCTTGCTATTATTATTATTATTATTATTTCTCAATATCGTGGAAACAATTGAAGCTAAAATTACCATAAAGGTTAAAGAATAGTACCTGACATAGACTGCCTTGAAACAACCGTTTTATGAAAAACTAGCAGCAAAGCCTGTCGGCTGACAGGCATAAAAAAATCTGAAAAATCATTTTATTATCAACTAACAAATATAAAGTAAATGTAATCTAAATACTGTGCTAACTTGTGAACGAAGCTTCTACGGCAAAAATGGTTTTGAGTTTCAAAATCAGCGTAAAAAACTGAGTAAGTATGCCAAATTTCATTAAAATCGGTGCAGTGGTGACAAAATTATTTGGTTTTGAACGTAAGTTATGTTTTGTTAGAATTTCAGTTAAAATTTCATGAAACAACATGGAATGACAAAATGAACGAATATTTCATGCAATTTGAGCAGATTCTTAAAAGGATTAATAAGCATTGTTAGGTATTAATAGGAATTCAGTGGTTCACTTCTAAGGGGAGGTTTCTTTTTTTTACTATCTTCATATTTCTCCTGAAGAACCCATACGAAAATTTTCCAAATTATCTACAAACGCCATTAAAAATAGTAGCGATGTCAATGTAATCCAGTCATAGCGTTTATTTGAGCTGACAAATGCTTAGTTACTTTATTTGTCTCTGGTATTTAAATATTGATGTTGTCTGCTTGTGTTGTGATTTCTATCCAAAATGTCTGAACTGAACACAAATGACCTTTTAACAAGCGATTGACAGTTTGATTAAAAGCTTCATTAAAATAAACAGATTAGAACATTTTATGAATTTTAGAGACAATTTGGACAAGATAAAAATTACTATGCAACATAAATAGAAAACTGTCATATTGTGCAATGGAATTTTAGTTCCTCGGAATCAGATTAATATCGTATTAAACGTATGAATTATATTAACTTTATTATATATATAATCATCATTTATGCATTCAAAATTTATACAGCTCCTTTATATACACAGATAAATCATGATATAAATAATGCTACCTATAATAGATGGCAACCATTAAGTTGCAAATAGGATCTGCCATTATTATGTTGAAGAAGAACGAATTGATCTTCATCTTCTGAAGATCATTTTTTGTTGTGAATTGAGAAATTATTCACAGTCAAAATGAATTTTAAATTTTCAAGAAAAAAAATTGCGTAATATCCACGTACTTCACGCAATTCCGACTTTGAATTATCATTATTAGTTTTCTATTTCAATGAAATGTTTTTTGTAAGCTACTAATCTGCAAAAACAAAGAATTCGGCCCCAAAATGAACAAAATAAAAATCTTCCTATTCTCTTTCTCTTCCACTTCTATTTCCTATTTTACATAAAGAAGAATTAAAATCACTTTAATCACACAATGAAAGCGATAATAATAACTGTATTTTCAATAGATATTTTTTTCTATTTTCTTTTTCTTTATGAGATAAAGATAGGCTGTAAAGATAATAATAATTTCTAAAAAATAAGAATACTTGGTAAGATTTCTTTTCCCTCTCACTTATATCTTTCTGTCTATTTTCTCTCCTTATTTTTCTCCGCCAGGTGTTCTGTTTTTCGATGCATAACTTAATTCCAAGATTTTTTTTTCTTCTTCTCTTCCTCTTTCTTAATTAAAAGTGGGAGGAAATCTAAGTTTTCTCACACCCTCATCTAAGTAAAGGGAAGCGGATAGAAAGCAAGGGAAAAAAAAAATGAGTCGAAGAATCGCCTTCGGAGGCAAATAAATGCAAGACGTTCATTTGTCGATCGTGCGTCCCCTGCCGGAGATGAGTCGAAGCTCTTCACTCATGTCAATATTTCCTTTGGTGCTAAGCAATGGATCGTAGGGGATTGGGGAGGGGAAAAAAAGTTAGAGCGGAAAGGGAGGCAGGAGATGAGATGGATCCGCCTCCCACGGGGTGTAATACAAAGACAGAAAAAAAGTGGCCTGGGAATTTTTTTGTGTGTACACTATTATAAAGAAGAGAACTTTATAGATCATCAGTAAAGAGCTTTCAAAAAACCAAAAAGGTAACGTCCCTGTTTATAAAAGATTAGGAATGAGATCACTTTCTACTATCTTCATTTCCTTGTTTTCAGCCTGTCTTAAAAGAAAAGAAAAAAAATCAAATGTTTATCACAAAATTAGAAATCAGTTTAGAAATAATAACGTAGAAAACAATTCAAGAAATAAATTGATAAAGATTTTATATTATGAAAATCCTAAGAACAACTTTGGATTAAGAAATAAAAATAGAATATTATTAAAGCTTTTTGTACAAATTGAAGAAAAATTAAAACAAAATGAATTTAATAAAATAAGTATACTAAAAAATAAAATATTACAAAAAATAATACATGGAAAAATAAACTGGAATATTTAAGAATTTTGGATAATATATGTTATATATATTTACATTTTGTGTTTTGAAAAAAAAAAATATATATATATATAGCATATATTAATATTATTTCCTAATTATTATTATGTTAATAATACAATATTATTATTACAATACAATATTATAAGTATATTAATATTAATTATCCGTACAAACTGAAAAATATGTTCTACAGCACCTACATACAGATCCACCTTTAGTGGTATCTCGTAGGGACTGAATGTGTAAATTTATAATTATGAAATAAATAAATAAAAAAACAGAAAAATATTTGTTTTAAAAATTAAACAATTCTTTTAGCTATTGTTTTAATGTGTTAATGAAAAAAGAACGAAAAAAATATTTTATTGTTAAAGATTTGTTTTAAGAATATCAGTTCTTTAATTTGAAGAAGTCGGAAGATATGGGACTGGTCGTGGCTGATGATGACAACAAAACAAAACAAAACATTGAACAGGTGTCACAGAAAGTCGCCGGTGATCTCCACTGAGTCACACTAATACTGTGTTATTAATAACTATTCAGCTTTTTCTCCAATTTAGGATCCCATATTTCATTTATTTAATTCATATACCATGAATGCTGGTTTCACTTCGACATTTTTGGTTGTTTTTGGGAAGTCCCTTGTCTTTTTTCCCACAATTTTCTACAGTACATAAACATTAACGGTTTTTATTGAAAATATTTTCTTAGAATTGCTACATTTTCAGAAAAAAAATGTTCATTCTTTAAAATGTGGATCACATCCATAGAATATTCATGTTCTAATATCGATGTTTGTCTTGGTTGGAATGGCGGACTATACAATGGCGTTTTTACTTAATTACTTTAAGAATGTTTATTCCTGAATCTCCGCAATATTTTTTTATTAAAAGAAATTATAAATATTAATTATACTAATTTGATTGCTAAATATTTGTTAGTTAAAAACGAACAGCGTAAAACCAAATGAAATCTGTAGAAGAATTTCTTACCAGCCAATGTTGGTAAAGCAATGATGGAGTAATACTAATAGATTGAAATGACAAAACTTATTTAAAAATCAATAAAATTAAGCTTTTCTTTACTGGAATGGGATAAGTTTATTTTCAACAGAAGTATTATTATTATTTGGGTGCAGTATTATTATTATAATTATTGTAGTTGTTAAATTTACAAGTATAAAGAGTTTAAAAACTAATAAAGGGTTTTTTTCCTAATGCTAACTAACTGTTTAAAAAGAAAAACGAAGTTATGAAACTATTTCCTTTTCATTCAGTGCGTATAGAACGCCCCCACCGATACCTGCAACATGTGGCGTCAATGGAGTTCAACTGAAGCCATTAATATTCCCCAGTGTTTCCGTTGCGGAGGTATTTCAGTGTCGCTTCCACTCGTAATTGGCGCTATCAATGAAGTCCAGGTCTCTGGATTGTTTAATATATACTTTAGCACATTAGATACTGATTTAAATGCAATTCAGTTACCGTTAATCATGCAATTAGTGCAATCACACGCTTATGCACCTGATTTATGTATCCTTGGTGAAATCAGTGTAAGTAAAGAACGATATTTGGTGTTAGACATTTCACGCCACTAATCTCAGAGATTAATGCATTTCGTTCCTTAAGATTCGGATATTATTCATCCAATGAAAAACATCCCCAAAGCATTAAAGGAGTTAAAATAGAAATTCTAAAGAATTACACACATTATTTCTTACATGTTCAAAAATTTCTTATGTAAGTTATTTTTTTTTTGTTAGTACAAAAGACTTGTATTTTTTTTTTTGCCATTTTCTGGAGTTACATATTCTGCATGAATCATAATAAAAGGAGATCATGTAGATTCTGTAAATTACGCATTCACCATTGGAGATTTAATTCCCATTTACGCACAGTATAAATGTAATTTTTAAATATGTATGTTTTGAAACTTTCACATACATTTTTCTAAGTGTATCTGAAATTACAGCACTGCCTATTCACTTGCAAATTTATCCTCCTGAAAAATTGTAAAAACACAGATGGGTTTTTTGAAAACAATATTGCTGCAGACCTTTTCTTTGTATTCGTGTCATGAAAAAGATTTAAACTAATTGTAATACATCATCATACGTATGGAATAAACATCACTTTAACTCAAATTAACCGTTTGTACAGTTTTATAAATAAAGTCGAAAGACAAAATAGAAATAGATGTGTAGAAATACTTTCTATAGTCTATAAAATGGGAATTTTCACTGTATCTCATTAAGCCTAATATACAAAATAAAGACACTGTTACTTTATAGGGTTCTGGAATACGTTTGGCAATTAAGATTAGCCAGTGGGAAATTTTAATTGAAACTCGACCCTTCCTGGATTTTTAAGTGGCGCTGAATGTAGGTTGCTGCTGGGCTTTGGATATCCTTCCGTGATCTTTGCTAATCACTAGATAACCTTTTCGTCGCAGATAACCCTTACATGGCTGTGGGACACACGCGTTAATAAACCACAGGGTAATGACTATTTGGAATGAACTTCCGAGGAAAACCGATTTATTTCATGATTATTTATCATTATTTAGAATCTACATTACAAAGTTAATCAATTAATCCGTTAATCTAAAGTAAATCAAGGATTACGATCGATATTAACATGAAAAATAATTGAGTTTAAATTTCATTTATGATCTATTCAGATCGCTATATTTGAGATCCAGTGACAAGAAAACTAAAAATATAATTTCATAACGGTTGTTGTGTAGTTTGAATTTTGAAATATTTAAACGTTTATATTTCTAAGCCTTTTTCAAACAAGGACAATTCATTACTCACCAACCAATTGTCTGCAAATGCAACGGAAAGAAAGAACTGTGTCAACAATCGTTAACAAGCAGTTAAAGTGAGATGATGAACAGCACAGAAGTCAACACTGTTCAACAATGGGCACAAGGTGACAAAGCCAAGTAACGGTAAAAGAACTAAACGAATTCTCAAGCGAGAAAGAAGCAACCAAGATGGCAGCTTCAACGTACGATAATGTATGATGTTTTAAGAAGATTTCTGCAACTCTATGAAGAAAAGAAGAGTTCAGAAGATCGACATCCGTACGCATATTACTGGAGAGCAGAATATCAAGTTATATTACCAGGATTTGTGTGATTACCGAAGAGTGGAAGACAGACGCAAATTGGAATCCAGTAACGTTCCAAATCGACGACATCAAGATTCTACGATTCAGCTTAATACGATTATCAGAAAGAGTCAACCAATGATCGTATTAAAAACTAGGAGAAGCCGTATTACAAGTGAGAAGATTAAGTCATGTAAGTAACCATTACGATATCCTTACACGGACGGGTCAAGAGAAGATTTAATCTTGCAGTGATAGAATCGAGACAGAATCTTAAAGTTAAACAAGTAATTACCAAAGAGTCAAAGTTAAACAAGTAATTATAAAAGAGTTAAAGTTATAAAGACATTAATTACAGTAACTTTAACAACGTAGAACAGACGAGGATAACCATATCAAGACTAGAAGAGACTTTAATTTCTAGATGCAAATTAACTTGAAAGACGTTCAAGTTAATTCAACGTTAAGCTGTAAATGTATGTAAACTTTTAAAAGAAAAGAATATACAAGATTTCTTAAAAGTATTCGACTTGCTTTGTTTTTGAATATCCTAGTTATCTAAAGTTCATTCATCTTGGGTAAAAGAAAAATATTAGGAGTAAAGGTTTAAAGAATTATTTTATTTAGATTCATGGGCCAACCCCTCTCAAACGACTTAATATCCTAAAGAATAAAATAATTTTCATAGCGTTCCTCCACATGTTGTAAAAATGTATATCTCTGGTTTGTTATGAACACATTTTTTTAAAAGTTAATTGCATTTCTTAACTATTATCGCTAAAATTACTTTTTCTAAATTCTAAAAAAAAAAAGTTTTTTTTTTTTTTAATATAACAGATTTAATAAATTTTGAATAATATAAGATTTAATATGTAATACTGTACGTAAATTGTAAAAATATATACTTAACTGAAAAACAGAATTTGGTGATAGGATTTCCCACATTCTTGCCACTCACTACAATATATAATAATAATTTATAGTAACTAGGCCACCATCCTGTCTCCCACTGGTAAGTATGAGATAATCCAAGAAAAATCGATTCCAAGCGGTTATGGCAAAAAGTGATATTTTATTCCATTTTGAATGAATTCATTATTTGATAGCGCGCGAACAAATAGAATAAAAGTAGGATTGGATATTTGGGGACCAGCAGTAGTCCAATGGTTAGCGTTCCTGACTGCGAGGACGAAGATCCTCGGTTCGAATCCCATGCAAGGAGGAAAAAAAATTATAATCTGATTTTCTCAGCAAGGAAACTAATAATTAACAATTGCGCCGGACAAATAGACAGACAGAGAAATAAAAGATTTTAGTAATGTAGATTGTTTCATCATTGATATTGTCTTATAATACATCTAAAAATTTTAGATTTCTTAGATTTATTAGACTGTTAGCGCTGTAGTAATGAAATTGGCGTATGCTTTGTTGCTGTTAGGTCTCCGCAAGAATGAATAGTGCTAATTAAAATTCATTGTTAGGGTAATCAACCAAACCGAAAGTATACATAAATCGCATTGTTAGTCATCTATAGATAATGAAAAGACATCATCTTTTAATAATTTTAATAGTTTTTTTGTATTTGCATTTACTAAAGCGCAATTGATGGAGATTTACTTTTCAGAAGTAAAAATGGAACTTAGTCATTTTTCCTGTTTTGTATCCAAATATTCTAAATTTATTGAAAGAATATAGTTTTCAATTTATTATTACTTGTTAATGAGTAAGAATTTGTCGTCTTTGTAATTTAACATGCCGCGCTGGTGTGGTCGAGCGGTCTCAGGCGTCGGTCTGTCGTGAGATCAATGTGCCAGCGCCCGGGTTCAAATCCCGGTAGCGAGCATGGATGTTTCAAAAATTTCCTTTCCTGTGTTGTAGCCTCTTCTTCACTTTCTCTTCGGTCTGACGTCATTCCTTAATGGCGTCCTGGGGAAGGCCACGGGAAACCACCCCAGTATCTTTCCCTTGTAATTCTAGGGAGTCTGCTAGGGGTTCGCCGTCTTGGGAACACTAGCGCTCCCTGGAGCACGGATGCTTCGGCAACGAAGCTCGCACTTCGGTGCGAACCGACCACACACACACAATGCAGGTATTCTAGTGATATCCTAGCAATGATCCTGACTAGTTAGTAATCAGCCAGTAAAAAAGCTTTCAGATTTACATAAAAGAGCAGGAAATACAATCGTAGACGGGACAATATTTAATAATTAGATTATAGATTCATTTTTGACTGACGGAGGATGTGGGACATTAAGTATTTACCTTTTGCTTTCGCTAAAATAAATAAAATTGAATAAAAGATGTACAAGAAAGAAAGATGTTAATATAACAGTATCTTAGAAGCTGAATTTTAGAGATCTAAAGCAGTTCTCTTTATCAACATAAAAAGATAGAGAGATCTTACGTGTAGTAATCTCGAAACCTTCATCTTGTAACATTTTAAGCTACTTTCATATCATCACCATGTACTTATTATTACACAACTGCTTTTGCTACATTATTTCACGGAGTTCACATATTTTACTGACATATCTTCACTGTAATACTATTAATGAAGCTAAATATTTTATGTTCGTTTATCTCACATAAACTGGAACAAAAATGTGTAAGGATAGTTTTTCTTTAACGGTATTTTTTTCCTTTGTGTCGCTGAGCCAAGTGGCGTCTCTCCAAAGGCAGCGGTGCCGTAATAACCTCCTTCAATGATGGCTGGGAGATCGATGACCGAACCAAATCCAGGGAACCTGCAGAATCACTTGGGTTAAGTCTCGCTCCCCAACCTCCATCGCGACATGACTTAGACTTATTTTTCTTTTAAGTTGGACAAATCAATCCTTCCTCGAGTCTTTGTAAAAATAAAAGTAATGCCTAGAAAGAACTTAAATTTAGGCTAATGTTGTTATTGAAATTGCTGACATGTATCCCATTTTAATTTTTTTTTTATTAAGGGTATTAAATTTTTTAAGTCTGCTGTTTTGCATTTTAAATACAACAATTAGTGGTTCGGATGTTTAGGTCTGGAAACGTGCTCTGACTTTTAGTTTCAGATAGCAAACTCCATATTTTGAAAATATGTTTATTCTTCTTCCAGAACATTGAAATTTGAGAAGTTTGATTAAGTAAGGTGATGGCTTTAGAATCACTTCTTACTGTTTCTCTTATATACATTAGCTTACAACTGGTTAACATGTCTTTCAATGTGTCTCAGTTCAATGTATTCTTACCACTGACAAAAGACCTCTTTCTAAAACCATCTATTTAGAATAAATGAAGTATTTGGAAATGGCTTATCTTGTAAGTTATTTAGAAAACTGATTTATTCTCTTCAATTTGATATTTGTCTTACATAATCAAAGTACGTAACTTCGCAGTTTATCCTGTGGAACTGTTGGAGTCATTATGTTGATCTGTTTTCTTTTTGAAAATTTATTAAAAGAAGAAATAAACTTGTATTTGTTCTTCAAATGTCCATTTAAGGACTTTTATTTAATAAGAAATCAATAAATGAGAAATATTTTTTATAAGTATTTCCTTTGTATTTAATTTCAATGTTCTCTGTAAGACAATATTTTGAAAATAATTCAAAATTATAATTAACGTACCAGTTTTCAATTTTAAGTGAAATATTCATGCATAACTGTGTTCTTTTTTTCTCTCTCTGTTCCTAATCCAACTCCTACAAGAGAAATTTCACAAATGATTGCCTGGATCTTAAAAATTAAAGGGAACCGTAGCAGATCCGTCAGGGAGAAAACATCCAATGATTCGCGACTATCTAGGGGAAGTTGGATTCGATAGTTAATCCGACCCCTCTCTCCTTTAACCCGTCCTCCATTTCACAAAGAGCTGGGTAAAATAATATTGTTAAAACTAAGATTTGAAGAATTGAACTATTAAGTTTTTGCTGTTGTTGGGTTGTTCGTGTGTCAATAATGTTTGACATTTAAGAATGTTAATTTTAACATTACATTTTGTAAAGTATATTCATGTTCATGTCTAATGTTTGTTACCTCCAGAAATTGTTAGTTTTTGAATAAGCTTGAAAAAGGAAAGAAGAGATTCTTCTGAAAATTTGCTGTTTTTAAATTTATTGAATAAATCTATTATATTGAGTCTTTTATTGATGTGAATCCTTGGACTCCGTCTGCAGCAATTGAACCAGGTTCCTTCAGACCAGTCCCTACTCTACTGGATCAGCATATTTCGACCATTAATTGTAAGATAAACTATTTGTAAAGTACAAGATGTAGAAAGACAAAAGCTTTAATATCTTTTAAAATTTTCAATTCCAAGATGATAGAGAAACTAATGTAATTTTATCATAAAAAAAAGGAAAAATGGTAACCTTGAAATCAGATGTGCCAATGAGGTTTCGTCAAAATAGATTATATGTTGTAAGAGATGCCTTCCGAATTCTACAAGGGACTACAGGAATCAACCCAACTTCATTCGGATCGTCATTCTACAGTTTGATAAATTTCCTTCAGTTACTCTTTAAATTCGGATTTTATGAGAACTCTTCTTTCAGTGAGATTATGAGGAATATGAACACAGATTTATTGTTGAATCAGTTCTATCATTGGGATGCTCCCTCTATTCTTGGTTTCTTTTAGGATGATAAACATCATCGATTCGGATTCATTGAAGGTTATCTGTCGTATTAAACTGGCCACTTTGTTCTCCTGATATAAATCTTAGGGGTTTAGAATGTTCTGAAGAACGATGATATTTCTCATCACTGATCTAAGAAGACTAGTAGTGGGTAATTCTACAGATTATTTAGATCATCTCAAATCAGCAAGATACATTCGTTCATCATTGATAACTCCATAATTCATGTTTTCTTATAAGTCACCAAAAGTATTTTATAATGGCCCATTACAACGTGACCAAGTATTCATACTTGGCAATATTTTGTGGTAACATCGACTGACGACTAAAATTATCAAGCGTCATTTTGAACGTAAATATATTTATGATTTTTTTCTTTTAAATAGTGTTTCATTTTCTCAAATTTTTCTTTTGATAAGAAAGAGATATCCTTTAAAATACATCAAACAAACGAAATATGTCAAAAATATATATTCCTTAAATACATTCGATCTTATACAATTTTTCCAATTTGTGCAGAAAACTTCGATAACGAATTTATAATCAATCTTCAATATAGGATTGATTATACTCAAAATATGTGTTACAAAATCCTTTTTCAGAAAACCTGTAGCTTTTCAAGATGCTGCAGAATTCTGTTAAATATTAATTTTAAAAATGAATAGATTATTTTTGTCATTCTATTTTCTTGCTTTCTATTCATACGTTCTTCTTTCATTATAAAAAAAGTTTTCAAGTTCAAGTTCAAGTTTCAAGTTTCAAGATTTTTCAAGTTTTATTTGTTAATTTTTTAATAAAAGAAGTATTTTTTTTCTTTAAAACGTTTTCTGCCAAAAATGACCTTTGGTCTTTAAAATAAAGTTTCTTTTTCGTTTTTCTGTTTATATCTTTTTATATTTATTTAGTTACTTTTGATGTAAAGGGAAAAAAAAAAAAAAAAAACTTGTCAGTTTCTTTTCTCAAACAACATCTTTTATCTTTTTTCTTCTTTTCTGCCAATCAATGTTTTTCTTTTAAAGTAAATTTTTTCTTCTGTTTGTTTTATCTTCTTTAAAATTTAAAGCCATTGACGCAGTAGCAGCCTTTATGGCTGGAAAATCTTAAAGAGAAAAAAATATCTTTGTGTTTCTAATTATTGTCAAAAAAACATTATAAGCGAATTAATTTGTTTTTGATTTTCAAAAGCATTTCCTAATCCCTTAAGTGTTTCTTAGGAATTGATGATTAATTTGAGCTAATCTCTATCCTTTGGCGAAATTCCAACATTCTCTTGTTTTTCCTGTATTTATCTTAAAAAACTATTAATGATTCACTTCTCGGAAATTTAGGCAACATTCGGAATCGACTTCTATTTTATGATCATATTCTTCATCTCTATCTTTTATTTTCATCATTCTTCTTAGCAGCTTCTTCAAGTCGCAAATGAGTTGTTGATCGACTTTTTTATTATCCAATGAAAAAAATAACTAATTCAAAGAATTTATACTGATTTAAATGTTTTTCCTAGATTCGTGATTCACAAAACACGACATTGTCAACAATCAGAATCATCAGCAAACATGTAATAGAGATACTGCAGGAAATCTTCTACTGTTTTATTTTGTGTGTGTTTGTGTTTAAAAAAATAGAAGAATGTTTTTTCTAGCATATCTAATAATTATAATTTAAGAAATAACAAAGAAAAAAATCATCCTACCTTTTTTTTGGATAGAATTCTTTTGAAAAACTCCATAAACTTATGTATGACTTACAATGAAAACGCTGTAGTTTCCGATGCTGTCCAGGAAAATTCCAAGTTTTATCTATTCTATTCCTATCTTATTTTTTCAACCTCTTTTACCTCGAGAATAGCAAAGTAAAATTTCAAGAATAAAACTTAACAGAAATTACGCGTTAAATTTAGGATTTAAAGATGTTCAGAGGATACTGATGTTAGGCTTTTCTGTATTTGTGCATGTCATACAGAGAAGTAGCATCTTTCAAAATTAAGATTAGGCAAAAAACAAAGCAAAAACAAAACCTCTCCTCAAGTGATCAATATCCACACGTTCCAAGGTAACTATAATTCAAAATTTTAAATCTATTTAAGTCATAGATTACTTGTGCACAGCAGTTTCAAGGCTCTTATAAAGATTCAAAAGTTATTGTATATAAATAAATGTTATATAAACCTTATTTTGTTTGAAAAGTATTCTTATACTTGTTTATGAAACAATGTGGACTAACAAATTAAAGAAGACTTACCAGGTCACTTAGCTTGGACTACATGTTTCCGCGAACCCTTTCGTGAATTCCTCTTCAGGGAATTAAAAGGTTAATAATGTAACTATTTACTTCTTATCTGAACTTGAAGGCTTAATCTGACTATTGTAATTCACTATTGGAATATTGTTCTATTTGTCTACAATGAATCACTTCGAAGAAGATTATTTCTCATATTTTCTACTAGTTTCTGATATCACTTAGAATCTTTTGCTTACGAAGATTTTTTTTTTAAATTTATCAAAATCTAAAGCACCCAGGGCCACAGGCACCTAGCCACTCAGAAAAAAAAAATCCTCCTGCATGGGCTAATCGTAAAAAAAAAGTCTACTGTTGATAGCCATAGATCATCCCTCAAAGAGCATACTTTGCCGACCCTGTCCTAGAATGTTTGTACCAACTTTTTTTTCCATAAAAATACCAACTACGAGATGCAGAATCACCAAAACTTTATTTTCTATTTTTACACTGGTTTTTTTCCTCCTATCAGCATTTGTTCAAAACACGTTTCTTTATACATAATATGGAACGCTTACTTGAACATAATTTTATTGATACTTGTGACAAGTAAAATTATTTTTGTAAACGATTTCACAGGGCGACATCTAATCAGAGGAGAGCATTTGGTCGCCATCTGCGTTCTTTTTTTGGCAAACTTCGTGAAATATATAATTACTGGTTGCATTAGAACAGCACAAAACATTTGTTTTTAAAGTTGTTGTTGTTGTTTATTTTCAAAATCTCAATTGAAAGTCACTTAGCTGCAGAATACTTCAAACTATCTGTTATCCTAACAGCAAAATGGTTTCATTCAACTTACTCGATTAAAAACCTGGACTGAATTTCAGTACTAAATTGAGAACTCATTTCTACTTTCTCTTTTAATGGCTAATTTGAATTTCTTCAAACTCTACTAAACGAACTGACGTTGAATAAGGTTCATTAGTTTGTAAATAAGGTCCTTCAAACTAATGAGGGATCTTATTATTTGTAGACGTTGCCTTGTTCAACGTCTACAAATAAAGATTTTTCAATTAAGTTTGTAAATTTTGCGTAAAAAATTGATACTCCAGGGCTCCTGAGTAGAAACTTATCGTTA
Source organism: Thereuonema tuberculata (assembly GCA_023159025.1). Taxonomy (NCBI): domain Eukaryota; kingdom Metazoa; phylum Arthropoda; class Chilopoda; order Scutigeromorpha; family Scutigeridae; genus Thereuonema; species Thereuonema tuberculata. Next base: position 63,729,848 of record JAFIDM010000004.1, read on the forward strand.
GTTTTCTTATCATTTTTAATCCCTCTTATAATAAATTGCTAAACAGATACTATTTTTAATAATTTGTAACCTCTAACAAAAAGGTAATAATCGAAAAATTAAAGTGTTAATAGTCTTTATATATAAGAATAATCATGTATTTTTCGATAAGAATTTGTGATTATTAATAATGTGTGATTATTATATTGTAGATTATGATCCCTTATTATTATTATATTGACGTTTTTTAATTGTTAGTATCAATATTTTAAGGTCATTGTCATAAAGAATCTCGCCTATTTATTAATATAATGTAAAAGGCTTGAAAAAGAGAAGACTGTGAATTTATCTCCTTCAAAATTCGTTTTTTTTCTACATTTATTTTCTGGTGGATGATGATTAATAATAATTTTTAAAATTCTCATTTTTAATTATTTTTTATTTTTAGTTTTAACAAAATATTTGTTGTTCTTTTTTTAGTTGAATTTTTACTTTAATCCAATAGAAGGTATTTGTTTTACATGCAATTTTTTAAAGTAATGCTTACAGATAAATTTAAAATTCCATGTCTCAGATATAAAAATTCTCAATTGATTCTTTAAAATTGAACTGAATTTTTGTTGTACAATAATTCAAGATTAAACAAGAAGCTTCTAGTTTATTAACTCAAATCTCTACTCCAAATTAAGAAAATAGATTTTTCAGACTTATAAAACTGTACAAACAAATAATCTCGTGGAATTATTGAATCTAAAATATAAAATTTAACATGCTGTGATATCAATCGAAAATGTACATTCATGTGCTGTAGCTTTATGTACATTTTCGATTAATTTATATTGAATTTATAAATAGTAGTTTGTGTTAGATTTCTCACAAACAGGATTTCTGCATAAATTAGTTGAGAAAGACCATCTTTTGTATCTTGTTTTTGTTTCTTGACACTTGGCTCCTCTTTCCATGAATCGTTGTGAGTCGATACTAATCTTACCTCAAGAATTCTGGGTTTGTGAGAGACGAGCCAGCCGGTCCCTGGTGTTTGCAAATTGGTGGCGTGTTGCCCCGTCTCGTGCTCTTGTGGGCTCGTCGTAATGAAGGCGGCCTGTAATTGATTTCCTTACCGTCGGTGTCGCCTCCGTTGTGACGAAGGCCGGCGTTCTAACAAGATAAAGATTTCAATTATCTAACAACTACATCAGAGAGATGCTAATTAAGACGACAGGGAGAAAGGATGATGGTATAGCCCACCCCCACTTCACCTCCTACCCACCCTTCCTCGGCAATAACTAAGTCGTGGATCGCCAATTTAAAGCTGATGTTCACTGAGAAAATATATTGGTTTTTAACTTATCTCAAAACTGATTTTTGAAAAGTTTTATCTCCCTACTGGAGTTTGAAAAGAATTGAAGATTCAACTATTTGGAACTTAATTCTCAGTTGCTTTCCGAGTAAATCCAGATCTAAGTTTGATACGACAGTCAGATGCACGAACAAGATATAATTGACATGGCAGCTTTTAAATACTGGCATTATAACATTCAAATAGTCGTAGAAAAAAAAGTTTACAAAAAGTTGAAGCATTTTTATGAAATTTGGTATGTATTGATTATGATTACGATGCTATAGAGAGATTCATTTAATACAATTTCTGCTCGTGCAGTCCAGTTTCGGATAATCACAAGGAGATCATAATTGATAACATTTTTGTGCTGTTGTAAGTTAGGTTTCTAAGATAATTTTTGAGTCAAAGCAATTATATGCTTTAACGACAATGTTTGTCAGTTGTTTTATTCCTTGCCTATCAGTGGAATATGTAGCAAATTAAAAGGTGTCTTCCTTGTAATAATTAACCTTGGAATTTTAAAGTTTCCATTGAAGAAGGCTGCATTGGAGGTAGACGAGGGGAATCCTGTTCCACTCCTCTTTGCAAGCTTTCCAAAGCCCTTCTACTGTTTTCGGTCGCCGTGTTCCCAGAGCCCGATTAAGTAATCCGAACCCTGAGAAATCCATTGGAGATGCTTCGGGGGATTTTACAGGAATCATACAGTATGGGAATGGTCGTATTCCGGTTTCAGTCGCCAAATTGGCCATGCACAGCTGGGTCGCTCTACCTATATGATTCGACGCCTTGTCCTGATGAATCCACACTTTCCTTTTGTCGCTGCCGTACAATGCGGAATATCGTCATTGTATAAGGGTTCCAGGACATGCTGTCGGTAAAAGGCAGTATTAATGCTTGACCTTTGCAGGTATCTTCCTCAGCAACAACTTTCCTATGTATATGTAACTCGGAACAATCATGTATCCTCTCGAAAAGTTTTCTTTGCATTCGCGGTACCACTCGGATCGTCCTTTGGCATCAAAAGGGCGATAAAATATTACCCTTGACTTCTTGATATCACTAAGGTAGATCCATACCTCGTCCAAAGTAGTGTCCATTTTTCTCCCGATAAGTAGTGCTCGTAAAGCTTTCGGCTGTTGGTTTTCCTTTCAGCAACGTATCGAGGAAGTAGGCGATGAACGCGAGCTGTATGATGCTTTTCTAATTGCAGATGACGCCTAATTATCCGTGCAACCGTTGGCTGAGAAATACCTATGCCTGGGCAACCGCCCTTTTGGTGCTAGGGTTCTCGCTGACAATCGTAGCCTTCATTTTCTTAATAACGTTAGGAGTTGCTGCCGGTCCTGGGTGTTATTTTCGGGCCTGTGGCTTACCCCGCTCATGGCTGATGGGCTTCATACACTTTCTGCTATTACCAGGGGATGACGGTGAACTTGCAAACATGAAAATTTCGGCGTTTGTACATGTCCACAATTTTTGAAGCGGCATATTTAGCATCAGAAAGAGCAACTATGTACCCCTCCCACCAATTAGGATTTTTGGCGGCACATTTAGAATGCAACCAATTCCAGCTACCAGATAATCACGCTTATGACCTTGATTCGAACGCAACAATGTTGCGTCACGTGCACGTGCGAGATATCGCGCGCCCTTGAAATCGACCGAATAAACGTGAATCAACCCTCCGTATTTGTAATATCAACAATTCCTTTCATTTTGTTCTCAATATTCATGAAAAAAGATTACTTACACATTCAGCCCGACTTTTCTCTAGTGAATGAATAGACTTTTATTATACTGATCCCGGTGGTGGGTTTCGTAATGAAAGATAATAGACTGTTCGGAAGTTTTGTGGCCTCTTGAGAATCCTTTCAATTTCAGGTGTCATTAATTTCTCTTCATTGCTATGGAAACACTAAAAGTCCTTAAAGTCATTTCATCTATATATTAATTTACAGATCATGTTAAATTTAATACTTACAATTCTGTGAAAAATGTAAAGTTTATTATTCAGTAATTTATATATATTTTTTTGCCTATTTATTGAACGAATTCTTGCATAATCTTTACTGAAATAGATATGAATTTTATTGCTTCAATTTCGTTTAATTTTTTTTTCCTTGATGTCGAACTGTTTATTTACAGTTGAACATCTCTAATCCGGAATTCTTGGGACCAAGACTATTCGGATTTTGGGTTTTTCCGGTTTTGGAAAATGGCATTGTGGTATTACAGAGAGTTGAAAAATATTTAATTTCATAAAAACTATTTTTTTTTTAATGCAAAAATTATGAAACAAACAAATATAACAAATTTATTTATTTATCATCTTCGAAAGAGGTTGCTGGATTAGGAACTGACTCCTCAAAAGAAAAGAAGGTTTTAACCCCTCAAGGGGCGGCAGATAGTCCCAGAATGATACACTCAGAAAAAAAAATGATCATGGCCATTGGACGGCTGTGTTCACGGTTATGCCTTAAGTCTCCCCTGGCTTTGTTCATATTGTAGGTGAATGCATTCATCTTTGGCTTCAGAGATAAAGTTTGAATTGAATTCTTTGTCTTTACACAGTGCATATAAGATCTTTTGGTAGAAACCTTTATCAATACATGTATTTTCATCTGTCGCATTTGCTATAAAAAAAAAAGCATTTTCCTTGAATACAGAATGATCATCACGACAACATTTATTATAGTTACTTTATTGTAAGTATATAATTTTGTTTGTAGCTTTAAATAAGAATGTGTTCCTAATCTGTAAGAGATTTTATCTTTTTCATTCATTTCTCAGAGGAATCTTGGAATTCTCGGTGCTTATCCAGCACTCACCGTTAAGTCTCCAGTACATAATGTTTTGTGCATGTTTTTATCTAAACTCAGTCATAAAGGTTTCGTTTATTTTACATTTACTTTTGGTCAAATGCTGTTGTTGATCAAATTAGTAAATTATTAAAGCTGTTAGGTTTAGAATGAGAGTTTTTGTAATATTGAGATGCTTACGGTTATTCCATTGATATTTGCTAGTGATTGTTTTTAGCTGTATTTTCCAGCTGGACTTCATTATCATTTTGCCACAGTATTTTCTTTAGTTTAAAGACATTATTGTATTGACTATTACACAAAGTAATAACCAGCAGTTTGATATTTTATATTTTCCATTTTATTTTTGATATTTTATATTTTGTATTTGTTCAGGTAGATGTTTAATTTAACTGTTAATGTGGAAATTCATTGGTATAAGTTACATGTTTTCTATAGATCTGTCTATTACTGTTTCGAATCACCTTAGTTATATTAATCTTAATTTTCCTGATTCTTATTCTTTTAATAATAGTCTTAACACTTCAATATTAGTTCATTTTTTTTACTGACATAAACGAGTGAAGTTAAGTTTCCCAGTGTAGCTTCATTAACTTGAGTGTCTTTTTTTCCAGAAGCTTAATTTGCAGATTATAGTGTTAGATTGGCTGAGATAATTCGGGAAACTAAGTATCCAGTAATCTTGGGTTGATCTGCTCTTTAATACCATTGGAGATTTATGATGTCGTCATCTGTTTGAGTATCTTTCATAAGGCATTTGAGCTTATCATTCTGTTTTAATTAAAATTGTTTCATTCAGTTGACTCGTGATGAGTTAGGGAGAGGGGAAGGGATAAAGGGGGAAGGGAGTGGTGACGTTATGCCAATAAATCACCACTAATTACTAATTGGGAAATCGATGGGATTCGTATTCGGACGCTTTTCCAAGGGCTTTCTTTTTCAGCTAATTATTCGTTGCTTTGAAAAAGGAATTTGTTCATATGAGATCTTTCTCTTTATAGTATTCAAAGATCACATGAATAGAAGTCGAAACCTAACTTGAATCTAACATCTGTAGCTGTCATATTACAATTTAAATCACTGAATGAACAGCAAAGTTTTACATTAATCTGAGGGGGAGGACCCCAAAAATTATGATCTTTTGTACTAAAGAATGGATTAGCTATAATCGAAAACAGATGAACATTCAGTTAGTGTCTTACATTGCATTTAGGTTTCAAAAACAGCTTTAGAGAAACTTAATTCTTACTAGGTGCAACCCGTGAAATATTCACGGAAGTAAAACAAATTCCACATTTTTGAAATATCGTGAAAAACACAAGATTGAAAAAGATGTTTTAAGCTTATTTTTTAAAAGGAATAAAATATATAAACCCTGCTGCATTCGATCTATTTGCTTTTTCCCTTGCTGAGAAAGTCAAATTATCTTTTTTCTTTTTTTTCGCCTTGCATGTCACCTCCGTCCTCGCAGTCAGAAACTCTAACCACTGGACTACTGCTGGTCTTTAAAATATTCTCTCTCCGACTCTCTCCACTGTGATGACAAACGAACATCCGTATGTTTTTTTGCCTCTTGATAGTATGATTCTAGAAACGAAACCCATGATTGCGTAAATTTTGTAGAATATTTAGAAATCGAACCATATCGAATTGCTTGTCATAATTTCTAACACTTTTTTAAGATGTCTACACGTTTCAAATGTTAAAATTTCGAGTGCGATAATTACAAATGTCATTATAAATACTGAAATTTAATGGATATTCTTTTGAAATGCTATTAAAAAAGATTAGTAATACTATTAAGAATCGCACACTAAAATATAGATCAGTTTTAGTGATCAGAAAAAAAAAATAGAATGAATATTGAGATTTAAAGATTTTTATATCTTACATAAACTAATAAGTAAAGTTGATGAGAAAGACAAGATCTGATATTAGGAAACAAAGTAGGCGTTGTATATGAATTAAAGTGCCTCAGATGTAACAAAAGCAGTTTCTTTTCTTGTAGTTGCATTATTTAATGCGTATAGGTTATATATTCATATCAACTCCGCCTTCCCCGCTTCAAGTGTGTTTTATGTATGTTTAGGTTTATGTGTAAATAGTTCTTGATTGTTTTGTACATTTAAGAAATTTTGAACTACCAAATACTTTGTATATTTTGAACTATCAAATACTTTGTATATTTTGAGCTTTTATACTGATAATCTTTTTTTTTTTTTTTCAATTTTCTTCATATATGTATATAGTGTCTTTTGAATACCGAATATTCCTCTATACATAAAAATTTAAGATAAATGCATAACTTCTTACGAAAAACTTAGGTTTAATCTGGTTTAGGTTAATCCAAAATTTAGGATTTTTCAATTACTATATTTACTTCGCAAAATCGAAAATGTATTGTGCAGAAAGCATTTACAAATATTTAAGATTTTAATGCAAGATAGAAAGATATTATATGGGACGAAAATGTACCCAGCAGAGTACATAATGTACATATCTTCATCCCCTATAATATATTCTGCCTTTCATTAAAATTTTGAATATTTTATCATGTACTGCATTTACTACTTCATTCTCAAGAGAGTTTTACGACAGTAGCAGTGATACTTTGGAGTGAGACAGTTGTTCTTGGTCATTAATAAAAGAAAGGCGTTCGTAAAACCAGAAAGTTAATAACTTGTAAAAGGAAACTCAATAGGAGAGTCTCTGTCTCTGGGGCACTATTGGCAACAGTCCCGCGAAGGTTCTGGCTAATAACACCAGTGGAAATTAGACAAGGAGATTGCTCCTTTTATGGCAGGAAGAATTTGGCGGTTGTCTGTGACCGAGTTCATTATACGAAATTGTGGAAATCTTAAGGTTATTTAAGTTGGTTATGGCGAGGTTTATGTTCTTTGGCCAAATGAAAGCCCCGGTGCTTCCGTACAATTTGGCTTTGGAAATTTATTTGCGATAGTTTTGCTTTTGTAAAGATATCGGTCTGAAAATGCAATAGGAAAAGGGATTGGTCATCAACAAGCATTTGGGTTCGAGAATACAGCTATTAACAAGTGCTTATGGAATGGAATGACCTTTCAAAGTAAAGATTCATGTTTCTAATTTAAGTTTTGTTCTTATTGCAGCACTGTAAATATTTCTGAAAGATCTTAATGTTCTTAATTTACTTTTCTTAGATACATTGATATTATTTTAATCTCTGTTCTATTTATATTCGTTTCTGCTCTGCCATCAAACGAATTAGAGCCAATTTCGTGGTTCATGATAGTTGAAAATTGAAATTAAAAGCTTATAAATGTAATCATTACATTTTTTATAAACAAAACTTTACAAGGCCAGTGTTTATAAAGTAATAGTAATCGAATTTATTTCGGATTTCTGATTCGACTGGGAAATTTGGAATCGTGCAGGAAAGCATCACAATATCCATCACATATCACATCGTGCAGGAAAGCATCACATCACAATATTTCAGAATTTATTGTTATAAGAAAAAAAAAACTTATCTTTGTGGAGTAATTATGTTTTATTGGATAATTCTCCTGGCCTTTGGAAATAAAAGTTATGTTGGATGATGGTAAGCCGTCTCAAAGTAAACAGATTAAAGAATGACGATGCAGACTTACTTGCCGAAAATTAATCCATTCTGCTAATTTATGAACCCTTTTTTACTTTTGTGTGTTTCATAAAAGATCAATAAAGAAAGAAAAAAATGAATAAAGGAAGGCCACAAATTTGGATCAAGAAGAGTAAAACTTAATTAAAAATTAAGATTAAGAGAATTTAATATCATTCATCGTGTGTATATTATAATAAAATACGGACCATACATACAAAAACAACAAAATAAAGTTTATAAATGACATGTTTCGAGAATATATTTCCCATTCTCAGATTATAAATAACAAAAATAAATAAAAACGGAACTTATAATGTCCTGAAATAAATATAAACTAAGTTTGTATTTATTTCGGAACGTTATAAGTTTCGTTTTTATTTATTTTTGGTTACTTATAATCTGAGGAGGGGATGTATCCCGAAATATGTCATTTATAAACTTTATTTTGTTGTTATGTTTGTATTGTCCATATTTTATCAAAAGAGAATTTACCCACTAATTTTTTTTAACATCTATTATTATAAATTGCTTCATATAAAAAATATTAGATCTCTCGAAGTGTTGTTTTAATACATTGTCAAATGATTTAGTCGTATTTTATGCATGTATAAGAATATTTACAATTTGGGTTTTATAAAGAATTAAATAAAAAGATGTAACGTTAACTATGTGCTGTCCTAATTGTAGGAGGATTATAAGATTCAATGTGACACATATTGCATAAATAATACCGAGAGTTCTAATGCCATTAGAATTCTGGTATAGATCCTATCATTGTGACAGAATTGCCTTCTCTGCAAGATAGATATATATTGTGAGTTATATATTTTTACAAGATTCCTTTAAGCGGGACAATACTTACCTATTTACTTAATTTTTAATTAAAATCCTTTATAAATCATTGCAGAATATCCAGATCATTGCTATCAGTGAAGGCACTTATGTTATATTTTTAGAAAGTTAGGTTAATTAGATAAGAGTAAGAATATCGTGAACAAATTCTGATTTCTTGATACAAACTAAGAAAATATTTATTAGAAAACTCCATCTACGGATAAATTTCATTTTATTAATGGTGATATTTCGCGGAGAATACCATCTTCCCGCTTTTTCAAACCTTTTCAAACCGCGAAATATCACCATTAATAAAATGAAATTTATCCGTAGATGGAGTTTTCTAATTTAATTTAATAGGAGTACAAGATAGAATATGAAGTAAGAAAATATTTACCGTAAATCGGAATTTGAAAATAAATTGCATGATTGGTTTTGGTATATGTTGTGAGATGTAATGATTATTTTTCTTTACTGAATTTTTTTCCTCTAAATGTAACCACCTTGTAAAACAAAGGAAGATAAGGATGAATCTTCGAATCTCACTAATGTTTAACACACTTTATTAAATTCTTCTGTGACGTACGACATTCCTGAAGTTTAATTATTTGGATTGTAGTTTGGAATCCAATGTAGACTTAATTAGGATATAGAATACAAAGGGTGGGGGTGGATATAAATGAAATGTCATTCCATGCAAAACACTTCATTTCATTTCTCATTTCATTTTCATTATTTCATATTTCTGCTAATTAACATTCATTACGCTCAATCGTCCAGGAAAAAGCAAGCGATGGCATCAATTTTGTCGCGGGGGGAGGAGGCTGTTCCGCTGCTCATCGTAATGAAATCATAATTAAAACTCGTCCGATTTACACAAATTATTCCCGCCATCTCGACTCAGGGCCATAAAACAGGCGACGGCGACAATGTAATATTTTTCTTTATTTTTATTGTTATTATTATTAATGCCAGTGATGATTCGTTGGGAATTTTCGAAATTCCAACTCCGCCCCCCACCTCCTTTTACGATTCATTAAAGCATGAAGTTCAGTGTTTTTCGCTCCGCAACATTACATTATTGATTCCCTCCTTCTTCCTTCGCGAAATTGAGCTTCTTATTTGCAGACTTTTCTTCCAACTTCTCTGTCTTTATTAATACTTCCGATACAAACCCATTCTCTAGATAATTCTGTAACTATTTCGAGTTAACATGTATTAAACAGAATAACAAAAAAAAAATAGTATTATACTTGAAATTCAAAATTCTAAATCACTAGCATAAAACTTCAAATGAGAAATTTTGATGAATTCCAGCTGATGAGAAGAGACGTGTTGAAACAAATCTCTCCTCACTTGCTTAGAATCTGAAGCATTTCTCGAGGAAGAAGTACAGGAGATTAAAGTCCCAAATTGCCGAAAATGGAATTCGACGAAGGGATTAAGGATGAAGAGTGATTAGTAAGTTAAGTTGATCAAATCCAATGGTCATCAATACAGTCAATTGCTTTGCATGATTCTACGTGCTTCATTCACTCTGAAAACAAGAGGGTTTAAAGAAGAGGGTATTGAAACTACGTTATTAAAAAGCGTCATACTTTTTCTTGCTTGATTTTCTGTATTCCGTTAAGATATTTCTTGAAAAAACTGCAACTGTGGTTGTTAGAATGAGGTACGTAAGGAGGTGATTCATTTTATGGAGGTAATGAAGAATCCAGGGCGCCAGGCTGTTTGAGTTGGAAGCATCCTAAGATTTCACGTGTGGAATGGTTTCATGAATGTCCGAATTTCGTATTCAAATTGTATGTGGTCTAACCTATCTTAATAAACTCCCTGGGATAGCGTTTGGTTGTTGCATTCCACCTTCTTTATTCCCTTGAATAAAGTTTTAATAGGATTCACCAAACGATAATCTTCCCTCCTCTCTCGGAAATATTCTTAAAAGACTGCTGTCATATGTAATTTATCTTAATTATCACTTGCATGACCTAGAAATGGATAAACATTCTAATAACTACGATTGACTTCTTTTAGTCTCCCATAAATCTCCAATTAATGGAAGATTCTGAATGAAGATTCAGAAGATTCGGAAGATTCTAAGATAAAAGTAGTCCATCAAAAACATCTTTTTCCTTCCTTCGTTCTTCTTCTTTTCCTTTTTTTTTTGAGGGGGGGGGGGTAGAGTAGCGGGAGGTTTAAGATTCCCTCCCCCCTCCCTGAATGTATTAAAAAAATACTGGCAAAAATAATGATTATAGCAAACAACGGAATCGGAATAGCGTGTGTGTGTAAATTTTATTCTACAATTTTAAAGTAATTTCATTTTCAATTTATGAAGCTAATATTGTCAAACCTTGTATCGTGTTTCTACTTTTACAGAGTATCTATGGTCGTGCAGTTTCTTTGGTAAATTATTACAAATCACTTGATTGTCGATCAACCAACCATGACCTTAGTAAAGAGTCAGTATAAATAAACAATGATTTCTACTCAATAAAGAGAAAGAACCTTGTTGATTTATCTTATAATTCGTATTGTCCTTTATAGTAAACATAAAATAGTTACATTATAAAATTCTATTGCTATAAAAAATCCGATATTATAACCCGAGGAAAATTACAGGAGAATTGTAAGGAAAATGATTGAAAAGGCTTTTGTTGAAGAGACTGGTAATGAACACTTGTAGGAATACATTTATTTGTTTTTATGTTATAGTCTTAATTTTAAACTAAGCGTTTTAGTCTTTCCATTTCAATTGACTTACCTGATTAAGGTAGATGGCCAAGAAAGAAATAACTTGAAACATCTTATGTTGCTTCAGGTACCATTTTCATCTGCACGAAATATTTACAACTAATTACAGAAGAAGATTCACATTATTATAAATTTTATTTCATTCATTACTATGTTTTGTCTACGAAGATAAAGATTATTTTGTAATAAAATCATTTATTCAGAGAGTTAGGTTACTATCCAGTAAGAATTGTTAGTCAGTGTCTGTGTGTCTTCCAACTGAGCCCTGGAGGGATCTTCTTGAAACTTGATCTGCCCATTCGAGGACTAAGAACGATGTAACATTTTTATTTGAAATCTTTTCCAAATGTTTCTTATCGGGAAATTAAGACGTGAAGGAAAAGCATTAGAATTTGTGGACTTAAAAATGGATTTTTATATTATTTCTTAATAGAAATATATATCATTGGCTTATTTATTAAACCTTAATCCTTGGTTTGACACGATAACATGAATCCGATTTAGGCAATGGGGATTGACTTTTTTTGTTTTTTTGTTTTAGAAAATGGAAATTATCAGCAGTAGATATTATAAATTAAATTTGGAACTAAATGTACACAATTTCATGACTTTTATAAAAAGTTAAAAAAAAAAAAACAACTAAGGGATTTCCCTTAGACTTTAAGTTCTATTGTTAAATATCTTCCACATCACACAAAATAAATGTTAAAAATTTCTACATTTATTCCATAAAGCAAATTTTCAAGGAGAAAAGTTCATCTCCTCTTTCTCAAGCCTCTTTTCACATAATAATAATAAGTTGCGAAATTTCTAAAAAACACAATATTTGAAATATTGCGTGCTACAATAATTAATTAAAAAGAGTTATAATTAATGAATTAGATTGTGAAAAAAAACAAAAATAATTAGGATCTCTTTATTGATAGTTATTTTTTAACAACGGGTTGTTATGATGTTGAGTGCAGTATTTCTAATATTGTTTTAAGAAAAGTTTCAAGATGAGAAGGTTGTTGGCTATTATTAACAGAGTTAATATGATGTAACACGCAATATTTCAAATATTGTTTTTTTTTAGAAATTTGGCACCTTATTATTATGTGAAAAGAGGCTTGAGAAAGAGGAGACGAACTTTTCTCCTTGAAAATTTGTTTTATGGAATTAATGTAGAAATTTTTAACATTTATTTTATGTGATGTGGAAGATATTTAACAATAGAAATTATAAAAGAGAGGAACTGAGGACAAGGTATGGTTTATTTTCATATAGACTCTTAAGTTCTTCCAAACTTCATTAATTAACTAAAGCACAAGTTCTATTCTTCTTTTCTTTCTTTTTTCAGAATTTCTTCATATTCATTTTTATTAATTCTCTTTAATTCTCTGCCATTTCAGTTTCAAACGTTTAATTCTGTTAAGGATTTAGTTAATAATGTAGCTTTTTTTCTGGAATCATCCAAAAAAAGGATTGTGTATCACCACACTCTGTTTAATTAATTTTGATTAATAGATACAAACAAAATTGTTAATGCATCAGACCGCGGATGAAGAAGAACAAAATTGGCTACAAGTTTTATGGTTTGACACCAGGTGCGCTGGTGACAGTTTACTACTAAACATGCACAGAAATCAAAATTGATTCTAAACAGAACAAACAGGAGCAAATGCTAACTGAAACATTCATTATTAGACTTCGATGGAATTCATTGTTTTGCTTCTAGGATTTTGAAAGTTTCAAAAGGAAAAATTTGCAAACAGAAAGTAATTTACACCCATATATATATATTTGAAAAGTGAAAAAAAAGTTGTTAGGATGACACACAAAACACGCATTCATATACAGACATTAAATTGATTAATCACAGTTTCCTTAAGAAAGTTGGCTAAAAATGTTGTTTCTCATTTATTGGCGCTTGTTTTATTACTCTTTTGTCATCATAACATCGCTATTATGTTGTGACTCTTTCAGGTCAATGAGAAAAAGAAAAGGAAAGAAATGGAAAATGAAACGCCTTGAGAAGTCTCAAATGAAGACAGTCTTGTGGCAAATATTTATTCGTCTTCGCATTAGAGTTCCTTAATGCGTTCGGTCAACCAGCCTTCATTTGACAAACACAAGGGAGCGCTGTTTAAAAGACTTCTCTATTCCTCTTCTTCTTCCTCCGGAGATTCGGATACGAAAACAAAAGACTGAAAACTTTCAATTATCCGGCAGCATCAGAGAGAACTTTCTTTTACAATCTAAGATGGAGACAAAAAAAAACCCACAACCTCCGAACACGATTGAATTCAACCAATTTTAAGATTCGGGTTATTATAGAGGTCAATTGATTTCTACTGTATTTCTACCATAAGATCAGTGGTTTATTTATTGCTGTCCTTTCAAAAATCGTCCAAGTATGTGTTCGTCCATGGTCGTCCATCACATCTTTATCTACAACTGCACTGTCTGTTGTATTATAAAGCTTTAATCCCCCAAAAAGTCCTGTGGCTATAGAAAATATGAGCTTAGGATTTTATCGTAAGTGCTAATTTTAGATTGAATCAGGCATGATATGTGAGAAAGTTTCTTGTACGTACGACTTCTAAAAATGAGGTTATTTTTAAGATTCCTCAACCGTAGATGCTTGTTAAGACTACCATGTTATTAGTAGATTAACAACCAGATCCATTTGGGAGCTATTGTGATAGTTACCAAATATGGTAGCAATTGCTTTTGTTCTGTCCGTGTCTGTCCTGCCACTTAACAACTCCGGAACGGAAGATCAGATCGGCAAACGGACTTCACCATCGTTTCAGAGGTTCAAACGCCCTAAGAATGGGATATTTTCAGGGGCCAACGCCTCGCCCCCATTTTCGAGATATTTGACTTTACACTGTTAGCTTAATGTTAGAATTGCAATCATCTCATTTCCGTTGTCAGCTTTAGCGTGATGGGTAAAGTCTCGGACTCATCTGTTGGAGGATATCGTTTCGAATCCGTGTATCTACTGTTTTTTTTTTTGTCTCAGGAACTGTCTTGGTCCCTTCGTAACATCTTGGCTTGCCTTTTTTTTCCGTGTAGGTAGGCTTTCGCCCCCCCCCCCCCCCCGCACTCTCTACCCCACCCAATAACTTTATTTGTGAATTTTCTGGAAATATGTCATTTTACATGAGACTTTGTATTTGTAAAATCTCCTGAAGAGATATTTGACGATGAAGATAGGAATTCCATAGAAAAGCTTTAGAAGGGAAACAATGATTTTTTTGTTGACTTCTAATAATCTTTTTAATAGTCACTATCATTTGCACGTTTTATGATTTCATGAAAATTAATTGGATTTAGTTAATTTAACTATTTCATGATTTAAGTTTCAGAAAAGGAAAAATTTGAAAATACTATTTGATTTCGGCAGCTATTAGAATTTACAAATTTGCGGAAACTTTCTTTTTTTTGTTGTTGTTGTTGTTTTCACTGTTTTAAGAAATAAGTAAATAAAAAAATTAACATTTTAAGGAAAGTAAACTTCAAGTTCATTCAAGATCTTCGCTTTTTCCTTTTTTTGGCTAATGTCAGTTTGTACTTTTGTGCCTGAAGGGTTTGTTGCTGGCATCAGAAGATAAGGAAAAGGTTGTTGAACGATGAATGTTTTATATTCACTGACGATTCCGACGTCAAACATATGGAATCCCCTGGTAATTCCTGGATTTTTAGCAAAACTCGAGGAGTTTTATTTGTGAAAAAAAAAAAAGCGAGGAGCAAAAAAAAAAAAAAAAAAAAAACGAGAGGAAAAGTTGTAGCGGAATTTTCTTCTTTGATGTTTATGCATCAAGAGTGGTCGATCGGTGCTGGGCTTGCGATGATAATGGGTCTTGTGTTGGTGGAGTCCCGAGGTGATTTAGCCAGGCTATAGGATACGTCGAGGTTTGCAACATTGCCGTGAATACTGATGGATTTGCCGTTATGGTCGGTGCCTTCCAATCGACAGACTTCGGGAAAGTTCTGTGCAGGTACATGGATATGAATTAGACGTGGTCGGAATCGCGTCGTTATTCGCTCAAGATCCCCAGTCTCAACAATGCCTTGCGGAGTGGTGGGATAAAAGGGACGCGGGGTAATGGTCGTGTATTTACCATATGAAGAGGCTGAAGCAAAAATGAGCTTCAAAATGCTTCTCCTATCTTTTTATTTTCTTTTTCCTGTATTCATATTGTTTTCATATTGTTTCCCCCTTGAATATTTTTGTTTAAGAATTCTTTCAGTTTTATTCATTACATTCAATGAATATTTTATACGAATATCAAACGTTTTCTCTTAACATATAAATGTAAAGTCTATGAAAAATTTGACGTGAATTTTCAGGCTCAGTCTGTCTCATACTTTAAGTCTACCTAGTAGGGGGTGAGATTAGGGCAGTGACCCTACCACAAAAGGGTGCTATTATTTTCTCTCTCTCTCTCTCTCTTATTTTTTGGAAAATAAAACCCCTGGGGAGCCTTTTTTTTAACTCGTGATACTCAACTCCAAAACAGATTTGCATGCTTGAGTTTAGAATTATTTTTAAAACATGCTAAAACTTGATTAATTCAACATTTGCAAATCCGCTTGTTACATTTCGGAGACAGAAAAAAAATCAGGTAAAACCGTTTAGAATATAATTTTAAGTAGAATTACGCTTATCCGTCCGTCTATCAGTTTTCGAAGTAGCTAAAAAAAGACTACGTATTGTAGGAAACTGAAATTTATAGTAATTTATAGTAGACGTAGAATCTGTAACGGAAGATTATGTTAATGTTGGTATAGATCGGATATCGAAGAAATTGGTGGTGAAATCAATCCCTACAAGGACATGTTGTAGTTCAGCAACAAGTTTGATAGATGAAGTGAGTACCCATTTTTTTTTTTTCTTTTATTTGGTGAAGAGGATGGTGGACACAGATTAAACGGTAAAGTATGAAATGTTTAACAATAAGGTCCACGAAACTACATTACTTTAAAAGATCATATGTAGGAAAAGGATGTTAAGTCAACCTGCCTTATCCCATGAGCTGTGGCCGCATAGAGGTCAAGGCATAGATAGACCTACTTGCCTAGTAAGAGGTCATCATCATCTACGCTCGCACTCCTTAATTGCCTAAACCTGAAGATTCTTGATCTGAACCTGAAACTATTCTTCTTTCTCTATATTTCTTTACGATTACAAATAAGAACTAAATAAAACATTTTCGTATTCAAGTTAACAAATGAACATTATCTTATTCAATAGCATTGCTATTGTCAACAATTATCAATAATTGTAAATAAATGATTGTAAATAATGTAAATAATGATGCTTCGTAAATAATAATAATAACAATACTAATATTAAAAACTGTACAATTACACAATTAATTAAAAAATGACATATTTACAAATGAAGGCTTTCAAACCCACATGGGGTTCATCATCATGCACTAATTAATATCTTCAAAGGTTCTGGTTATATATAATTACGAAATTTTTCTTAAAACCAATAAAATTGTTTTATTCAAATTAAAACTTTTCCCAGCTCTGATTGGACAAATATCTCTTTAAGTCGATCCTACAGAAACGTGTCAGACATCCCTCTGTCCGTCATCTAAGGAATCAAAAGAAATAATTAAATTCTTTTTCAAAACAAAACAAAAATATTTTCTTTTTTCTTTCTTCCTTCTTTTTTATTTTAATGCATCATATTTCTCATTTTATTAATCTTATCTTTGATTCTTTTCTTATGGAATGCTGAAAATTTTTTAAAATTATTATTATCTAAATAATGTTGAATGCTCACGTTAGGGATAAATGAGTTGTAAGAATCCAACACTCTAATAAACAACGACTCTATGGCCTCTCTACCTAATCTATTTTTCCATTCATCTATAATTATGCATTCCTTAAAGTTGCCAATATGACCTTTTTTGTACATATGATTAGCTATGACAGAGCCATTCACTTTTCCAGTTCTTATACAACTGCGGTGCTGATTAAATCTGTTATTCAGAGTCTGCCCGCTATTCCCTATGTAAAAGCAGCTTTCCTTATCACAAGGAATCAAATAAATACAACCCTTTCTTTCCATTTTATTTTTTATTTTGTCCTTAAGTTCAATAGGGTACGTTAATTTGTTCTCCAGATAATAGCCTAAACTAATATCAGTATCTTTAAAAATATTTCGTAGCTGCTTGTGTATTATTGGATTAAACGGAAAAGCAGTCCAGACAGTCCATTTTTCTCTTTTTTCGGCAAAGGGCTATAAATGTTATGAATACTTTTTGCCATTGCGGAGTCTACTAAACTAATAGGGTAACCACAATCAATGAATTGTTTTTTAATCAAATTTAAATGTTTACAGAAAATATTCTCGTTAGAAGAAAGGGCAGAGGCCTTCTTTATTTTCATGCTAATTAAGTTGGTTTTAGCAAAAAGAGGAATGGCTAAGGAATGTAACGTAATGTTAGTACCCGAAGTGGGCTTAGAATAAGGTTCAGTAATAATGGTATTATTACTAATTTCAATCATTACATCAAGAAACGGTAAACGACTATCTTTATGTTTTTCTAATGTAAACTGGACATCTTTGTCAATAGCATTGAATTGTTCTAAAATAATTTCCTCGGAATTTTCATCAGTAATTATAAAAATGTCATCAACACACCTCTGAAAGAAGTGTATTGAATTGTCAAAGAAAATAAAAAAACAGTATTCTAGAAACTGCATGGAAATCTCCGCTAAAATCATTGGAGCCCCATGAATAACCCAAGATGCTGTATACGATACGATAAGGTTATTGGCTATAAAAAAATTGATTAGCAAACAAAAATTCTATTAAATGAATCGAATCTAGTTTTTCTTTTGAATTGTGATCATCAAAATAAAAATCAAAAACTTTTATTAATAATCTATATGTAATAGAAGTGAAGAGATCCTTAGCATCTATAGAGAATGGTGGTATATATATTCATGCATCATTAATATTTAAAAACTTATTTTTTCATAAATTCTTTAACATATCCAAATTATGTACTACTTATTTTGAGAAACTTATCCTTATTAATACATTTTTTGCAATTAATCATGAGTCTCTCTTTTTCTTCGGAAAATCTTCGGAGATGTTACATTCACAGTGAAATGAAAATTGCAGGATCGTATGAAAACAATTTCATTTACATTAAGAAAAGTCATTAAAAAGTAACCACATTCTGAATTTTAATTCTGGACATAATATTAGTAAAAAAAAAAGCAATTATCAAGAATTATATCAACGTTTATAACAGAATATACAGAGACCGAAAGATTATGGACAAAAAAAATTAAGAATATGATGATAAACATTTATAATAATGAATACGCATAACTAATATAAAAAGGAATTTTTTAAAGAAAAAAGAAAAGTGAAACAACAGAAAGAATAAAACAGTAATTATAACAAAGTAATTAAGCTATCATTGGGATTTAAAGTAAACAAAAATGTTAAAGATGTTTGTAAAGAAAACAGTAATAGATTAGTTTTTTCTAAAGGTAACAAATTGTTTTGACAGAAGAAGGATGTTAATGAGAACATGTTAAATAAAATGGATAAAATGCATGTCTGACTTGCAGAGATTGTGGGGGCGTTTACTTTGGAAGTACTGGAAGAATTTTAGGGGAGAGAGTGACTGAACATATTAGAACTTTTAGGAATAAAAAAGTAGAATTTCTGACTGGGCAGATCACTGTGAGGAAGAAGGACACAACCCAGATCCAATTGTCAAAATTGAATGTGAAATTTCCGAAGAAAAAGAAAGACTCATTATTGAATCAACTTTGATTAATTGGAAAAATTGTTTTAATAAGGATAAATTTCCCAAAATAAGCAGTGCATCATTTGGATAGGGTTTTGAATATGTTAAAGAATATTTTTATGAAAAAATAAGTTTTTGAATATTAATGATGCTAATTAGCATGAAATGTGAGAAATGTTAGTATTCTTATTATTGTTGTTTACGAAGTATCATTATTAACAATATGATAATTGTTATCATTCTTCTTTCTTCTTTCATCGACTTTGGCCAACTAGGGACCACGGGCTAGTCCTACCTGACAACGTCAGGGTGAGGCTAGGAAATTCAAGAAGGGGGGACGAGATTCACATCTCGTCCAGAATAACTCTGAGAAAGTAAGTCCCAGGGGAGAAACGGACGAAACACAGAAGATGAAAGAAACAGCCATGCCCACGCCGGGATTCGAACCCAGGTTCCGACACAACGGGCCACACGGTAGACCGCCGTCTAGACCGCTCGCCCACCATTATTAATATCAATGCTTAAGAAATATTAATAGCAATGCTATTGAATAAGATAATGTTCATTTGTTAACTTGAATACGAAAATGTTTTATTTAGTTCTTATTTGTAATCGTAAAGAAATGTAGAGGAAGAAGAATAGGTTCTTATCCTCTGTTACCACATGAAAGAAAGTCCATCGCAAAGAAGGATAAATATCGTGGAAATTAAAGAAGTTGTTTGTATTAAGGATTTCTAGACGTGTAATATTATTTACAGGATATATTAAAGAAGCTTATTCGAAGTAACTGAATAAAATATATCTTCACCGAATGAGTTGAGTTCCAGTAAAATGAATTCCGTTATAAATCACTATGTATTAAGGTTGAAAAATTGACTTGAGCAACAGAAAGTTTTTGCAACAAGAAAAACTGTGATTTTCGTTGGCAAGTTGGTTTAACTTGAGTCCAAAGTTTTTCACATTACGTTGCCTCGCCTTATCCAGTAGCTGCATTAAGCTTGTCAGTTTGTCAGCATTTTTTCCTCTTTCCGTGCGGTAAACGTCAGCTAAGATGGCCGCCACGATGAACGGATGGCGCCCTCTACCACCTGAACTGTCAGTCACACTTTCCAAAATCGTTGTTTGCGTCCAGGCAGCGAAATGACTGTGGGAGGTTATGGACTATCCCTTCTTCCTTCCACTCCAAAGCCCCTCTCATTTTACAGCCCCTCCCTCCCCCCTGCCTTCTAGATCGGGATTCCTTTACGACGGGGATCTATTATCCTCCTATGGAATCACCTCGGACTTGCGCCTCGCTGTTTGTTCAAACGTAACCCTACCTACTCCCCCACACCACCGCAAAAATTATTGCTTTGAACTTTCCCGTTGCACTGCAGATAATAAACACAAGGATTTGGGGTGTTTTTTTCCCTTCTGCTTCTTCTAAGCATGTTCTTTCCCAACTTTTTGCCTCTTCCATCAAAGAGTTTCTTTTGATAGGATTTAAAAATATTGAATGTAAGGAAGACAAGAAGCAATTGATAACATCATCCACCCACTCCATCCTTTACTATTGACTGTACTCTCAATTATTGATTCCAAAGTCAACTACATCAAAACTATCTTCTTTTATCATAGAATCATCAAGAAGAAATTAAACTAAAATAAAAAATTAATTAATGAATTAAGATAAATTAATATTGTCATTAATTCAGTCGTTCTATTTCTGAGGGTGAAAATTTGATTTATAAAATTATGGTTAATTGCTTAAGAAATAGTAAACATTTCTCTTAGATTGGAATCGAAGTTCATTGAATTTCTGCGATTTTTTTTGGAGAGTCTTAAATAACATGTTATTTAAGTAATAACAAATAAATAACTTGTAGGGGTAACACTATAATATTAGAGAAATGTTGTTTTTTCCTAATAGCTAAGGAAAATAGCTTCAAAAAGAGTGATTTTTTCTGTTCTGGCAAACGTTGAATTATTGTTAAAACAGGTTTGGAATCTGCGACAAAATCCGAAGTCATGTCCAAATGAACAGATCTTTTTAAAACTTAGAGAATGGAGATTCTAGTATTTGAAAAATTCCCTTAAAAAAAGTATTTAATTTTGGAATATGAATGCTAAGTTTTAAAGTATTACAGCCACTGACAGTTGCATAAATTAGACACACAAATTAGGATTTTAGGCTTAAAAAAAAGCCATCAATACGTATGAACCACTTTCGAAGATTTGATAGCCAGGTTTCTACAATCAACTTTTCTTGTTGAAAAAATAACTAGCTTTGTTAGTTGTTAGAAACTGAACGAAATTCAGAAAAATTTAGCAGACTGTAATGGGTTTCATTTCGTTGCTGCATTGGTTTCCGCTGCCGAAGTTGGATGTTTACCAAAAATAGATGATCTCCGATATTCTTCAGTAGAATACGAGACGTAACACAAATAAAAACAAATGAAAATTATTAGAGGCAAAAGGAGCGTATATTATTGAAATATATTTAGCAGAGCCCAGATTGGAACATGGTTGATCATCTGAAAGATCAATGAAGACAGGACCAAATAACTAATTGGATGAGAAGCAACCAATGGAGAGAATGGGTTCATGGACCAGATACAACACGTGAGAGTAGACAGCCAGGATCAAAGACTACTTGTCTATTTCAGTTTCCCAGTAAAATTTTATTGTTAATCTTTTTAACTGATTTAATGCATTTTATTATTAAATTTGTTAGATGTAAATTATTTATTTCATTTTAAGTGTACTGTGAAAAATAGGTCTTTTAGAAAGGACGAATTTTAGGTAATTCTAAAAGGTCATTATTAGTGGGTTCACGACACAACTAATTGATTTTTTTCATTTTTTTTTTACTGTTTAGAAAAGTTCTATTTGTTCGTAGTTAAAAATGAAAATAGTTATTTTAAGATACTAGTTTGGAAGTTATACTTTTAAAAGAAATTTATGTTGGTTCTCTGCATATTCCATAATACAACTGAATTATTAATCTTTCTGCGGAAAGTTGGCTTCAAATTGTTTTTCTATTATTAAACTCAGTGAATTGATGTAATGTTGTTCAAAATGGAACTTGAGAATAGGCGACTTTAAAAAGATCTATTTAATCCATTCTTTTTCACTTGGTTATTAAGATGCCAGATTGCGGTTCACTCGTGTGAGAATCCCATCTGTTGCTTTTGACCTTTTTGGGTCAAATCCTCAGTTTTCTTTTTTGAAATGCAACGAGCTCTTAAGAGTAATTGGATTGAAATGAAAACTTTGAGAACTTTAAATAATTGTGATGTATTTTCAAGTTTGATTTATGTAAATTTATAATAACTTCAACACAACAGATGTTAGCTTAAAGGTGCTTCCTATCTATAGAAGTAGAGCTCACAACACCTGTTCGAAAAATGATTTTTCAGTGTTTTGAAGCCGAGATGACGTTATTTCAAAACCAAAGTACCAAAATTATTTTAAGTTTTTTTTAACCTAACAATTTCTGTAATTAGTTTCTTGTAATTTTGATTTTTCTTCAGCTTTTTCTAAGTATCTAATGATCAGATCACATTTTCATGACGTTTTAGGTGTTATATTATTTTATGTATAACAATAACACAAATGCAAATTGATTATTGTAAATATTGACTTATTATTGTAAATTTTGTAACCTCTATCCGAATAAATCATGAATATTTTTTTTTTAAATTAAAACCGAAAAATCGGAATATCAATATTAGAATTTTTTTATATTATCTCGGTTTTGTAATCCTACACAGAATGAAAGATAAAACAAATGAACTTGGGAGTATTTTCCAAGAGCTGCATCAATGGCGTGCGTTGTAAGCTGTATGGTTATGAGAAAAATATGTAAGCGTATAGTAATAAATACATTAAAAATACTAAACTTCCTTACAGGTTTAATTTATCTTTTGTTATATATTCTTCAAACAAATATTCTGCCATCAGATTATTGCAAATGATTTTTCCAAGTGTTATTTAATTTGTTATTATTCTTTTAACTTTATGTTTTCGTTCTATATATATTCTATATATGCTACAAGTAATAGATAGTAGGATTATTTTTGAGAGAAATTTACCCTCAAAATTATCACTACAAAAAAATAAAATTTAAAAAAGTTATAAAATGTAAATTATATAAATCGTAAAGTCATTTAAGATCTTGGTGAGATGAGCTTCTCAAAGTCCAGAAGAAAAAAGATACAGGAAGCTAATTGATGGCTCAGCAAATAAATGAGAAATCTTATGGTAATTTCCTGTTATAGATGCATCATTTTTTTTTTTTTACCATTTATTATACTAAGATCACTTTTGACATTTTTTTTTTAGTTTTCAGTAAATCTTGCTTTGTAAAAAAGTACTGCAAACTTTCAAAAACCACAGCCACAAGCGAAGCGAGTGAATACTAAAAAGCTAAATAATTACGTTAGGTCGCAGCAACAACAGGTAACGAATGCGTTTCGCTCATTATTCATTATAAGCAGTATTTCATGCTTGTTAATGTACGATAGATAAGAACGATGCCAGACTATAGACTTTGAACTCTTAAAGATAAAAGAACTTGCTCCCTTGACAGAGATTTCGGTTAATGTCATTATGGGTAATTCTATAATACACATATGCAAAACGATAAACAGATAATCTCTAATCTAAATTAAGCCGTTTTAATTTTGTTCAAGTACAATATTCTGTTATTAGCAATGAAGTTTTATTTGATTGATGGCATGAAGTCATTAGAAGCTCTAAAGGTAAAATAGCTTCCAATTCAGTCTCTCTCCAACAAAGTTCTCTTGTTAGAAGGAGGTTCTTCAATTGGCAGCAACCAATTACTGGGATGATTATTGGACACCTGCTTCCAAGAAACAATTAAGGAAAGGAAATGGAAGAACCATCTCGCAACTGAATCTTAGATTACATTCATCTCAGAAAGTCGATTAAAAATTATTAACCGATTATTGTTAGGTAGTTTTCCAATTGCTTTTCACATTGAATATTCCTGTATTCATGAGAGACTGATATACGGGACCTTTCAGTTTTCTGTCCATTATTGCTTCTTCAGCAGTGTTATGCTTTCTTTTAAAATCTTTTGAAATTTTAAGGTTTCAAATGCAATAAAGATGTTGTTTCACTATTTTCTTTTTCAGTGAACATCATTTATATATAAAAAAAAAACTAAGAGTATTTCACTAAAGATATGTTAAAAAGTAATTCATAAACTTAACGTGGTCCATTACAGTATTATACAATAAGGAAACAAAAACGCCATAAACAAAATCCACTGAACTGTCTTTGGTATTTATTACTGGGAATCTAAGACAATACTGTTTCTGAAGTACTTGGATTGGCGTGGGATGGCACAGCAAATGATGAGAAAATTGTTTTGACCATTCAACAAACGACAGAAAAATTTCATGTCATAAATGGAAAAAGTATCCTAGAACCCTGACCTGGCTCCTAGTGACTTCGATTTGATGCTAACATTAACGAAGTAGGTAAAGTCATTATTTCAAAAGCAGTACAAAAATTTTGGTTAAAGGTTCACCGGGAGAGGAAGGTGTTGGCAAATTTAGGAAAGCGGTGAGATAGTTTAACTTCTAAATGTCAAGTTTAAACTATATTTTTTTTCTTTGCACCCTATTTCAGTAACTCTGAATTATTTGTTGAAAAGATTTTGTTTTAAATGAATGGTATGTAAATAGTTACTGTTTCTTATTGCTTCGGAATGAACTCATTAGATAAAAGAAACATAAGAAGTTCGCGAAGTCTACCTCCTTAAACTATTATGATTCCTGTTTATCTTTATTTTTAAAATCGTCTTTTAAAAATAATTTTTCAATTATTGTATCTATTGAATGAAAGCAAAACAAATTTTCCTTAAGTTCAAAAAATAAAAACTTTTTTTTTTTTTTTAAATAACCCAAGTTGTAAAACATAACCCAATCACTTGTAACCTTATCAAAGCAAACGGGATTAATGGATTACTAAACATGCAATGCAAAAA
Organism: Thereuonema tuberculata; assembly: GCA_023159025.1. Classification (NCBI taxonomy): domain Eukaryota; kingdom Metazoa; phylum Arthropoda; class Chilopoda; order Scutigeromorpha; family Scutigeridae; genus Thereuonema; species Thereuonema tuberculata. Next base: position 63,754,965 of record JAFIDM010000004.1, read on the forward strand.
CATCAATTGAAATATATTTAAAATAAAATCCTTTGTTTTGATTCTACGGAGATTTTTTGTCGCAGGCAGTAATTTCCCTGCCAGGCATCTTGCAGAAAAATTTTAAATTTTTGGACAAGTAGAATCGTCTCTTTTTTGTCAATATGCTTTCCAAGTTCCAAGCAGATCTACAGAGTGTTTCCAAAGTTATTAGGGACACGGACAGACTGACTGAATATCTAGTCTAAAATAGGAAAAAAGGCTGAAAATCAAGAAAGAAATTAAGCTTTTATTTGAATGTTGAATTTGAAGAATCATCTGTTCAATATTCAGTTTGTTTTGTCTCATCAATGTTATCTTTTGTGGAAACACTCCTTGGTGTATTTCCAGAATATTCTTTTTTCTTTTTCTTTTTTTTTAAAGTTTGACATTCAAACTTTGCTCTTTTTAATAATTAAAGATCAAAATCCAATATTAAAAAAAAAAAAGCATCGAAATGAAGAAAAAGTGAAAAGAAATGGGAAAAATAGAAAGCGAAGTTAATCAGTTTTATTGATTTTTATTGTACCTTCGACAAAAATAGAATTTTTTTTGGTAAGAGGAATAGTTCTTTTATTCTTATTGATTAGATTCAAAGCCTATATTTTAGGAAGTTCGTAGAAATAAGACTGTTTAAGCTTTTTGAAAACTATCTAAGGAGGTTACTTAGACATCAACTAAACTATTTCAGAAATCACTATAGTATCACTATTTAGGTCCTTATACTGTCTATTCTTATACTTAGAATGTTAAATATGTAAACCATTGTTTTTCCCCAATGATGTTTTCCCACAAAGAATAGCTTTAAGTGTCGAACTGTTTGATTGGCTGTCTAATTTTTATCATTTTAAGTCAGGAAAGACAAAAGTTTTTATATTAAGTTAAATTGTTTATCCCTGTTGATGCTGAGACAGGTTAGACCAGTGGTGAACAACAACACGCGTCCCGCCTGTACATTTGCTGCGGCCCGATAGTGTCAAACAGGATTAAATTACATTTCTGCCAACAGATACATTGTAAAATGTCGTAACTGTCTCATAGCAACTGTCTCGGACTTGACTATTGGTTTGTTGAGACGGAAGACATATATTATTACATGTCTTTGGTAAGTCTTTACTATTGGAATAAAAATAAAAACTTTGAAAATTCGCTGTTATCTAGCAGCTACTATTATTCTGATAAAACATATATTTATTAAATTGCGAAAGTGCCTGTGAAATTTTCATTGCTTTCGTGTCTAATGTACTTGTAATATGAAACTCAAATGTTCCCCATCCTTTATTGCTTTTCAGTGTAGGAAATTACCATCTAAATCTATAAATAGTGTAAGCTGGGATTGAGGGTTTTCCTAAACAGAGTGCAATTCATTCAGTATTTTGGCTCGGTACCTTCAGCCTTCGTCAGGAGATGTCTCAGAATTAAGCTCATATGTTAAAAAAGAACTGCTGGTCTTTGGTCCATGTCAGAGCAGGCGAATTCATGGCGTTCTTGTTCAAGGAATTAAACACCAATTCCCAATTGAAATATTTGAATTTCACTCTCAATAGGAAAATACATCATCAAAGCTTATATCAATTATATACATAAGTAACATATCCAATTCCTCTTCTAAGTTATAAAAAAAAAAATTACTAAATGTTTAGAACTTGAATCGTTATTTTATTTCTCTGTTGTGTTGAAATATCATTTGAAAATTCACACCAACTCAAAACTTCAGAAAAATATCTACTAGTCCTGGTTTCCTTTACCATCTCAGCCGAATTTAAACCCTTATCTAAAGTTAGGCTGTGGAAGTTTTGCCAAATAACGTCGAATACTTTTTTTTTTCTTTTTATATCCTTACTTCTCGTTTCTAAACTTTAGAGGACATTTTGCGAGTGCATTGGATTTCCCTATAACTTCTACTTTGTTAAAGCATATAGTCTAGAAGATTCCTGTCTGGGTTTATCTCATCAGTGACTTGAAACTTCGTTTAGGAAGTCCTTTTCGTTTATCAAAGTTTTAAAGTTATTTAAATATCTTTCTTGTCAACGATTGAATAAGTTTTAACATCTAATATTTGGTCAATATAATGGTAGAAAAGTTATTTATTTCCTTGAATTCTGAGAATGAAACTAATTTGTAACAAGTTAGAAAATAAAATTTCCTTTATTTGAATTTCTTTTGTGTTTTTAAATTTTTGTGAGTATTTTTGAATTTATTTTGTTTATTTTCACTATTTATTTACTTTGTTGTTTATTTTGAGGTTTTTTTTTGGTTTGTTTATTCTAAATTTTATTTAAATTTATTTTGTTTATCGTCTGTGACTACTCTTAGCTGACGATCCCCAAAGATCGTGAAACAACTGTTTTAGGATGTCACACACTTGGTCTCATCCATCATTATTTTTTATTTTGTTGATGTTTAGCCACATCGAGTATTTTTTTGTTTTATATAAGTAAACATAGTGGTAGCATATATTGATACTGAATGGTCGCTGATTAAATTCGTAATTTATAAAACAAATAACAGTAAAAAAAGATGTATTATGTTTTCCTTTAATTACAATAGCAATTGCTTCAGTTTCCTCATTTTAAAACATTTAGAAGATTATCTAAATTTCCTCATTAATCTTTCCTTTCTTTTTCTGTTAACTTTATATTACGTTTTCCAACCTAAATCCACTAGTAATCTTGTGAATTTGGTATTAAATTAACTAATGGATAAGAGTTTAGTGACGATCTCATTATTCCTCTAAAAAAAAAAGCCTCAAAGAACTTATCTAGAGTTGAACTCATGCGTAATTAATTTCGTCCAAAAAATCTCGCCTCGCAAGCTGTCATTTGAAATGATAATTCTCATTGCTCTGTTGATATTGTTCTTATCTCCTTCAGTCCGTTGATCCTTTTATCCGAACTGTAAATCCCTCGCAGGCGCAGACATGATTTGATGGGTTCATTGTTATGCGCCACTTTGCGAGAACTTTCTATTTAATTAAACTGAATTTAAACCTTTTTGGAAGATTCGCTAATGACAATTTCTCAGCGGAGTTCGATCCATAATTCATTGCGAGTCTACAAAAGCAATTTTCCCTCTACATATTTTTTTTTTCTTTCTTTCTCTTTCGTTCATCGTTTCTTTGCCCAAAGCAAGGAAATTCGCCGTCGAAAGTTGGATGAAAAACCTTCGTGTCTTCACGTAGATCTATTTGGATGTATTTTCTTTGTTTTTAATTTAAATCTTAAGAATTACACTTTAATTAATAAAGTAACATTCTATTAGAATAACTAAAACCAAAATTATTAATTATTGTTGTGAAGTACTTCACAAACTCATTATTAAAACTACAGACTGTCTAAAATTTCTGTAGACCATATTTAGGCGTCTAAAGAGAACATTCCATTATGCGTTGTTTCTATCAGTTTACTTTAACAATGAATAATACCGAAAAAAAATTCCTAGTAATATAGGAAGAAAATATACAATCACTGTTGTTTGATAGTCATATATCAATGGATCACAAGGAACAGTATGTTAAAAGACTTTAGCAAATAAAACAACTAAAATAAAAACAAAAACAACATAATACCAAATAAATGAGATCAAACAAAATCACGAGAAGCCATTTACGTTTATTTGAAATCTTATTATTTTAAAATCTTATCATTTTAAATTTTATAGGTGCAAATATACGATGTCAGTTCATTTCCAGAATTTTTTGGAAAATCGCTTCTTCTTCTTTCTGCGAGTAAATTGTTTTGCAATTTCATTTCTTATTTTATTACTAATATTTTAGTTGTTTCTTTCTGTTCATTTCCTCCCAAAATCTATCATTAATTTATTTCAGTTTCTTCGTCGTAAACTAATGTATAGGAACTTGAAAGTTAATCGATTGTGTAACTCCTATTTCGTCGTTAAAGAGTTCCTAGTTCTAACAGAACCAGATTTAATAAAATGTATAAATGGGAAATAATTATTTTACTTTTGCTTTGTAACATTTCTATCTCTTTTCTCAGAAAAGTCATTTACATTTTACACTTGGCGACGTCATCTTTCTTCGAAAAAGAACGATCTGTCTGTTCTAAATTATCTAAAACTTAATTAGATGTAAAGAAATTAAATATAACAATTTTAAAAAGCAATATTTCTCTCTATACATACTTATTACTATGTCAAGGCATTTGATGATTTTGCATCTTTTTTTCTATGAAGGTTAAAACATGGCTCGCATATATGAAAATATTTAAAACATTAAATAATTGGTTAAATAAAGACAATTCGTTAGGGCATTTTTTTTGCATTTTTCGGCATTTTTTTAGGAATAGGTCATTTTTGGGGAATTTTTAAGTCATTTTGAGCATTTTTAGTAGTTTTTTGGAAGGCAATGTTATTTTTTTTTTATACTTTGAGATTTTATTCAGTATCTTTGCTTGTCCTCATTCAAGCCAGCAAATTTTTCCAGAAAACAACTAGACCTTGTTTTTTGGTTGTCAAAGTTAAAAAAGGGAAAAAAAAAGGTTTAATGTAATAGATCCAAATGTTTTATTGGTCATTTTTTTTTTTTTATTTTCTGTCAGTTTTTTACTATTTTTAGGTCATAAATGCATTTTTTATTTACATTTGCATTTATTAGCAAATTATAGGTCATTAAATGCCTTGCTCTACTTATTACATTATTTTTACAGTAGGATGACTTGTCGCTAATACGTCGGTTTCCCATTATTTCCTCGTTCATTTCTGTAAAAGTCTTATTCCACTTTTTCAGTATGATGAGCTCAATAGCTGAGCTCGAAAAGGACGCCAGACGTTACTTTATTGTAGGTGGTTCAGTCTGTTTACACGCCTCCATCATTCAGAGTAAGCCTGGCATGTTTGAGCTTGTCCGGCAATCCACACGATGACAGTGAGAGACATGTATTGTTGCTGGTGGTGGCCATTTCAAACGCCTCATCTAACAGCGGCTATACCATAGCCCATGTACGTGTTAATCATGCTGCAACATCTGAATCCGCATTCTTATGGACTTTTTTTTTTGTTATTTTGCTACGTTGCATCTGGCCTACCAACCAACCAACCAACCATCTAAGTTCTAAGTTTGTCCAACCGTTTCAGAACATCCTGTATATTATTTGAGTCTTCACGAAATGTTCTATTGAAAAACGGAGCAAATAGTTTTATTGGTAATAAATAGAATGACAAATACAATAGAACCAAAGCATTGTTATTCTATATGCCATTATTAGATTGCGATTATAATGGATACTGCTAATTAAAAGTCATTGTTGATGTGATGTACAAAAGCAGGTATCAATGTCATTATTAGTAAGATACTTCTACTGTTACAGAATCGTTTCTGCCTTGAAACATGATCAATGATCTTAAGATTCTCTCGGTGAGATCTACCTTCTTTCCAAAATGTCATATACCCAACCTTAGCTATGTTGCAAAAGGCATGGAATATTACCCGCTCTGCTTAAGAGTAGATAAGAATCCTCTGTTGTGTTAGAGAAAGACAACTTTTTATTTAATCTGGTTTTTATTATTTTTTTATGATAACTACTGTAGGTCTTTTTTTAAATAAATTTTCTTTAGGAAATTTGTATTTATTTATTTTTTATGAATTTAATTTAGTGAATTGATTTACAAAAAAGAACTGTTATCACGTTTCTTTCATTAGGCAATGCCTTTCAAATGAAGTCACTGTGAAAACATTATTAAACAAAATAACTGCGAGCTTTAACTCATTTTTCATAAAGTAAAAAAAAAAAAACCTCTCATAACTAGGCCTTTGATATTCTGAAATGAAGTTTACTAAAAGTCTTTTCAGTCCATGAAAATTTGATTAGGTTTGCCAACCCTTCTTGTTTTGAAAGTGCCGAAATCTCCTTGTATCTAATATTCATGAAAAGGCCGCAACATTGGAGGACGTTGGGATGGTTCCAGATCCTCATAATCAATAATTTGATTAGCAAACTCTTGTAAGAATTCCGTGTTAAATATTACTTAGATATTTGCATAAGGAATTTAATTAAATTAACTAATGATACTGAAAGTCTTCTGATAGCTATTCAGCTAAATAAACAACAACTTTTAAATACTGATGCTAATTAATTGCGTAGGAAGAAATACACATTAGTTAAATACTAAAATGAAGTAAAATCGTTAATTAACTTACAAGTTAAACGATAGAATGAGGTTAAATGAATAACAGCTAGAAAGAATAAGATTTACTTAATTATTACATTATGCCACTTTTTTTGGAAGAGTTTTAAAAACTTAAATCCTCATAATGGATAATGTCCAGTGAGGATTGAATTGATGCTATAATGAATTTCTTCTTGATAAATCCAGCTTAAGTGATATTAATAATAATCCTAAGAAATTTGCTTTTCTAAACCCATTTTCTCCAGCCTGACATCTGGTCTCTTTCTTATTGTTGTAGTTCAGTAATATCAGTTAGATCTAGATAAAGAAACATATTACGAAATAAATAAAAGAGTGAAGCATTTCAATTTTTAAAGGAAATCCTATAAATAGCAAATAACTTTATTCTTAGTCCCAAGAAAATGACTTACTGAATCAGTTACTCCTTGTGTGTGTTCCCTCTTATATCTCTTGAACCGCCTTTATAGATCTTCTTGAAATTTGATGTGGGTATTTAAGGTCTACTGCCGATCTAACTTTTCTATTTGATATCTTTTCCAAGTGTTTCACTAATAATCGAGAAAAAAAGAAACCCATAGAAAAGCATTGGAATCTAAACAATGGGTTTTCAACCTTGCTCTTTAATCATTTTAGTTAATCATTAGTTTCTGTATGACTTTATGATTAAAATTATTCGACTTTAGACGTTAGGTAAATAAAATAGATGTAACTCGTTTATTCAGCAAATGGAAAAGTTGTACTGTTTGTACTCAGCAAATGTCACAGTTTCAAATTAAATAATCCAATGCTCTTCGTTTGGGTTGTTTTCACGACACAAAACAAAATGAATAAGGAAAGTACGCTTTAAATTCCTTCAGAAACTTCTTGTTAAAAAGTCGGAAATAAATATTGAATTATTTTGTTGAAGATCCAACCAAGATTTATTGTTTCCAATATAATAGTAATACTTTTTCTTATATAAAGGGGAAAGTTTAATAAAAAAGCATTGCTTCAAAAATAAGAAATAAGATGCATTAAAAGAAATGAGGAAATCAATTCTCTCTCTTTCGATGTTCCTTTCATCATTAGGATGGATCTGATTGGTCGAGGCGGTTCCACTTCCTTGAAGAACAGTTCGATATCGTTGGAAGGCTTCATAGACTCTCTTGTTATTTGCCTTTTTATTTGATAGATAACCTCAAATATTGCTGCGCCCACTCACTATTTAGGGACCATTTTTGTTGTGGCATTGTGTAATCACTAATGAATTTGATGGGGAAGCCAAGAAACGCAAACAATAATGGATTTCTTATCCTTCTTAACCTTCTATCTTTCAAAGGTTATTTATATATCCATGTTTAATATAAAATACGGAACTTGGATTTTAAATTTCAGAAGGTTTGTATGACAATTAATATTTCAGATCAATTGTAGTTTTATTAGTTTCATTTCATAGAAAACTGAGATTTAAAATCAGTCAGTCAGTTGATATAAGTCAATTTTACAACCTGAAAAGGAAATTTTATAATCAAATAAGAACTACTTAAATAACCTGCCACATCCCTGATCCTGGAATGATGTGACCCAACTACAGCTATACTCCTGAAATATTTGGTCAAATTTGAAAGGCCCAGTAACGGAAAAAGTCCATATTTGGGTGCTGAAATGTTTTATTCAGATGTTACAGAATGATTAACACGTACATAGGCAATGGTGTCGTCACGATTAAGAGATGTTCGAAGTGGCCTCCATCAGCAGCAATACTTGCCTCGTCATGAGAATTGCCGGACATGCTCAAACATGCCAGAGGTGCACTGAATCGTTGTACCCGATCCTCAGTGGGGTCACGCAGTGTTTGTACATTGGGAACCGTGTAGCGTACAGTAGCATTTCAAATTGCCCCAGAGAAAAACGTCGAAAGGATTTAGATCAGAACAGCGTGCAAGCCAAGCGTTTGTTCCTCCTCGGCCAATCCAATCGCCAGATATAGATGTGGTTAAGATGTCATCGAGCAATTAGAGAGAAATGAGCTGGAGCCTTATCAATGCATGAACCACAGATGACGACCGAACAACCTCTAGCAATGCATGTAATTGGGGTTTTCAGGAAATGCTTGTAAAAATCCTCGTTCAGCTTAGATGGATCCTAGTCCAGTGAGCTATTCTCCAACAATGAGGTGATCGCCAGGACATTCAGTAACAACTGCCCTTGATGCCATGTTAAATGGTAGTGCGTGGATTTTCATCGGCACAATGATAATGGCATCCTGCATCCTGGCATCCTGTCTGAATCATGCTTCGTCTGCTTATAGAACACACAATTGAAACCTAGGTGCAGCCACTGCTGCAGATATTATTCACAAAATCTAAGACGTGGAGGAAAATCCGCTGGCGAGAGAGAGCTTGCTTTGTACATGATGTGGATAGAGAAGTTGTTTTCGGAGAATTCCGCGTAGACTTTGATGCGACGACCTGTTTAGTAGATGTTCCTGAAGCATCTGCTCTTCTGCAAAAGCATTCGTTTCGCAGTCTATTAACAGTTACTGTCCAGACTATCCAATTTCTGCAAGAGGACGATGAATGGCAGCGAATGTCTCCTTGACTGAGCACCATCGTTGCAGATTGGTTTCCCGGGAAAGACGCTTGGTCTCTCTCTGCTGTTCTTATTTCCTCTTCCATAATGAATATCTGCCAACTTCGCTTTAGAGTAACGTCGATATTAGCTTTTGTTGCTACTTACAAATGATGAGAATATATTCTAACATCAAGCCTTGTTAAATAAATTAATAAATAATAATATAAATATATTCTTCTTAATAACTTGACAATATTTCAGAAACATTTCCTTTTTCCTTCATCAGGAATAATGGAGAGGATCCAAAATATGTTCTGTCTCCTTAGTATCTTAACAAACATGTAAAAATTTTACAATCTGAAAAGAAAATTTTGCAAAGAAGAACTACTTAAATAACCTGCCACATCCCTGACCCTGGAATAACGTGACCCAACTAACAGCTATACTCCTGGCATTTTTTAGCTGGTCCGGCAAACCTCACGACAATAATATGCGTCTGGGTTTGTTCTCCTAACATCCATTAACTAATAATTTAGTTAATCATGCAGTATAGTTGAGTGAAATTAAAATCGAGATGATGGTGCCTAAAATATAAACATTATAGATTCACAAGAATCTTTTCACTACCAGTTACATACGTTACATTTCTTTGAGTTCGAAGGCATTTTTATGAAGCATAAAAAGAAACAATCCTTTTGACATCTTCTGACGACGTCACGACTGTATACCTTACGTAATATAGAAATTACAAATCTTTAAAACAAATAAAAGGAGGGGCATAAAAGAATGGTGAGTTTAATGACCCTCCTTTTATTTGTTTAAATCAAAATTTCATAAAGCCTATTTTCCTTAAAATTCTAAGATTTTTCAAGAACATCTTGCTAGTTTTCTAATTGCATTTGTTTTTTGTTTTATTTAATAGTCTTAGAGGACGAAATTAATCCTTTCTTAGCGATAAATGTTTGGGATCCGAAAAATTTCAGAGGAAAAGTAAATTACGGACAAACAAACCAGAATGTCAAAATTTCTTCTTTCTAATGATATGGAATTACTGGATATAACGAATTTATAATTTATAATGAATCTTTACTTCAAAAATTGATCACAATAAAACAATGTTAAATTTATAACTTCAGTCGCTGAGATTTGCTTTATCACCACATATTTCCAAGAGCTTTTCTTGAAGTTTTTATTTTAATTTTACCATTACTAGCTAAGATTAGGCACTGGATTGTTGTAAGATTGAAACTGCATTGGGAACAAGATTACTAGGAATAGGATATGGTGTTTGCTAGATGGGATTTAACTGAGGGTGATGCTGAGATTTAGTAGTATATTTCTTTAGTGTATCTTAAGTTATTTATATAAATTGTAATTTTGGAATAAGTTTACTTATTAAATGATGATAAGTGATGACTGTTTGCGTTGGTGGCGTTCACCTGTGATGAGTGTGGTTTATCGTTATAGGATTTTTTTTTTCATCTTCTTACTAATTTAGGAAAATCTTCTGTTTTTCAATTTAATCTCATAAAATATTTAATAAATCAATTTTTCTTAGTCTCCCTACCCGATATTACGGTGGTAGCTATTCAGTGTCAAGTCCACAAAATCAGAACGATCCAGAGTAGTCTTGCAGTGAAACAGTCATTATAAGATTTTCTTACAAATTCACAAAAACATTACTAATTGGACGATTTTAACATGTGATATGTCTCAAACATTTCATATTCTTTCTTCATGTTTTCTCTTGCGGTTTCTTAATATCTGAAACTGTTTCCTTGAAGGCAATCGAATGCAGTCACGTGAATACTATAGCAAAAGCCCTTTCCGTTCAAAGAAAACACCAAAACAGAAGAAGTTAATTCATTTTATTTTATTCATTTGATTCAGTAAAGAAAAAAATGATGTTCTTCTGTCAACATAAACCAAATCAATAAAACATTAGGCCTTTACGGCATTTTGTATTACAATGGAAAAAAATATTGCTGTGCAAATCAATACTGAAAACAGACTTATTATATTTATTTTCATTGATTTGATTCGGAGTTTAAAAGTATTCCCTCTCTGCTCATCCAAGACATTTGTGAAGCCAAGCGATCGTTCTGCCATCTGCTGGAGATTATCTTCAACCAACAAAACAACATGTACCATTAATTGATCCGATTTGAGAGATGGCGGTCTCTGAAGACCCAATGCCAATTCCAGAAATACACAAGTCCTTGCTGAAATTGAGGAGAAATGTTTACATTTAGGTATTGCAGTTGTTTGTTTTTACTTAGTTTCCAATGATAAGATGAAGAAAACGTTCCTGAAATATGGGTCTGCCATTGATTTTTAAACTTTATAGATCGCTTCGAAATATGTAATTCTATAAATCATGTCACGTTTATACTAATGAATTTTTATTGTAATGATTATTCCGTTATTTAATTACAAAACTCTTGAGTTAAGTAAAATCAAAAGAAAATTATTATTTACTGATTATTGTTGCATTATGAATAAAATGTTACTGTTCATACAGTGTAAGTGAATTCAACGAACATTTTAATGTCCCTACATCTGATATTTTATATAACGAACAGTAACTATCATTACCATTATTAATTTAAAAATGAAACTAATTGAACCATAAGGTAAAGAGTTGAAACAAAAATATCCATCTTCTAAACGATATTTACTTATTTGGACCTAAATTTTAGATATTTATGATAATGAGATAGCACTTAGCCGTTTCTTTGTGAAAAACTTAATGAAATTGTTTTATTATTCCTCTATTCATAAACGTAAACAAAAGTAGAACTGAAATTAAAATTTTTTGACATTGTTACGTGTCTATATTAGCGAGAGTGCATCCACAATTGACGACTTTGTAAAATATATCCTGGGTTGTTTTTTATTTCTTTAACAGCTGTTTCGAGCTTTTTGTATCTCCTTTCACCTGGAGTGGCATCTTTGAGATTTGCATCTTTCTGTTTTTAATTGTTTTCTTCTCAATTCTAACATTCTAAAATTGTTTGATCACGTAAGATGTTTAAATTTCAGGATGTACAATACTTGGAATTTATGTTGATATATCCATAATCTGAAATTGTTGTACTGTTGCCGGTATTCCAATGTCACATTGCGAAATAGTGCTTTCCTGCATTGCTTTGCTTAAACCAGTCTAACAAGGGAATGGTTAGGTTTGTCAGATCGAAACATCCCTTGAAATTTTTATCATTTATTCAGGATCTTAAGGAATTGACGTAAACCAAATTTTAGCTCCTTTTTTTGCACTGAAAGGGGTAAAAAAAAATTGTAAGAGCTGAGAGCTTGTTGCACTGCGGGGAAGCGTCGGGCAGCTAATGTGACATTGGAAATGCCACCGACAGTACATCACAATATTACAACGGCAATGAGACAAAAAAAAAGGTACAGCAAGAGCTATTTGTCTCCTTTCGTGGAAGTTCTTTTATAAAAAGAGCCATTTCGTTCCATTACTTTATCCATTAATTGTTTCTTAAGATTGGTGATTTGCTGTCCTCCTTCCAATTCAATAAACGAAAGCTAAATTAAGATTAAAAATTAAATCATCATTAACCTTAATGAAGCCTCTTAATTGGCTCGTGCTTTGCACTAATTAAATTCTTAATAGAGAAAGTTCATCTTCCTACAAAAGAAATTCTCATTTTTTATATTCTCTGAGAGATTTTTTTTCTTAAATGAAATATTGTTTATTTGTTATCCTACGCATTAAGTTCATTTATTGTTTTAAAGTATTATTGTTATTATTTTATGTTATTACAGTAGAGTCCCGAAAACTCGGCCTAATATGGACCGAACGGTGGCCGAGTTTGTGAAACTGCCGGGTTATCGGGAAAGGTGTTAAAAAAAGAATAAGTACTATTTTTTTCGTCATGAAATTCTTCTATTTGTTGCTTGAGAATACAACAGTTTACAAAGAATGCTGTAACTCAAACTTAAACTGTCCAAATAAACTCAAGAAAATACCTAATACATGAACTGTAGATAAATGTAACTTGTAACCGGTCTGCGCGTGGGGTTTTTCCGCCCTGCCAGGGGGTGGCCGAGTTATCCGGACTGCCGGGTTATCGAGTGCCGAGTTTTCTGGACTCTACTGTATTTATTATTATTTTATTTTTGAAGGAAATTATTTGTGATTATGAAACTATTTCTATCCATGCCTTCCTTTATTTGTTTGAGTTATTTTGTAGATTTTTTAATTTTTTATTTACAGACAAATCACAGAGATGACGTCACATTTTAGTTCGCCACCTAATTTGACTGTTCTGTGATTGGCGTAAAACAACATTCATAATGCATTAAAGAAAAGAAAATTAACTGAAAACAATCTTATTCTTCGTAAAAGTGTAAAAAAAGTATTTTAAGTGTTTGTAAATTCATGAAAACAGCTCCATTGTTAACTTTGAATAGGGACTATTTTTGTCTGCGGAATTACATAAAATTGTAAATTCTAGAAAATTCGTTAATAACCAAAGAAAAACTAAAATTATGATTATCAAAACAAAAAATAAAAAAATAAATCTCAATTTACCTATTAAATTACATAAAATTACGTGCCAAAACATAATAAACGAGAACAAAGATAATCAAATTGCTTTAATTGTTAGAGCACTGACGTAATAAATAGTAAAAAACTTCTAATCTACGCTTTAACATTAATTAATTGTTTTTGAAAAGACACACATTAAACTTTCCAGCACTTATAATACAGGAGTAATTCTGTAATTACATCTAATAGGACTAGTAAACAAAAAAAAATTCCGCTACGAAGCCCTGGTATTCCTTGCAGCTTTTAATTCTCGCTGTAAAGATTTTTCGTTGTATGTACAATAGTAAACTTCCTTGATATATATTTTTAGGAAATCTTTGAGTGATATAGTCCGCATTACCGTTGTTTTTTTCCTCTCTCCTTATTTCCTTAACAAGGCGTACAAATTGTGCCTGCGGCGGTCGCCTACATCTCATTCCATTAATAAATGAGGAGATACGCGGCTCCTTTTTTTGGCCGAATGGAGTTCTACGATGATTGTATGAGATGTTCTCTTCATTACACTGCAGCGTTTGCACTCAGTTCCCCCATGAATCCAGGCACTTTCATAAGTTAATAGGGTTTTTCGTCAGTTGCCTGTCTCAGGATAATTGCCTGAATAAACTGACCCCAGAATAATAATGGAACGGAACTTAATTAGACTACATAGTTTAACACCACTTTGTCAACTATCTATTGAAAAGTAAACTTCGAGACAATGACCAAAGTTATTGAGAATAGGACTAATTATAAAGGATTTTGAATGTGTGAATCTACTCTATTATTCTTATTATTATAATTATTCTAATATTTAATGACTTATATTCTTTAAAAAACTCAAGAATGTGGCAATGTCTGTGTTGAGTTCTTAAACTTTTCTAATGTTACATTAAGATTATTTCTAATTATAATAAATGATTGATTGTGAAAAAGTTCTTGAAAAGCCTTGAATCTATTTGCAGAACAATTTTTCTTTTCATTTTCTTTTTTTTTTAAGCCACAAAACTCACAAAACAAAACAACCGAAGCCTCCCTTTCTAATTTTTAACTTAATACTAACACTTACCGTTCTTTTTTCAAAACTAAAAGTATTAATAGGGATTTAATAAGACATCAAAAGAAATCCATTCTTTCAGTTTCTAAACCTTTTTGCGGAAATTTTCTCAACTTCAAGGACTCAAACGGAAAAACTTACTGGTGTAAAAATTAGATCGTTTCTTGTTCATAAATCTGTATGTCAAGTTTCAAGACAGATCCATCTTCGTTTAAGACAGTAATAGAAATTCATTGTTAAAATTATTTCTTTCTTTGGGAATTTTTGTCTCTTCCTCGCACTAATTCATCCATGAAGGCCCACACAGAACAAATTTAAAATACAATAACTTTTGAATCGTCTCTTGAAATATACGTTTCAAGTAACAGGAAGATTCAAGCCGCAGTTCAAAACTTATTAGATAATAAACACAAACTGACTGAACAGACCTTCAGTCGGAAAGTAGCTTAAAAAGAGAAGAAAACTTTCTCATCAACTGTTCTTTTGATTCTGGCTAATGAAATAGCAGGGAATATGGATTAAAGATTATGATTATTGTTGTATTCATTCCCACATTGAAAGCAAAAAATTCAAAATACAATTTTTTTTTGTTACTTTGTCCGTCAACAAGCACGCAAACTTTCAGAAGTTATTGAAGAAATAAGGTCTAGATTGAGAGATGTATCACTAGGTTAAACCAGTACTTCTCAACCTTTGCTTGCTTCAAAGGGCACTTTTATATTAGGAAAAATCGCTTGGCACATATACTTCGTTCTTAAATACCGCGGCTCACCAACTTTTTAATTGCTTTTTGCTGTAACGAAATCTTTTAAAAAAACACCTTAAATTTACTAACAAGTGTAATATTAATTGCCTCATTTTTAGACATATCTGAAATATTTTTAAGCTGATTTGTGATTCAATATTGTATTAAAGTTAAATATTAGCACGAACAGAATGTAGTTCCTAATTCTGCTTGCCTGGCTTATTTGACATCTAGATACGAACATTTCGCTTCGTTAACATTTCACTGTAGAGTTATTCTCGCGACATATCAAAAGCATCCCCACGGCCCACCAATTAAGAAGCTCTACATTAGACATTAAATATACGTAGTTATAGAAAAAGTTTATTAGAGAAAATTTTAGTGAGTATTTCTTTGCAAACTTAACTTTCTAGTTCTTTTGTGCTTCTTTCTTTGTTGAACTGCAGTAAATCTTGATTCATTGAGTTCAATAATGAAATTGTCGAATCAAGTTTTGCTCTTTTAATTGACGCATTAAATTAATGATATTACTTGGCACTCAACAATGGAATAAAGCGTGCATTTGATGTGATTTTAATGATAACTATTATCTTGTTGATGACCAATTGGAAGCCAGAGGATCGTTTGAGCTTTCATTAATAACCCTATAACTGTTCAATTGACTCTCAATCACAAAGCGCACGCGCAATTTACGACAAGGACCAAATCATCCATCAAAACTTATGACCAGGATATTAGTAGAGCATTTGCCATCTCCTAAAGACGCAATTGATCCTCTTGACTGATTCAGTAGATCTCAAGGGTTCATGAGCGAATGATACATGAATTCCAAAATGTGGGCTTGTAAAAATTGATTAACCTATCTGATCATCAACAATAAATCCACGGAACCAAAGAAGAATTCAAAAACCTTCTTTAGACAGAAAATGAATTACAAATCTTAAAGATACAGAAGATAATTTCACAAGGACAGAACGTGTGGTAATTGAAGATGCATAAATATCTATCTATAGATAGCGAATAATTATCGCAAATATCGAAAATGTTTAAAAGTATAGAGTCAAGGAGGTGGTTATGGAATCATATCTTCTGTTGCATGCTGGAGGCTTCTATCAAAACTAATTCTTGACGTTCTCCTTTGACTTAATAACACGGCGACATATTGCTAGCGTTGTTGAATTGATGTAGGATTGAAATTCTTTATCACGGGAAGAAGGAATTTTTAGGTTTGTTTCCATTACTGATTTCGTAAAGTATGTTTGAATTAATTTTGTAACTCGAGCGCATATGGAAGTTATTAAATAAGGCTTTCAAATGATGTAATTGAATCTAATATTGGTGACGAAATGTGCCTTTAACCGATGTGCAAAGTTATAATATGAGTGGGAAGGGGTTGTGGACTAGTTTAGTTATGAGGTAGTCCGTATCCGCTTCCCATCTTTGGCTAATTGCATTTCCTCTCCCAACTTGTGGTTAGTATTTTAAGTCACGCCTAAATACACTATTTTGTCATTATTTTTAGCTGCGTAAAAAAGTATTTCTGATTAGTGAAAAATTATAGAATGTCACAAAGGAACCTTTAATCCTAATTTCGAACATCTTTCCATAGCTTATATAATGCCAAGTTACAGTAAACCCGTGCCGCCAGATCAAAGACAACGGAAGAAATGGGATCTATCACAAATGACAAAGCTATCAAGTTAGTACGTGAGAAAAAAAATTGGACACTTGAAGAAAGCTGCAGAGTAGTGAGGTGTACCTAGAATACACTACTTCGTCATTTCTTTTCCACGAAAATAAAGAACACACAAAAAACACTCAAAAAGAGCAAACTACTGATTCCAGTGACACTCATGTATTGGGACTGCAAGATTCCAGCGATAAGACACTATAACTATATGTCCTCAACCTGAAGACAACAATGCAGAGTGCATCTTTTGTGGTAAAAAGTTTCCTGAAGATATTAGAGGGGAAACACGGGTACAGTGCATGTTGTGAGTCCATAAGGAATTTGCTGGACGTGAAATAGAGCAATGATTGTGACTTTTGTGCATGAAAGTGTAATGTGGTAGCCTCATCTGTTTGTGGTATTCCTTATCCCCGCCACTATTTTGTAACCCAATTTTTTTTTAAATTGTATTCGAACTTTTACATCTGAAGAATTTCTACAGTTGTTATTATTTGTAGCTTTATATTTCCAGTAAACTTGTATTAAAAGTAATTATTTCATATGAATATCTATTCATATTATTCCTGTAAAACAAAATGGTATTCCACAACCACGACCTTTCCTCTATATATAAAACTCGTTTGTTGGTCTACCTGTTCTGTTTAACCTTTCGAGATCAAATTGTACAGTGAATGCGTAGAATTCTGTGGGCTACTGGAATCAGGTTTGATTTATTTTTTTTGTCTTGTCTTGAACATCTTAGGTATAGACAATGATTGTCTGTTCCTAGCTCTGAAGATGATTTTGGTCTTTCCATCTCATTTTTGGTCGTCCTCTGTCTCTTTTTCCTTTGGGTTTGTATTTCAAAATTAAATTTGGGATATTATCGTTGGACATCCTTTCAACATGGTTAAGCCAATTTTTTTGGTAATTTTGAATTTCTTGAATTAAACTTGGAGTTTTAAGTTGGTCTCGAATATCATTATTTTTCTTTTTGTCGAGGCGTGTAAATCCTAATAAAGGTCTCAAAAATTTCATTTGTGCAGTTTCCAATCTTTGTTTGTTTTTTTGTTTCAATATCCAGGTTTCACTCCCATATTTAATTGCTGCTTTGGCTGTAATATTATGTAATCTTAGTAGTGTTTCTTTCGTCATTTGTTTTCCAAATCTTCTTCTAATTATTCCATTCATTCTGTTGTATGTCTGTATGTTTGGTATCAGCTTTGCCTCATCGTTAAAACATGAAATAATGTTTCCCAAATATTTAAACTCTGATATTTGTTCTATTATTTTTCCATTAATTACAATTTTCACTCTTTGTATTTGTTTTCCACACATTGCCATGGATTTTGTTTTTAATTCCGAAATTTTCATTTTATAATTTTTTGAGATAGTATTTAAATGATTTGCTCCAATTTGAAGTTCATCTTCTGAATTTACTATCAAAACTTGATCGTCAGCATACAGTAATGTCTTCAATTTTTTATCTTTTGTGATCTGGATACCATTTTTATATATTGATTTCCATTCTTTTAGAATTCTATTTATATATATGTTGAAAAGTATTGGGGAAAGTCCACATCCTTATCTCACTCCTTTATTTATAGTTAAAGGTTCTGATATTTTTCCGTTCATGAATTTTATATTAATTTTTGTTTCTCTATATATACTTCTAATTACATCAATTAATTTCGTCGGAATTTTATCTTCTTCCATAATTTTCCACTGTAAATTTATGTTTAGGTTATCATAAGCTTTCTCGTAATCAATGAAAAGTAGGTACGTTGGCAAATTAAATTCTCTTCTTTTTTCAAGTAATTGCTATAATGTGAATACAGCGTCTGTACATCCTCTTCCTTTCCTAAATCCACACTGTTCTTCTTCTAAATAAGTATCTGTAAACTGTGTTAATTTATTTTTTATAATGTTCGTAAATAATTTGTATGCTGTCTGTAGTAATGTTATTCCTCTATAATTTTGACAATTATCCTTTGGTCCTTTTTTATGTATACTAATTACTATTCCAGTTTCCCATTCCGTTGGTATTTGTTGTTTTTTCCAGATCTCATTTTATTTTTTTTATTTTTAGTTAATTAGATTGAATTAATCTGGTTTTTTGGGGGTTTTTTTTTTAATCAATTTTTCTTCCACTGTCACAGTTTAGAAGCGGCTCTGCACTTCCTTGTAGACTTGACTCTTGTGGATCTGTACCAGGACATCAACAAAGAAGTATTCTTTCTCTAAATTCCTTACACTTAGTTTTCGATCAGGAGAAATGCAAACCAGTAAAGAGTAGAAAAGACTTTTTAAAATCGATTGGATACATTGGAAAAATTTTATATACATCCCAGTAATCTTAAAACAGTGCGGGAAATGGAAACTGTGGGGAAACTTGCCTCTCTAGACATAATTTAAGCAATTTTTTTTAAAACTTAAATACATTTATATATAATGTTTTTAAAAATTAAGAAAATATCCGTAGGTGAAAATGTTTGAGGAAAATGAAAATGAGTGGAGGATATTTTTACATTTTTCCCGGACAGCGTTAAGAACTACTGTTAACCTGTTGCCTGAGAAGTCTTCAACATTTTTCTTTATTTTTTTATTTCTGTATGTGCAGAGGCTGAACGGATTTACTTGAAATTTGGTCCGTTGCTTATTTAAGATCAAAACATGCGCTATTTTAATCTCGACACCCTCCCCTGTCCCTCAAAAATAACTCTCATACTATCGGTACCTCCTAATCACTCAGTCTATTTTTTGTCACAGACATTACTTGATAATTTATCTTTGCAACTTTTTGCTAAAAAAAATTTAGAATTTAATAAAAAAAAAATGTTTGTGGTTTTTATTTCTATAAATGTCTGTAAACAGTTCGACATCTAATAGACCCATTAACCCTTGGTAATCCCTACTGCATATGTTCATGTGCTTTAATAATTTATAATTAAATTGATAACTTATAATTTAATTTGATTTAGATAATTCACACTTTGGAAATGCTGTTCGTTTTCAGCAAATTTTACAAATATTTGGAGACTCTATTTGTTTTTTACGACTATGAACAGAAAACAAAATACGTAAAAACGAAAGTACGTATTTCAAAGACGATATGCTTCAAGTTCTTTTTAAGACTTCTCGTTTTCTTAAAAAAAAAGAATGGAAAACCATTATAATAGGAAATGAAAGAAAGTTGTTCATTTCGGTAATTTCGAGAATTATTGTCATTCTTATTTAAAGAAACTAAGGGTCTTAATACAGGATCCTCTACTTGAAGAGGGGTGGGTGGATAGGGGTTGCAATTAGGGTGGGTCAGAGAGGTTCATTAGTGGGCTCGTTAGAGACAGACGCCTACCCCGACAAGACATCCAGAAATCGATGCTTGGAAGCACTCGTCAGGGGGTGGTGAAGGGGGTCTCCTAAGAAGGAGGGGGAGGCAGATAGTGAAAGAATCCCCTCTCGTTTGGAGTACGGTCATTTGGGAGGGTAGTGGAAGAGACTAAATGACATAATGCCTGATCCTCCCAACACAGAGGAATCTAGTACTTGAGAAAACAAGACTCTTTGATGCTTTTTTGAATTAAAAAATCATGTTTTCTAATAGAAAGAATAATTTCAATGAAAAGTTAATTGCCCTCAAAGTTCTAGAACATTCCTATCTCTTGTAACTTCCTCTTGCTTGCGTCTTGATTGTTAGTCAAGAAAGTAAGTAATATTCCAGAATGATTACAAGATAAGGTAAAAATACATAAGATTTATACAACTATGCTCAATTACCCATCGAATCACCCAGTGGATGGGGAGGGAGTAATTTTAAAGATTGTGGGATAATCTTTGGATAATCTTTAGGTGTAGGACTAAACTTTTTTCAAGGGACTTTCGTGGGTCCATTTTGAGGGATGGGGCTTTGGATCAAAACAAATATGTTTACCTTGGGCTTTCAGGAAGCTACGTATGGAAATCTGTTGAATGGTTTTAGCGTAATGCGCTTATAAATAGACAAACACAGAACAAAAAACTTCAAAGTTGTAGGAGTACTTCCCATTGTCAGATAATTGTGTTTAAGAAAAACAAAGAGAAGTAAATAAATAACCAAAGAAAACAAAAGTTAAGCCTTGAATTCGTTTAGGAACTTTTGTGTTTATTTGCTTAAAAACAAATGCAGTAAAAGAATTACGTTCGATCAATAAATGACTTCGTATCTTAATGTTGTTTTTCTTCGGATCATACATTAAGGCTAAATGCGTTGCATTATTTAACTATTTCGAGCTCAACTTATCGATACGATTGGACGAACTCTCTCTCAATCTCTCTCCATATTCATGGCTCCTTGGACATGCAAATCGCCGCTGGTAGCTGCCGCCTCATTGAGTGGCGAGTATTTAAATAGCATTGGCGAAGCACTTGCTTTGATTCCATTCAGCCGACTGCTTTGATCTCGGCAAATGGAATTGGTAAACCTGTATTGAAGTACTGGCTCCAGATATCCAGGTACTTTTATCGGCTTTCAAACGAAATTATCCGCAGCTTTGATAGGACTTGGCTGAAATATTTAATAGAAAAGTTATCTGTGCCATTGGCCCTTCTCTCTTAAACTGATGCAAATTGGATCTGCTTCTTCTTGGGCCACATTACAACGTCCAAATGCAATTTCCTCTCTGATTCATAAAATTTTCAAAAATAAACTGCTTTTATTAAACAAATTAATATTGAGAGCTAGGATGAGCATGGAATTGATAACCACATTGAAAACTGTTGAAACATCTGTAATCTAATTTGTACTTCTATCGAAAGATATCGTTTTCATTTTAATAATTACAGCAAAGTTACTGAAAACAGTCAATTTTAAAACATATCTTTCTTTAAAGTTAGCACGTGGATGTTCTCTCTCAGATTTCTGTGGATACATTAGGAGTTAGGTAACAAGGTTACCTTGAAGTATGTGTTATTGTTTTGTTTGTTTTCTGTTTTTTTCTAGGAATTTTAATGATCATTATTCATTGCTTAAAAACCTAAAAAGAAATCAACACTAGAAACAAATTTACAGGAAAATTATTAAGAAAGGAAAAATCAAAGACTGCACATAAATAAACAAATCACGCCTTTGTCAACAGAAGGACTCGGGAGCGGCCGTTTCGTCCTTATTCAGCCCGATCCACTCTCTCTTGATGACAAACCCAGAAAGGCGTAAGAAATGAAAGTTCTTTCGCTCCCGAAAGTGATGCCCGAATAACATATACAAAAATTAAAAATAAATATGAAAGTGCACAAGAAAACAAGTAATTTTTGAAAACAATACTACGGGACTTTTGTAGTTGTTTATAAAATAGATATCCATGAGTTCATTAGTCTAATAGCGACCGAACAGACATCTTACAGAGACTTTTAGGAAGTCCTGAGAATCAAATTTTACATTAATAATACATCTAATTATAATCTATACAATAGAAATCTAAAAATCAAAATTCGATTAACAATGGAATTAAATTTTTGAAACTTTAAAACGACGCTTGTAATGATTATTGTAAATTTTCCTCTCGTAATCATTGAAGTCGAACAAACATCAATATTTCGTTTTGGTACCTTATTCAGGAGAAATTCAAAACTACAGTACTAAGCCCGTATCATTGTTATATCTATTTCAATATTTTTGTAATGTCACTAAATAACAATAAGATTAAAACTAAAAGCTTCCAAAAAAATCCATTATTGTGACAGGTAAATATAGAAACTCCTAAAACACGATTAATAAGAATTATATGAAAGATAAGAAAAATTATATGACGCATTACTTGAAAATGCGTCGACTGTTCTGATGCGATACTGTACTGGTCATTGTGATTTTAATTATTTAGATTTTAATTGTATATATTCTTAGTTTTAAACAAGTTTTTTAAAAAAAATTTTAGTTTTAAATGTTCTAATTTCAATTTAATTTAGTCAGGTGCGCCGGCTTCAATTTTGAATTCTAATTGTATGAAAGAGTTAATTACAAATTACAGGTTAATATAGATTATTATAATTATTTTTGGAAGTTATGATATAAATATTGAACACTACATTTCTTATTCACGCCATCTATATTTTTGGATTTATTTATTTTGAACGATTTTCTTCTATAAATTTGTTAGAGAAGTCCTTTATAAATTAGAAAATTTATAAATAAAAAACTGTTTGGCTCCCGTAAGATACGACAGACATGAGTTTACTCAGCATCCTTCCGGTTTATTGCTAATAACATTGTTGTCACTCCGGTTTCTATTTCTGTATAAATCATTTCCGCAATTGCTGAGTGTATTGATCTCCACTAAAAAGCTTCGACTCAGGGAAAAAGTGTGGGTGCAACGTTTGGAGCCTCGTCTTAGGGGTATTTTATGTTTACAAACGCAATCAAAATGGACGAGGGATTTACCCAAATCACCAAACCCTCTCCTGGTGAAAAAGAGAAGGAAATAGAAGAAGGTAAAATACCCTTTTTATCTGATTAAATCTTCATAGATATTCGTTTGCGCCATCTACTGAGACACCCCAAGGTGAGGCAGCGAATGCAACATTTATGACCACTTGGTCGCATTACTCCCACATAATAATCCTTGGTTCCACAATCGTCTATAAATTCTGTATTTGTCTTTATGGGAGAACAGCTGGTGGAGGGGAAAAAAAATAAGACATTTCCATTCTAAAAAACACAATCCCAATGGAAACACGCAGACACAGCAGAAATCGTTTCCTGTTATTGGAATTAAATAAAAACAAGATAGTATAGTTGATGTGCCAACTTTCGATTATCTCGAATATTTGCCAAATACTAACAAAAAATGACGAAAAAAACCAGAAAAAGAAGTAGAGGAATTGAGAACTTAGGAAATAAGATGAAGGTGTATATATGGTTACCAAAACATTAATGAATCATGATATACATGAATTGCGTTATAAATCCGTGATATACACGGATAGAAAGCACTTTTATTATTGTTTAAGAAGTATTCTCAAACATATAATAACGAATTCCAGAGGAAGAAGAAAGTTTTTCTTATCCTCTAATAACATGATGAAGTTTTCAATTGTATGAAAACGAAATATTGTGGAATAAAGAAGGAATGTTAAGAAGATTTTTCAATGCATAAGATGAGAAAGTGTTTTCAGGATTGAGGGTAAAAAAGAAAAAAATGTATTACAGTTCTTCAGATTTTCTTCTAAGATTTCTGAATTGAACGTTGATTTTTATCTCATTATCTATTAGCCGTATAAATTTTACATTAACGAATCATTATTCTGATTAATTCAAAATTGAGACCCATTCCTCTTGCAAGCGCATTTTAATCCATCTGTCAGCTGAATGGGAACGCCTACATTTTCTACGTTACTTATCCCCATTAACGACATGTAGTTTTTTTTTCCTCTCTCATTCATTGACTTTATATCATTTGATTCTCAGAGACAGAAATCCTAACGACGAAACCATTGGTGCTAACTGAGGTGTTTAGTAAGAGAAATATATTGAAGGCGAAAGGAAATAACATCGCATCAAGAAGAGAGAGAAACAAAAGTCAATAAATCTTGATTTTTCACTAAGGACCCGTATAGGCTTAGTTGACGTGGGTTCGATTGATTTGGATACATCGTATCATCTTTTCCTTTCTTTTCAAAGATAAAATAAACATTATTTTACGTGTGTCAAAATAAATAGTGTTCAAATAAAATTGAATGAACACACATTTTCAATTAAAATACTATAATAAAAATATAAAAAAATACATTACAAACGTTAAATACATTAGTTTTTTTCCGAAGACAATCTCTTATCGTGGAAATCCAGAAAAACGATTTCTTAAATTTTCAATTTCCTGAAAAGGATTAATGTTCAAAATTTAAATTGGCTAAATTCAATTAATTTAAATATTATAATACCAAAGCAAGCTCATTATAATTAATAAGCGAATTAATACATACATTTTATATATTGATAGATATTCATTGTTTTTTGTCTTGCTCAAATTTCTCGAAGGGAACCCACACGGCAAAGTAATCAAATAAGAAAAAGTTAGAACATGTCTTGACCGTAAATAAGCACGACAAATTTCAAGAAGATGGACTCAAAAATTACTAGGCTAAGGAAACACTCACACGGAAGGAATCGGAAGTAGACTGACTCAATCTTCTGTGAGCTTCTGTGTTTCAGGAAATATGCTCAAAAGTAAATAGAGGAAAACTCAGACCACGTGGAATGATTGATGTCAGTACGGTTCAGTGTGTGGGTGTCCGGATCAATTAACGCATCCTTTCGCTAAGTGTCATCGGAGGGTCAGTGTTCTCTTAGCAACTAATCATTCCCACCCTCACTGACGCTAGCGAATAATTCTGTTAGTGTTGGAGGATCTTAAGGCGTTCTCGTCTTCATCCGATTAGGAACCCGATCCTCTCACACATAGGACCCGTAATGGCCTCGCCTATCATTTACGCTCTGACTTAAAAGTGTGCAATCCAACGCCGGGCGTCTGTTGCTCTTCCCAGGAGCCACTGCTTCTTGTCTTTCCCGCTTTCCATTAATATCAGAGCAAATTGCCTTCAACGAAAACCGAGGTGAGAAGAAAAGAATATCACGTACTAAGTAAAGTTTGGTATTATGTTAAAACGGAACGAAAATAATAAACTATCAGAGCTCTTAAAGAAGATCATTTATAAGGCCAAAGCAAGAAAGAAAAGCCAATCCAAAACCGCAGATTTAGATTAAAAGAAAAATTAAAAGAATTGATAGTTCTGTTGTTATAGTTTTGTTACTTTCCATTAGTTCCTTGTTACAAAAAGAAATCGAAGAAATTGCCTGACAAATTTCTATATTTTAAAACCCTGTTAATTTTATATTAAAATAAAATGTTATTTATCTACAAATTACAATTATTTTTTTTTCAATTTTTATTAATTCAAAATTTCATTTGGAATAGGAAAAAGAAATATGTTCAGATACACTAGAAATGTATCCGGGCATCCCGGAAGTGGTGGATATTGTAACTAAAACTTATAAAAAGACTTCAGACGAGCATAGATCATTTAGAATAGATCCAAGTAAAGAATTAGTGTCATTTTATGAGAATATTTTTCAGAAAAAGTCTCTGACGTTCTACAAGTGCCTCAGTCGATTCTGAATGATGTAAAACTGACAGTTAAACCTCAAAGCACAGAATCAAAGGAATCATGGAAAAGGACCAGCCAATATTAAGACTGATGGAATAACAAAAATCATCATTCAATCGACGCAGACACACCGAACACAGTTTTTCAGAATGACATCAGCAGATGATTATCATAGGTTTAAATGAAAAGCCAACTATCACTGCCAGGAATGCGAAACTTCGTCTAAGTTACAAGAAAATTCACAAATGGAAAGTAAAAGTAATTATTATTGAAAATGAAGAAATGAAAGAGGTTCACCCAAATAGTCAGATCCAATTACCGATCGAGCTACTATAGCTAACTGAACACACAACTTTGTGGAGGAATGGTGTCAAATTCCTGCAGTAACATTTCAACATTTCTTGGATATTGTTGAGTGAATGTTGAGGGTTACTTTTATTGTTCAAAGTCTATCATGGATCCGAAAATCGGTCGGTCGGATCCATGTGCAATGGGCTTAAGGGGAGCATTTGACACCAAATTATCATACTGAAATGAAAACAGGTAAGGTGAATGAGGGTGTTTGGAACATAATTTAAAAATAAGGTGATTCAGTCCAAAATTTACATATTCAAAACACCCTCATTCACTTTACCTTTTTTCATTTCAGTAGGATAATTTTGGTCTCAAACGTTCGCCTTAAGCCCATTACGAAAATCGGTCGGTCGGATCCATTTGCAATGGGCTTTTTAGAGATCTGGATAACTTGGTTCGATTAGTTTATGATAGCTTTAAATATTGATAATGATGGCCGTAGTAACCATCAGAGTATTATTAATATTATTATTATTATTACTAAAATTTCAAATAATAATGGCAAAATTGTAAATTAAAAATTACTAACAATTATTACTAATCTTAGTATTTTTTATTTTAATAATTACTTTAGTTTCTTAATTCAGCCATTATTTGCAATTATTTTAGAGAGCGAGTTGAGATCTTTTGAATTGCTGAAATTGATTGAGTCCTTGGATAGGACCATGTGAGGTGTTTTTTATTGGTTATGTGAGGTGTTTTTTAAAAAATTTGGAGATGGTGAGATTTGGTGAGATGGGGTGAGACCCCCCCCCCTTCCCTCACGTGAGATTTCAAAAAGTCAAAAAATCAAAAAAATTTAAAAAGTCAATATTACAAAATGTTGTAATCTATTATAACACGTATATTCTCTGAATGAAAAAGTTGACGTGAGATTTTCCCCCTTGGTGAGAATTTGCCGGATCCCCCCCTTCCCTCTTTTGACCTCGCGTAATTAATGGACGATCCCATACTTAACGGATCTGATGCTTCTAATAGATGAAATTTGCTACAATGATTTTCTTGCTTTAACTTATTTTTAGATTATTCGCTTATAAGGCAAGAGATTACTTTATTTCACATGAATCTCTGCGAAATTTTAAACAACAAAGATTATTAAATAATAATTATTTTTTTCTTAAAAATCATATAAATTATCAAAACAAATCTATATTAAAGAATGAGAAATGAGAATACATAATCATGTAGAAACCTTTTAATCACAAGAAAAATGATGTCTGAATAAAATAATAAGTTGTTGTCAAGATATTAACTAGACTTAATCATCAGAGTTAGTTAATCTGACGAATTTGATTATTATTTCATTTCACCAACCAAAGATGATTGAACGACTTAACAGACTGTAGAACTGGGCTTTGATGTTTCACCGGTGAGCTTTAATTCTTATTCAATTATATCCGTTAATTGAATTCTGACTTTAAAGGAAGCTAATCAGTTTGAAGGATAAACGGATTAGAATAGTTTAATCAGAGACACGTAAATAATTTAATCTATTGACAAACAAAAATAGAAGAAAAGAAACCAAGCCGGAAAGAACTTGCAGCTTCAATGCTATTTATTAATTTTTTTTTTCTTAAGTCAAGAAAAGTATAAAAAAACCAGGAACCTACATTAATCCCCAGATTATCAAAACGGTTGGAATTACTAATTTTCCATTTTCTGAAGAAAGTCCATTTTATTGAATAAAAACTGTCTACATCGAATTAATTGTAACTGTATCAAAATGAACGCAATGGATTACTATTCATTATTTAAGACAGGAGGGATTGAATGAAATAGAATAGAAACCCATTGTATAGATCCCAGTGCTTTTTTTATAGGAATTTCTGAATCCTTCTTGTGCTAATTATTTGACAAAGGCCTCCTTGGAAAATATTTCAATTATAAAAGTTAGATGATCCTCGAATAGGCCTATCAAGTTCTAAGAAGATGCATTCAGTACTAAAAGGCGACCGCGTACAAACACTCATAGAGTCTACTTCGAGTGATCAGTATTTGTTTTACTATTAAAAAATAGACTTAAAACACAGCATTCCAATGGGACATATACACTTTATAAGTTATTAACATTTATTTATTTATTTATTTATTTATAATAACAAAATTTGATGAAAATTTAAAAATTATTAAAATAATAATATAATTATTGTCATTGAATTAAATCAATAGAAAAAGCAAGCAAACAAGACAATAAAAATCCTGGCCTTGATGCATTAAATTTTAGTTGTTTTTTTATGCATTGAATTTCTTCTCCTTTTATTTTCCTTTGCTTTTAGATCTTTAGCCAACAAATCAAAGCTTTTTCGTGTGATGTTCAAGGGATGGATTTCGATCTTCCCACACATCAATGCTTTTAAAGAAAAAAAAAAACAGGAATCTCATCTCGTTTTTCTTGAACCCACAACAGCAATCTGCAAATAATCACCGAACGCAAATCTCGTGGCGAATGTGTTAAGAAGTTGATCGTCCATTACGAAATCTGCATAGTCGGCCATTTCTTTCACCGACGTATTACACAATTCCCGGCTTTTGAAGACGGGATTTGCCGCCCTTGGCATTCAGCAGAGCCCAGCACAGCCAGTTTGGCATTCAGAACCACCCTCGTGGGCTCTTAAGAGATCAGTCGATATCTCTGTAGACAGCAGGCTTTTTTTTTTTCTTTCTTCCCCCTCCCTTTCGTTCGTTTTCTGGCTTTACTTTCTGCCTTTTTTCTCCTTCTTCTTTTAAGTATTCGTCTTAAAACTTTCAACTGCTAACACTGTGTGTCTCTGCATTCTGAACAGCGACATCTGTCGGCCAGCAACGCTTCAGTGGCAGGGATTTACTTCTTCCAATGATAAAATGGTTTTTAGTTTTTATTTAGACAAACAAACAAAAGACACTAAAATCATTTAAAAAAATGCTATTTTTTCTTTTTTCCAATTTACAAATTTACGCCAACTTTCAATGTTTATTTTTATTTTTCTTTAGATGGAATGAAGGAAATATCTGATATAGAAGTTATATACTATAAACTAGGATAGAAAGTAAATACACTTGTCATCTGTAGGTGAAATATGAACTTCGTTTTTGATTTCATTTCTTACGTTTCAAAGTGGAAGTTTGGCTCATTGGCTTTGGTTGGACGATTGGTTTTCGAGGATTTTGACGCCGCCCCCCCCCCCCTACTCCCAACCCCAAATTATTTTTGGTTGGAAGTTCATTTTACTAAATTTGTCCCTCCCAAAAGTAAAGCTTACATTCTGAGTGTTTTATGGTAGAACTGTTTCGTACGATATTACATACGAAATATGTCCATTCACATTACATGTTAAAAAGTTGACATTTCATCTCCGTCTACTATGTTTTCTTTAATAAAAATAGAAGCTTTTATCTTATGAAACTCCTACGCAGGAGGAAGTATTCGTTAAATTACTTCTTACTTATTTGGATATTTTATTCTCTTCTTTTTATCTATAATATCTTTGTAATGAATTTCTAATGATTTTTTTTTTCTTCTTATTTTTAGGTGAGTTACATTCATTTCTATGATGGTAGTTGGTGAGTAATATTCATTTATTAAAATCTTTAGAATTTAATTTGTTTTTAATTTGAGGATTTGGTTTAGAACTTTTGTCCATTAAAAAAACATTTGATAATGTTATGAATTCTGTTCAGTCCAGATTTATCTAGACTTTACGAAGTATGTACAATTAATAAATAAACTGTCAACGGCAGTTTCGAACTTCTTCTTACGTGAAACTATTATTAAATGTTTATATTTATTATTAAAGGTGTTATGCTTTCTTATAGATACTACATCATCCACTTAATAATTAAATACAGAATTAGTTGAATTGAATTCGTATCATTTTCTTCAAATATCTACATGGAATTGACTTAATCATATCAGAGGATTGTTAAAACAGCATCTGCATTGTTAGATACGGAAATAAATTCTTTAAATATGCTTTTTGATGCTTCTCTTCGAGAATTTTTGAAATTTTTCACACTCAAATTTTTCGAAAAGGATGTACATGAAAAATTTAAAATACAAATATATATTATATTTTGTATGTAAATAAGAATGCCGGAAGAACTCTTTACTGATTCAAGAAGTTAGGGAGACACACACGAAATAACTGATTACTAAACCCTAGATAAGTAGGATAAAAAGCACTTTAGAAGAAAACTAACAAAAGAAAATTAAAGTTCCAGATAAAACGAAAAACTCAATTCCCCGCCAGCTTAGCACCAGAGAAACTAATTTTTTCTTCTTCTTTGTTTGAGAAAAAGACATTCCTCAAATTAGCACTAAACTCTTAATCTAGCCACCACTTTAAGTGCGCAGCGTTTGTCAATAGTTGTGTGAGTGGAGACGAATGCTTACAGTAATGCACTTCTAATGCCACTAGCTCTTTGAACAAAGCGCCGCGCAACGGATTAAATGGCAGTTTCGCTTCGAATTAAGTATGGAGGATTAAGCTAAAGATTAGCGCTCGGACGATTAAAGTTTAAAATGCCATTAAGACACTGAAACTATTCTTTACTTGAGAAATGAGTTAGACTTTCATTAAACAGTTTCTCTCTTTGAGTAAGGCTCTTTTTCCAAAGCACCTACTTCCCAACTGTGGCTTCTAACAAATAGGTCAAGGATGAAGTTGACGAAATGTTTTGAAGGTCAGTAGCCCACTGTCATAATGGTCTTTGTGATTGACACAAAAATCTAACTAATTATTATAAAAACGTAAATGATATATAATTTAGATTTGATATATAAACATCTAAAAACTGTATTTAAATACACAGTAAAAATAATTGTCAATAAAAGACACGGGTAATTGAATACCTAAATTATATACAGGGTGACTCAAAGTTAGACCCACAAACTTCTGGTGGTTATCAAGGAAAACAAAACAAATAATCTTTGCCAGTTAACCTATGTCAGCAAATGAGTCGTTTCGGCACGAGATGGAATCTAAAAAGCACGTCCTATTAGCTTGAGAGTGATAGGTTTCCAGCAATTGTTTGCAGTATTGACCGTTTATTTCAATACAGAAATTGCATCGTCGGTTCATCGAATATGCACAATAAAATATACTATGATACTGAGCTCTTAAGTCAATAATAACCATTAATAACCGTATGAAATCATGACGCCTCATACAATCACTAACATTATACAATTTGATAAAGCACTGTTTAATACTGCTTTTTGTTAAGAGACAGCGTAAAAACCCGGATCAGGAAGAACAGTACTGCCACGATGTACCCGACTATCTGAGAAAAACGGTGCACATATCCAATAGTTGGACAATACTCCTTGATGCCATCTCGTATCGAAATGGCTCATTTGTGGAAATGGGTTTACTGACAAACATTATTTGTTATTCGGTAACCTATTGGAGTTGCAGAAGGAGAGTACACTTTCGTCGCCAAAGGATTTCACAATCGTAATTTATAAAAATAAAGGTTTGTGTGCCTGAAACCCATATATTCCCATCCCGTTAATCTGTTAGAATTTTTTCAGTACTTGTCTAAGTCGTATTGTATATGTTTTGATGAAGTTTGTTTTTTAAGTAATGTTTTTTTTACTTCTTCCCCCATTCATTGTCATGGGCAAATAGCTCTCCATCTAATAGAAGTTAGAGGGATGAGGGAAGAATATAGGATTTAAAACTTTGAATTTTCCCAGGCAGCTCCAGATACTACAATTAGAGGATCATTAAATCACGAAATTCCGAACAACTTTTGTGGATGACATCTTTGCAGTACAGTGAAGCTTTTGAAATAAATTAACCACTTGGATATCCATTAATGAATACTTTACGTCGTAGTATTTTAACTTTAAGTAAATTAATTCAACAAATACTGAACGTCAATAATAATCTGTGGAATCATGAAAAAATGTCCTTCCCAAACAAACAAATTTACCAACATACGAATACCACATAAATAGATGATAGACATCTTATGAAGAGGCAGAATTGAACTAATAATGAATATTACTTAACCTTTTAAAATAAATACAAAAAAAAAATCGGGAATTGATAAAGACTACCTGACAATTTGGCTGCTATTTAGTTCAGAGAAATCCAGTCTTAGCCTAATGAATTCTTCGATCATTCACTGGAACTGTGGAGACGGGCTGGTATTTTGAGATGGTTTTAGGATGTTAATTAAAACTATTTTTGATCAAAATGAAAACAGATATTTAATGAAGTAATTTAAACTTATGAATGAAATATATATATATTTTTTTTTACAAATGCCCGGGCTCATAGCTTGGTCAGCTTTTTTTAGGCCACAACTAGGGGCGAGATATGATGCCTTTAACCGACGAATCGTTGCCCAGGGTACGCCAAGGGAGGCAGCATCAAGTGATACCCGCTGGAATGGACAGAATCAGAAGAAGAAAGAAACATCCATGCCACGACCGGGATTCGAACCCGTCTAGACCGCACGGCCACGCCAGCACGGCATGAATGAAATATAAAGCTTTGCATTCGTCCTGCGTGTCTTTGCTGTGTTTTAACTTAGATCTTTAATGATTTTAATACGTGTTAGTTTAAAATCGCAAATATTCAGGATCCCCTTTGTTAAGTATTGATGAAGTGCTTTTGTTTTGACATCAATAAAAGTGTTTCATTATCATTTTCATACAATGGAAAACTTTACTGTAATATTTTTTTTTTCATTATTTTGACCTTCAGCCATTTAAAAGCAATGCCAACTTCATAAGACGGCACAACGAGGTTAAGAAGAAAATAAAAATGTGTCAATTATTTATTGACTAAATAGAGAAGCCGCTGAAGAAAATGAAGAAACCGATTAGAATGATTGATAACAGACAGGAAAGTGTTAGTTTTCAGATATTTTTACGTTAAAATTGAATGCCAAGATATTATCCTAGTTGTATTTGGCTCGTAATAGCCTCAGGTATTTTACTGAATTCAAATTTAAACTTTATTGAAGAATTCAGTCACTTTGAGTGAACAGTCATGCGTATTTTAACTGTTTCCAGAACTTTTTTTTCTTTGTTGTTACAAAAGTTTAACCAAATCTATTTATCGTATAGCTATAATCACAATAATAAGAGAAAAGAAAAAAAAAAACTAAATAAGTTAAGCTAAGGATTTGTTTTTTTTTAACTCTTTCTTTTTTTCCGATAACAGCAACGAAGTGCCATTTCTTTCTCTCTACATTTCTTCCTCTCTATTTCTTTCTCTTTCATTTTGTTGAAATTTTTCTCTTTAAACCTGACTCTGTATCCACCTTCATTTGTATCTGGGCAACCACTTGGTCGTTGATCTATTCTTGCTTATGTTATTAAGAAGCCTCTTGTTCCTCTGTAAACTCGACCATTTGTGGCACTAATTGCTAGAGCGGAGCAGAAAGAGATTAGCTGTGATTAGGTCAGCGCCTGTTCAATTATATTCGTTCGCACTGATTTAACTGACACTATTATCTGGCAACTGAAACAGCAGATCTTGACAGTGTTACTTAACGGTGGCGTTTAAAATCTGCTGCTTAAGCTAGTGTCCCATTTAGAAGAATAGGTGGGGGCAGGTTAAGTTTATATTTAAGATTCATTTCTCCGGAATTAAAATAGAGGCAAGTAATCATTCTTTGTTACTTGCGAAGCATATTTACCTACGATTAACTTATTAAGCATCAGATAATATAGGTTTTTTTTTTTATTAATCAATGATTAAAAGAAACAATATTTACTTGCATTTGTTTATTCCATCAACAGTTTTTTGTTTTTGTTTTTGTTTTTTTTTGGGTGGGATCCTAAAAGACTTTAAATCAGCTTTCCTTAAAATATTATCAATAAAAAGCTGCAAATTGAAAAAGTCTGCTTGTAAACGTAAAGTGATTTAATACGTGTGAAATAGAAGCAGAATTTTCCATTTTATTATTAATTAAAATTAATTAAAAAACTCAAACACTTCTTAAGGTGCCTGAATCCAGTTAATTGCAAATCATATCAAAGCAAATGAGTGCGGCTTACTAAATAGAGTATTAAAAGAAAAGAAGAAAAAAAGAAGTTAACT
Organism: Thereuonema tuberculata; assembly: GCA_023159025.1. Taxonomy (NCBI): domain Eukaryota; kingdom Metazoa; phylum Arthropoda; class Chilopoda; order Scutigeromorpha; family Scutigeridae; genus Thereuonema; species Thereuonema tuberculata. Next base: position 63,789,225 of record JAFIDM010000004.1, read on the forward strand.
TAATTCATAATGATTAAAGAAAATAAATTAGAAATGCACATAAATAAGCAAAGGTCTTGAGCTGTCATGTCGGGAATCTGGGACAGTTGTTTCAGCCTTAACAGGCTTCATCAGATAGATTTATCCAACATTGCTCAGAGTGAGAGACAAAGTATTTTTTCATTACTGGGAATTATTACATATCAACATAAATTGTTAAATATGTATTATGTTTTTATTGTAATTGTTCCCTTTAAACTTCCAAACCCTCTCTTATTTTAATCGATTTTGATAAGTTAATAAGTACTTATTAATTTCTAAGAATGTCAAGTTATCGTTATTGAATCTCCCTGTACAACGTGTAATTTACAGAATAGTTATAATAGATAGAATAAAAATACTTTTGAATCTTCTCAAAAGAAGTCTGCCATTGGAGCTTAGTAAGATGAAAAGATTGTTTTCTTGAAAAAAAAGAGAAATTTTAACTTTATTGACTGATAAGCAAAGCCTTACTATTGAACACTTTTCTTCTGTGTGAACACAACTGAAAGGCCATGTGCTGGGGGGTTCTTCTTTCTTAAGATAGGTGTGGTAGGTTGCTTGTTTATGGTACAACTTAAACACAAGCATTTCGACACCCAACGGCAACCCCATCCTTATCACTGAGGGAAAAGATCACTGCAACCTCAATGTTTCTGAAGACATATCTATTATTATTATTATTGGTATTTCCTTTTTTTAGACATTCGTGGCAAATGTATTCAGCATTACTGTAACATCAGTCTCGTTCGTTTATTTACCAAATGAACTTATTATTATTAAAGGAAACGAAATAAATAAAAATCAAGAATAACTTCGAATATCCTTATAATCTATTAAATTAAATCTTTCGTAAATACTCTGACATATCAGAACAACTGATATCTGTTCAGTAACGCTACGATTACCGCAGAAACACGACTGACATGAACTCTATGACCTTTCTGAAATTCTGTGTAGATATTGTAGACTGTGTTTCCTCAATAGTAGTCAGGGCCGTCGCGTGGTTTATTGACGCCCGGGGCAAGATTTCGTCAGGCGCCCCCCCCCAATCCCGAAAAATCTACAACCAAAAAAAAAAAAACGGAATCTCCAATTCTACAACCAAAAAAAGAAAAAAAACAGAAGGTTGTTTTTTATTTTTGCCGTTGCCGCGGCGCCCAGGGCGATCGCCCCGGTCGCCCCGCGACGGCCCTGATAGTAGTTTCCACAATTCCCTAATATTAATAAACATCGATAGGTTGAGACCAAGTGTTTATGTCACTTAGTAAACACTTAGTCTCCCCATCGATGTTTATTAATATTCATATTTTTATATTCTTTTTATTCACAAAAAATTCATTGAGGCCAGGGGTAAATACCAGCACGTGAATTTTCTCACCTATATTTTTTAGATAAGTTTTTATTGATTATTTAAGCTTTAAAGACTTCACATTGATTCCCACTGTTTCTATTGTCCTCTGTCCCGAGATCTCGCTGTTTACTGGTGACTATTCCTAGCTGACGATCGCCAAAGAGCGTGAAACAGGTGTTCTAGGATGTCACTTAGTAAACACTCGGAGGTTCACTAAAAGAAAATTGCAAGTCAATTGTCATTAGAAAGGAAAATATTTACTTAGAAATCAACAGTTAAACCACAGAAAACACGTGAATTATCCACTTATGAATTCTTTTTTGTTTTGTTTTTGTAAATTCTTGAGTTATCCGAATAACACAAAGATGCTACCAATATTTCATCTTTCAAAATAAGTGATGTTTCGACAGAAAAAACAAAATTGATTGTGCTTTTTCATAATTAACAATTACTCCTTTGGAAGTAAACAGAATAGATGAAATAAACTGATTAGCAGTGACGTCATAATTCGCGCTATTCAATATTTTGGCTTTTCATTCCACCAAACAGTTCCAACTTATTTGAGGAATTTTCAATTTGTGATGGAAATAATTGTTTGGAATTTTCGATTTGTTTTCTAATTCTCCCATTGTTCCTTGAATTCGATTGTGAAAAGGAATTAGTTTTAATTAAATTACTAATTTAATAATGAAATTGATTAGTAATTTTTTTTGTATTAACATACTGTTTTGAATTTTCTTTAGGTGGAGACGTTTTTGCCAGTTAATAAAAGCCCGATTTAGATTTTTAGGTTTCCGGTCATCAAATTAGAATTAATAACATTTTAATCATTTTCTTTTTGTGCATTACTTTTTAGCGGCCCCTAGGTTACAGCTTAACTGTAAAACATAGGGGACCGCTCTTGCTTTTATGATTGCTGGATGTCACACTCGGTAGTGGCCAAACGGTTAGAGATATTAGAATGAAACCTTCACCATTGGTTCAGAATGAAAAAGTAGATGACCTCGTAAAAAAAAAAATCAGACCTCTAGGACCACTCCCTGACCGGAAGTTGGGGGTCAAAAGTGGTCGCTTCCGTTAAAGAGTTAAACGGCGATAGACGTCCCAATATCGACCCTTCTGAACACATTGGTGGTGGTCACGTTTTTGGAAATTGCGCAAATTACGGGGCCGCTATGCTTTTGACACTGTCTAAAAGCATTAATTTCCCTTGTTATTCCCCTGGAAATAAGTTAATGCTTTTATTTATTTATTTATTTATTTATTTATTTAATTTATTAATTGTTTTTGTGAACCCAGTATTTCTTAAGACATTTGTCTACAGCACCTGTTTCCAACAAACGATATAAATATATATGAATGACCCTTGACCCATAAAAAAGATAATAAAAAAAATATTGAAATTAAAATAAAACTAACTAATCCTATTTCAATGCTTTTAATATTATAGAACTTTACCACTAATCATAAACATATATATGTAATATCACTCTAAATAACTCAATATTTTTCAAGTCTTATTAAATATTTTGTTTTACGTGATATCTTCTCGCAACCATAGTTTAGGTCGCAGCTGAGGGTCTAGAAACTGCCGGAAATCTGAAACTTTTTTCGCCGTGTTATTTCTCCTTAGACGTGTTCGATACGGCTCGCCCAGCCCTCTGTCAACTTGCTGTGTCTTAAAGGCGGAACTTGCTTTCATCTCAAAAATTGTTTCAGATTTTTTAATTTCTTATAGTAACGGAACAAATAGTTGAAAAATATAGTTTGTTCTTCTTGTAATTAACTAAAAAATTCAATTCTAAATTAAATACGACAAGTTGCTCTTCTTGTAACAAACTAGAAAGCCAAAATAAAATATGAGAAGTTTCATGTCCTCGATTTCAGTAATGTAACCATATTTGCTTTTAATGTTTTTATTATCCTACTTTCCTAAGTAGATAAAGGAATCATAATTACATCCTATATTCCTAATAACTTTTGAACTGATGAACCGATGACAGACGTATTTACGGAGAAGAGTCAATTGAAAAAATTTTCCTTTGGATCCCTGTTGGAAAATTTGCCCATGAAGATGAGAAAAATTTCGATAAAAAAGCATTCAAAGTGAAACAATGAATTTGGATCTAAGTCCAACAACGCTTATTAATTAATTAGTAGTCCTCTGCGCTTGATTTAATATTTAAATCAAGAAGAACTTTTGGAATTCATTATTTTAATAAATGGAAATTTGGAATGTACCCACTTGTATTGTGTTGAATATCATAAAGCAGGCTTTTCTTTTGTAATATTTTACCCTTTTATCTTTTTCCTTTTTAGTGATCCGTTTGGGAGCTATTGTGATAGCGACCAAAATCAGTAACTTTTGCGTTTGTCCTGTCCGTCCATCCGTGTCTGTCCACCCCTAACAATTCCCGAATGGAAGGGATTTCACCAACGTGTTCAGAGGTCCAAACATTGTAGGAATGGGGTATTTTCAGGGGTCAGTGCCCCCTACCCCCCCCCTAAATTTTGAGATTTGGCATTATTTTCATTTGGATTTTGGCTATTAATAAAATTTGGATTTTGTTAGAAATACAATCGTCTCATTTTGTGTGTGTGGTCGGTTCGCACCGAAGTGCGAGCTTCGTTGCCGAAGCATCCGTGCTCCAGGGAGCGCTAGTGTTCCCAAGACGGCGAACCCCTAGCAGACTCCCTAGAATTACAAGGGAAAGATACTGAGGTGGTTTCCCGTGGCCTTCCCCAGGACGCCATTAAGGAATGACGTCAGACCGAAGAGAAAGTGAAGAAGAGGCTACAACACAGGAAAGGAAATTTTTGAAACATCCATGCTCGCTACCGGGATTTGAACCCGGGCGCTGGCACATTGATCTCACGACAGACCGACGCCTGAGACCGCTCGACCACACCAGCGCGGCCGTCTCATTTTAGTTGATGCTTAAGGTATCGTACTTATACACCGAAGGTTGTCGGTTCGAATCTATAGATCTACTTTTTTTATTCTCTTAATCTTTTTTTCTCAATGTTCTCGTGTTTTTTGTTTTTTTTTTCTTATTTTTCCTAATTTTTTTGTTTTTTTTCTTACGTTAATGTACTTCCTTTTTTATTATTATATTTTTAAGTTTTATTATTATTATGGTTCGCCCTTAAATTTACGCTTTAGCATAAAATTACATTAACTTGTTTTCAATGTCTTAAGAAAAGTAGGCTTAAGAATTTTTGTTTTCTATTCTTGCACGATTCAGTCAGTTCTCATTTATTTCTAAGTGATGTTTTTAAAATATGAGTTTGTTTTGTTCCGTTCTATTTTAATTGTTTCGCCTGAGGTCAGAATGTCTCATTTTTCCAGTCACTCGACTGTGCATTAGATTAGGCTTTCAGACTAAGTCACATTTCTTAGCTTAATGATTCTTAGAAATTCAAAACAGCAATTAAAATTCAAATAGAATCCATTCTCTCAGCCATTCTTTATTCCTATAACAATAACCATTAATAAAACTGCTCCGATCAGAGCCTGTTGATGTAATTCTTGATGTAAAATAGGAGAGAATTCTTGAAATTCTCTCCTATTTTTTTTTTTTATATTTCTTTTATTCAACCCCTGTTTAAACTATGCAGATAAAATTTCTCCCTCAATTTTTTTGCCTCAAAAGATACGTAAACTTAAATATTAAGATTTAACTCTTCATGCAGAATAAATCAATTCTTTCTTCCTCTATATTCTGGTTTCTTACATAATGATTCATTCTAGAAATACTTACTCTCAAATTTCCAAATTTTTCTTTTTTACCTTTATTGCGTTCTTCTTTAACCCCTCTTCTTTCAAGTGTTTTTTTAAGCAATCTACGAAAGTTTTAAAAAGAAAAAAAAAAACTGAAATTCAAATATCTCTCTTAATAATTGCGTTGTATTAAATACCCGTTCTTCCCTCAGGTTATGAAAAAGAGTTTTTTTGTGATGTTGATGACGAAGAAATTGTAATTGTGAAACGACTTTGAAACTTTTCCAGTCGGTTGTTAAAAGTCAATTGGTAGTTAAAATAAATGTTATATTCCTATTTTGTAACTCGATATGATATAGATATGAAATTAATATCGAATTCAGAGAATCCCTTCCTGACCTTCACCACATCCCTAGCGCTTCAAACCTTCCCCAGTTGTTAAAAAAACAAGGTAACGTTATATTCTGATTTTTTAAAAACCCATAAAGAATCCTACAATAAAGTTTTCTCACCCCCCCCCCCCCTCGTTTACACCGTTTAGGACCCGAAAATAGAAACTTAGTGGAATACGTCTCTTTTCGATATTGACAAACAACATTCATGTAAAAGTTCGTGTTTCCAACTAAAGCATGTTTGAGACATCCCATATGGTGGAGGGGGAGGGGCCTTAGTCCTAATCCGGGTTTTCGTTGTTCTTAAATTAAGAACATTTAATTAAAACAAAAGTTAAGAAAAAAATTACTTAGTTCAAAATAATTAAAAAAAAAAAAAAAGAAAATTCATTATCTATTGATACAAAAGGAAAGTTAATTTTTCTGGCCCTATCTCCTCCGAAACCATAAGACACAGAAATAAATAAGATATAAAATGTTAGGTATAATATTGAGGTTGCTCACATTTCCATTTTTATAGACGTGGGTGAACCTAATGTCCCGGAAGGACCTGAAAAAATTCCTTGTCCCGTTGCGACCGTATCTTAGACTCACTCACTGGTTTTGAAAGCAGTCGTGGGTTCGGACAATCCACTTTGATTGTTATCTTTTCACGTTTAGAGCGTGTATGTTTATTTTATTGTTTGATATTCATTTTTCATGTTTATATTGTTTAGATTGTAATGATTGTTTATTTTAGAATGAGAAAGATGGTTCCTTTTCTTTCTATTTTATGTAAACCTTGACAAAGATTCTTGATAAAAGAAACGAAATATTGGTGAAGTTATATTTTGTCATCTTTGTTCACATTGAAATATTTGATGTTTGATGAACATTGGTTTGAATTTTGAAAGAGTATATTCAAACTCTGACCAATAACATTAGCAAGTCAAAATAAAATTACGAGACTTTATAAGTGTCTTCTAATTCCTCAAATAGCCCCAATAAATTGAATTTTTATATCATCATCATTTATCATCATCCTATTAATAATCCTATCATTTGCTTTGTAAAAAATGCATTTAATTATGAAGCATTAAAAAAAACAAATAAACAAACAAACAAAAAATAGTCAATTAGACAGCAGCAATTAATATGCAATAGCAAAACATCATATGTAAAAAAAAATATCCAAAGTTGAGTTATCAACAATGGAAACTAGAACAGCTATTTCACCATTCTAGAACAGCCGTTTGAATTTGGCTGATGAGCACTCAGAAAGACGAAACTGCTATCCCCAGATTCCTATTGTTCACAACGAAAGCGTGATAAGGAAACTATTTTTTTTTCCATAGTATTCATTAAATGTCTTAAACTCCTTTAAACATTCCAATTTAATAAAACCGTTGCTTATCGAAATCAGTTTAACATGATTATATGTATCATAAATTTCGAAAATGTCTAAGATAAGTATTACATATTTATTGATGTAAACATTTAGATGGTTTTTTTACTACAGCTGTTTGGTTTATGTAAACCCTCTTAATTAATGAGTTCTATTCAAGAAATAGCTTTTGTACATAGGCTGAGATAGCGGTTGGATTTCCAACGTCGTTCAGATCGTTTTCGTAGCATTAGATTTATGGTTGGTCTCTCCAAGAGAGAAGGGTTTCGTGATAACCGTTGACCGCGGCGAAAGCCTCGAGTCAGCCGCCGCGAAGCAAAGCGATTACGCCGTGCTATGTTGACGGATGGCCTTCTATTGTCTCATATACAGAATACTTATGATCCAGCCCAAGCTATTTTTAGTTATATTTTTTTTTTAAATATGAAGTAAGGATGTAACTGTTTTAATTTTTTTTTCCTCCAGTCTGTTTTTGAGACATTCCTAAGAATAATTTACGTACTTGTACATTGAAAATGAAGCAGTTCGATTGAATGAATCCTGTTTGTATCATTTTCATGAAATTTCATATAGAGCAGTGTTTCTCAACCTTTTTTTGCTTCACGGCACACACATCTACATTTGGAAAAATCCCTTGGCACCGTTGAACCTAATATCACACAGCATTCTAACTTTACAAATGAAGAACATTAAATATAAGAAAGCTTCTTTCTCTTAAGAGCTATGGATGTATTTGTCTGCGATTCGACCCCTTATTAAACAACTGTGTAAAAGTAAATAAGCCCATATTTCTCATTGAATTATAAAAATGATGTAATTATTGACAACCATTCCAGTTTGTTTTACATCGGACCTCTATTTAACGAACCTCTATTTTGCGAATTTCTCTATTTTGCGAACTTTTCTTTGGAACCAAGAACATTTTGCTAATTTCTTCGTAAAATAACCTCCAAATAGCGAAGTGAATTTTCTATTTAACGAAGTTTTTCGTGGTATCTATTTTTTTTTTTTCTCCTTGAAATTTTTTTATTATTAATATTCCCTTAGAAGAAATGAAAGAAATGTAGATACAGTTGAGGGAAAAAAAAGAAATTAACGATGATGTGCTGATTGATGATTATTTTTCACTTGATTTTGAAGTTGACACCTCGGAAACACTAACTGAATCGGATATTGTAGACAGTGCGATGAAGATGATCAAAACGGAAATGATCATGACAAATCCTTCGTAAGATAAAATGCTAAAATCATTTGAAACAATCCGGATTATAATTTGAAGAAAATACTTAAGGGTTTTTAGTGCATTGCAAAGATGCGAGACGTACTAAGAGCGAAAACGCTTTTTCAAAAACAAAAAAAAACCCTCAGACAAAATTAACAGACTTTATTAGTAAAATTTAAGTACGTATCTGGTAATGTATGCTTCATATCATTGAAATTGTTATTTTTTTAATAATATTTATTGTTTATGTATTTTTAATCTGTTTTATGTAGTTTAAAGTAATTTTAAAATATGAATCTCTATTTAACGAATTTTTTCGTATAACAAACTTTTTTTCGGGATTTAGCGACTTCGTTAAATAGAGGTCCGACTGTACTTACAATTTTCTTGATTTAATTAAGTGTTCAAAATATTTAGTTAACTTCCTCTAATTTTCCGTACTAATAAAAATATTTTTTGTTATTTCTCGCGGAACACCCTTTGAGAATCGCTCTTATAAAGTATTAAAAAGTAGCCACTTATTTTTAATATTCACGTGGTTTGGTTTAATTCCCTGTCAAATTCGTCGGAAGGAATAAAGAATAGTAAAATTTCATATTGAAGTAAATCCGGCTAATTGGGATCAAGATAAACCAAAACCATTTGTCCTTTAAACTAAAAAATTAGTAGAAGAATTAGATTCTTATTGGTATGATCCCAGTTCATTTTGGCACAAATTGGATCAATAGCTAAGGAGATATTGGCTAAAAGTCGTCAAAATACAGTAGCCTTCAATTCTAAATCGTGAATCTGAAAAAGAAACTAAAATTTGCTGCCGCATTTCTGCTGCCACAAATGACTTCTTTTTATACCCTATCTTCTCTTATTGGTTAGTGAAAAACTGTATTGGTTTTCTTTTTGATCAGCTTTTATTTAACGATCTTACCATGCGAATGTTCGAATGTAGTTGCCACATCAACTACATATCTTGTATTATTGTTTCTTAAAAAAAAAATATAAAACAAAAAGTTACCTCAGGTTAGTATAAGTAAAATCTTTCTCAGTCTGAATACTAATTCTCTAACTTAGTAGATTTTTATTTCATCAATTTAAGTAATTAAATTGTTTAAATCTAAAGAAAGATGTCTGTTTTTGTTATGTGGTAAAAACTTTGTTGGACATTATTAACTTCTCGACAATGAGTAAGCTCTGAAGAATTAGGCGCTTCGGGAACGCTTCGCTCTTCCTGACAATGTTCAGAGCTTGTGGAAAGTGGTAGCAAAGCAAAGGGTAGTCGTACAGTAGTAATTTATCGTGATTGGCGAGAGGCGGTGCGGGTTGTCCATTCCTCTAATATACGATCATAGCTTCAGATGCCATCTTTCGGGGGTTTGAGAGGCGACGCTATAATAACAAGCCTAAATCGTAATTCCATTTACTTGTTCAACCTCATTTGCCACAACCTATGGTCCGCTTGCAACGCGCCATATTTTGACCCGGTCGACGACCACAGACACCCATCCACCCGCTGCCAGCTCTTGGAATTCGAGAAATTTCCCATTGGAACCTCGTCTGTCATGACACTGGTTTTCCTACTCGTAAAACTGGACGCTGGGACATTAGAAATCCACCCACACCATTGACTTAAAGTGGAAAATGCTCTGATAATAGGGTTCAATTCTTTATCGCTTCAGTGCACGAGGGTTCTGTCCAAAGACAACAAAGAAAAATTCTCTGTTTTCAAAGAATTTAATTCTGTTTTTAGAGATTTCCTTCTAT